>VZRN01005907.1:1723555-1776224 GCA_013397935.1 Dasyornis broadbenti | reverse complement strand
AAGCCCAAGCCCGACGGCGCGGCCACCGCCCCCGCCGCCCCGCCACCACCTCCGCCGCCCCCCGCGCCTGGGGTCAAGTCCAGCTCTGGGCCCACCCCTCCCCGTTGCACCGGCTTCGGCATCCAGGAGATCCTGGGCTTGAACAAGGAGCCGCCGTCGCACCCTCGGGCCGCCCTGGACTCTCTGCCCGCCGGGCACCTGCTGGCGGCCCGCTCCGTGCTCAGTCCCGCCGGTGTGGGAGGCGTTGGCATGGGGCTGCTGGGGGCCGGCGGCATCCCCGGCTTTTACACCCAGCCCACCTTCCTAGAGGTGCTCTCCGACCCCCAGAGCGTCCACCTGCAGCCTCTGGCCCGGGCCCCCGGGCAGCTGGACAGCAGCCAGACGGCCAGCTCAGGTAGGAACGTCCCCGGCCCCCGGGGACCCACCGCACCCCACCAGCGCCGCCGTCCGCACCCAGAAGCCGCCTGCACCCGGTGTACTGGCGGGAGGCCACTTGTTCGGCGGCGGAAGGGAGATTTCGTTTCGATCCCGAGGATGAGGAGAAGGGCGGGAGGGACCGTGTTTTCCCCCGCTAGGGGCTACGAGCGCTGTCTGACCGTGTGACCCGGGGCGCCCGGCCTAGGGATGCGTGGAGCCCCGTCGGAGCGGCTCCCCGCGACCCCAACTCGTTGCCGGAGAATTAGGGGTCTTTCGGCATCCCTTTCCTAGACGGCAGCAGCCTCCATAACTCTGCCTGCAGGCCCCGTTCCGCGGCCGCCTCGGGTCCCCCCAGGGCGGCAGGCAGCAGCGCCGTACCCTGCCTCCGGGGGCAATCCCCGGCCTCCCTCCGGCAGCGGCCGGAGCGGTCCGAGGCGGTGCCCGTTCCGGGCCGTGCCCGCCGCCCCCGCCCGCAGCACCGCCCGCCGAGCAGCACGGGGCCGAGGCCGGGCAGGTGGCCCGGCGCCGCGGGCAGGAGTGGGACCGGAACGCGCATAGAAATACGGGTCCCTGATCCGTCCCCCGGGTGCTCTTTCGGGGCAAAGACGGCGGCCCTGCCCTTAACACCCCCGGGCCGTGGCATCCATGTGGAGTCGGGGGCCACGGATAGACACCAGTTCCTCCCGGGGCTTGTGTTTGGTGGTAGCGCCATAAACCTCAATTTCTCCCTCCCCGCTCCGGTGTTTCTGCGGCGCAGTCCAGGATCCCCGGGCTGGGGCAGGCGGTCGCGGTTGCCCGGCCGCGGAAAGGGGGCTGCAGCGTTCCCATTTTCCTACGGTTTGGTTGAGCTCGCCGGGCTCTGCGTTTTAGCAGCGAGACAACAGCAGCTTCAGCAAACGACTCTGGCTGAGAGAGGCGAGAGCTAGAGCTCGGTTCCGGCCCGGAGCCTTCCCTGGCTGGGGCGGATCGCCCCGAGCTGCCCGCACAGGCACTGGATCTGGAGCGGCGCTGGGGCCGCGCTGAAGGGAGCGGCCGGCGTCGGGCCCCGTCCGCAGCGAGATCGCAACGAAATCTTCGGCCAGAGCCGGAGGAGGGAGCGGAGCCGGCGTGCCTGGCCCTACCCGGGGGGTCTCTGGCGGGGAGGGAGCCCCAGCCCACAGCCGCTGCCTGTCTTTCCGCAGATTCCGAGGATGTTTCCTCCAGCGACCGAAAAATGTCCAAATCCTCCCTAAACCAGAGCAAGAAACGAAAGAAAAGGCGGCACAGGTAAGACAGCGGCAGCCACCCCGCCCGCTCCCGTCGCCCCAGTCACCAGGGAACCGGCCACCGGTGAGGTCCGCCGCCCCGGCGGGGCCGACCCGCTCCGGCCTGGAGCAAAATATTATTCCGGGCACCGGCCGCCGGAGCTCCCCGGCAGCCCTGCGACTTCTCCACCGGGTCCTTCCCTTTTTTCTTTCTCCCCATCCGAAATAAATCGGATAGGGGGACGTGCCTATAGGGAACGGGGGATTCGACCGCAGGTGTCATTTTATTTAATTCTATCTGGCTGCGGATCCAGGTATCCCAAGTTGCAATCCTGAGCAGCCCATGAGCATCTAGTAGGAATGTGGATCACCAATATTCAGAAAGGAAAAATCATCAACCTGTCAGAAATAATAAAACCCGTTTCCAGCTTCACATACAGCAATCTTAATATTGGCTGTCAGCAAGACAGAACTCCTACCAGTAATTTAAATATTTTATTATGTAAATATAAATATTTTGCCAATAGATTAAATAGTTGGGAATTAGAGATAGCCTGCAAAGAAGCTTAAGAAGGCTGGAAAATTGTTTAAGGAAACGAACATCCACTTTAGAATTTGGTTGCCTCTCAGCACGGTCAGGGTAATAGACTTTGCCTGACTTCTCCCACAGTTAAAATGGAGTTGATTTGTTTGCACTTTAGAAACAGAAACGAAAAATCCCATTCTGGGTTCTGGCATTGCTGTGGCCGGAGCACCAGGACAAAGGAAGGCCAAACACCATCCACTGAGGGTGATTTAGGAATAATTAAATCAATCCTGCCACGATGCAGGAAAGGTGGATTAAAAGACGCTCTAGTGAAAGCATAGCAGGATGCAGGGTGGAAGGAGACCAACTATCCCAGGAGACATTCTGCTATGTGTGCAACAGGAAGCGCAGTCTGCAGGGCTCGTTTCCAAACTCGGGCCCCCTCCCCAGGCAAATGTTCCCAGTTTGGGTGCTCTGGAGTAAGTACGAGTTTATTTTCTTTACTCCCCAGACAGGGCTGGGTGATAACGCAGCTGGGACTGGTGTACAGGTCCCAGTCTGGACGAGAGATAGGAAACGAAATTCAGATTAGTTTTATTTTCAGTTCTAGACAGAATCAGAACTGCAACATTTGGCTGTACTTGTATATTCTGTACTAAACAGTTAAGACCTCTAGTCGTACTAAGGACGGGCTGGAAGATGACTGGCCAATAGCCTGCAAATAGCTGCAGGATAGAAACACCAAAAGTGGCAGTGGATTGCGTATTGCAAAAGGAACAGGGACTACCCGGGGATGAGCTAAAACGGGAAAACTTCAGCTGAATGTCAGCAAAACCCTCCCGCCGGTGAGCCCAGACTCGGGCTTCTGCGCTCTTGTCGGAGGAAGACGGAGGGGAATGCTTGAAATCTAAACTGGATCAAAATTGGAATAATTTTTCCTGTGGTCCCAGAGAGAGCAAATACATGATTCGGCGTGCCTCTGCTGTCCCTAAAGTTCACAGTTTTGTTGGAGTTGAAGAAAAACTGTTTGAAAAGAGAATGGATTTAAGTGTGAATTTAAAGAATGGTCTGGTTGCAGGCAGGTCCCTTGCATTTGCATGTTGCTTTTGTTAGTAATATTATCGATCTGGTGGAATCCTTTTCATTCTGTATATCAGAGGATATTTCTGAGATTATCTGTTTATGCTCTCTGGAACTGAAAGGATTTTCTGAAATTCAGATGTATTTTAGAAAAATACTCTGTTTCCTCTTTCCTTCTGAGGGATACGTGTTTCTTAGACTGATGGTACTTATACATTTGCTTTGCACAAAGACTGCAATTCGTTGTTGGGTTGAGGGTTGTTTTATTTTGGTTTGTTTTTCTGGTTGAGTTTTTTTTGTTTGGTTTGGCTTTTTTGTTGCTTTTTTGTTTTGATTCGGTTTTGTTTTTTGTTTGGTTGGGATTTTTTGTTTATTTGTTGTTTGGGGTTTTTTTGCCATTGCAGTATTGTCAGCTTTTATCAAAAATTGTGCTTTCTGTACTGGAGGAATTGAAGGGTGGGTGTTTTAACCCTCAGGGAGTGGAAGTGGTCCGAGACTTCTCATCCATCTGCTGGAGAAGGGCTTTCATCTGTCTCGGCTTTCCAGCTGCTGATTTTTCAATTTGGTTGTCCCAAACTGAGAACTGGCTGTGCAGAGGCAGGTTGGGCTGCTGCCCGCCCAGCATGGTCCAGGAGGATTTCTAAAAGATAATGGGGTAATGCAAACTGGCAGGGAGCAGCTAATGGGATATCAGAGTGGGAGCAACCAGGGTAAAGGCAGAGGAAGGGAGCTGGTCCTGACTCTCGTAGGGAAGGACTGGGGAAAAGTGGTGGGTAAGGGTGGAGAAAACATTTGGAGAATTCATCCAAGGACCGTGACTCAAGCTGAAGGATTATTTGCTCATGGAGACTGAAGAGGCTAAGGACCAGCAGCTGGGAAAGGGCTCAGCACCTCTCCAGAAAGGGTGCTGAGGAGATGCTGTCTCATCCTCACAAAAGACAGCATAGTCTGAGATGTAAGATCAGCTGCCATCGCTGCGGGTGCTTGCTGCTGGGGAGGGACTGTCTCCAGAGGCAAGTCCCGGAAAGGGAAGGTGATTTGTAACTGTTAAAAATGCTGTCTTCTGGCATTTTCTGGTTCTCCTTTCACCCTGGCGCTTGACCTTTTGTGCGCAGAAACACAGGAGGTGGGGAAAAGCTATGTGTTAGCAGGTTACCCAGGTTTCACTGGTTTCAGTGTCCATTTCTCTGACTCTTCATCATCTTTGCTGCGTGTTTTTTGATCAAAGAGTTTTACTCCCCTCAGGACAATCTTCACATCCTATCAACTGGAGGAGCTGGAAAAGGCCTTCAATGAGGCCCACTATCCTGACGTATATGCTAGAGAGATGTTGGCCATGAAAACAGAGTTGCCAGAAGACAGGATACAGGTAATCGTATCTCTTGGACCCCCTCATTGTGCTCCTCTCAGCCATGTTCATCCCTCCACAAAGAAAAGGTAGCGGCATGGGAAGTATGACATTCTTCCGAATACACTTCCCCAGGCTGCCCACTCTCCTGCTTTTGATGGGTAGGCAGACAGATCAGCTGTTCTTGGCAGATTTGTATTTGGTGTTTGTATGTCAACATGTGTTGTGTGTGGTGTGTTGTACCAGTGATTTGGGGTGTGCGTAACAGAGGGAATCCTAAATCACAGAAGGACAACAGGCGTGCAAAAAGAGATGACAGCATTTCAAGGTCTTGATAAAGGCAAGAAGACGGCCTCCCAGAGACCATGTCTGGGTGGGCACTGTTGAAGAGAAAGAGCTCATCTCTACTCTTTTAGACACAGAAGGATGCACAGGGATGGCGTAGGCAGCTAGTACAGCTGTGGGTAGGATGCAGTGTGGGAATGATGGGTGAGTTTCAGTGAGGTCTTTGCACTATGTCTGTGCTTTGGCTGTATTTGCCTTCTCAAGTCAAGTTCACCTGAAAGGTTCTGAGGGTAATTTTGTGGGGTTTTTTTTGATAATGTGTTAAATTTTGTTAAGTTAACAGCTTTTAACATTAAGGTTTTAACTGCATGTCAGTCCTGTCGTGCCACTGTGAGGAGGTAGAACAAGGTGGTGTGGAGTATCACTACTGTGTGGTGAATCCTCCAGCAGGAAGGAGCAGCCTGAGCTGCAGGGCTGTGCCAGCACCAGCCTTTGGCATGCATTACAGCCAGAAAGCTGGAGAAGATTTAACAGCTGCTGTTTACAGTGTGGAAGGCACAATGGACAAATGAAACATGTTCACAAGGGTGGGCTCCAGCAGCTTCTATTGCCTCACTTTACCCCATGACTTGGTCCCATCAGGTTTCTACTCAAGGCACAGGATTGTAATGGCCAAGCCTGAGCAGGTGGTCCAAATGATAGTTCTGGTCTGACTGGAAGTTAAACTGGCCTGGTCCTCCACACAGTGGCAGTGGCTGGCCTCTGTGACTGGTGCATAGTAGTTTCTACAAGAGACGTTGTCTTAAGTGCTGTGCAGCATTGGGAGGGTCCTGTTTTCCCTGGTTCCTCCTTCTGTTCATCCTTTGTGCATGCCCAGCATCCACCGAGCTGCATCTTGAGTTTGTGCTCTTTCTTTGCTGAAGAGGTGGCCCAGGAGGCTGCTCCCATGTGGGTTTGGAATGTAGCTCAGAGGGCACTTAGGATAACACTGATGCTGGAAGCTGCTGAGGTATGATCCCATGCAGGGACACGAAGATCCTCCAAAACAAAAGTGTAGCCCCTTTTTCCCTCTGTCCTGAGCCCTCCTCACCACCCTTATTCTTGTGCTCAATCAAAAATGACATTTTTATAAAAGCAACTCATGTTTCTTATCCCATTGAAATGGCAGGACTTCTGCTGATCCAACAGCTTCTATATAACCTGTGTGCTGGTAGGATTCCCACCAGTCTTCAGAAATAATGGCCCATCATCTGAAATCCTACCTGATGCATTAGGATTTTGCTCTGAGAAACAAGCCCTGATGGTTTGCCTCTAGAAAGAGCGAGATGGACGGAGAGTCACTTCTCCGCTTGTGACCCTGTAGGATATCAAGTCAAATGAGGAGAGACCTATTGGGAGTTTATTGTTGCCTACACCCACCATTTGATGCTAGACTGGAAAGAAGATCCTTTGATTTCCCATAAAAGGGAAGGAAGAGGTTCATCTAGTGGCACAGCGTATGTAGAACTCCAGAGGTTCCATCTCTCTGGCCAGAGCTGAGGGCCTTCACTGTGTGTGAGGTGGAGTGAGTTATGGTAGACAGTGTAGAGGTGGATGTTGCATGTACTGCTTCAGCACCCGGAGCACCCTTCTTGTGCTGAGTGTTTTAACTAATTCAGAAATGAGATAGTGGGTAAAGTATCTTAGCTGTCACTGACTTGTCAGCCCTGTCACTCTGCAGCTGGCTAATGGGCAGCTGCCTACTATTCCTGTATTGCAGAGTTATTAAACTTAGGAGGGCTATTTACTCTAACCCCTCTGCTCCTGAAATCAGGTTAGACTTGGACAGCAGAAGCACCCCAAGGTATGGCTGTTCCGAACATCAGGTGTAACTAATGGCATGTGTATTCCAGAAGAAAGTGCTTGTGAATAACAGTTTTACTGATCATGGAAGGGGAAATAATGATAAACAACAGAATTTCTGTGGCATCTGTTGAGCACTCTGCCAGGGTGAGCACCAGGAGTCCCGCACCACTGTTCTTTCCAGTAGATCAGCAATCAATTGTCCCTTAGCACGTATTCTATGAAATTTCCTTGTCCATATGTTTTTGTGCGTGACAAGTTACAGCAAGATGATTCCCAACTTTAATAATACTTCTTGATATTTTACCTCATATTCCTTTTCAACTTTAAACCTTTTTGTTATGAGCCTAATTCTTTCCCCCTTGTTAAAAAGTTCACACTCTTTAAATAAATCTAAGATATTTCTTCTCCTGACTGTCGCTTTCGGTTTTCGTCATTGCTTAAGCAAGTTGCAAAGATCTTTCCTTAAATCATCCTTCATAAACCACACACTCATCTCTTAAATCATGGTTGTTCTTACATGAAGCCCATTCTGCCTGTCAGCCTTCCTGGAGATAAGGGACCACATGCCTACAGCTGCATGCTGGGTGTGTCCATACCAGTTCAGCTGGACTTGTGGGCCCTTGCAGAAACAGTCTTGGATTAGCACTGGTCTGCTTGCTTCCTTGTTTATTTATTTCTATTTAACTAATTCAATCACTTCGAACTTCTTTCAAACAGACTTTTTTTTTTTTTTTTTTTCTTATGCTCAGGATTTTCCCTTCAGTGTTCTGGGTTTCATATGTAATTTTGTTAAGTTTGGCTAACAAGCACAATAACAGCCCTTTTCTGACACTGACAAGAAGTGGATGCTACACTATGAGACAAGGGCAGCTATCTAGTGATATTGAGTACTTTGTCAGTCTCCTGTGATTTTGAATACATGTAAATATCTTAATATCCCATGGCAAGAAGTTCTGCAGCAGAACTGCCTGAGTACAGTAAATCTTGCTTTGAATCTCTTAACATCATTTAAGGCCCCTTGGAAGGGACAGCTTACAATTAATCTTTTTCTCATCTTCATAATATTTATAATTTCACGTTGTTGTGTTTTTTTCCTTGCACGAGTTTCCAACTGCCTGAGGGAGCTCTACAGTTTTGCATTTTCATTGTAGCTTGCAGTTCCTCTCATCTTTCAACATTTCTCTCTCCCCCTTATAGGTCATTAATGAAAGTGTTCTCTAAGATTGTTGTGAGCATCACATGTTATGGACTTCTACAGCATTTCATGTGGTTTCCCACTGGATCCTCACCTAAGAGTGATATCTCCCCCTTATTTTCATTCATGGAGTTATTTCTCAGGAGGTAGTAGTCAAAGAGAAAGTAAATCACCTATGAAATTTGATGTGAAAGTGAAATTCAAAGAGTGCAATTGAAAGAATGATATATAGGAACCGTTTGCAAGTAAAACCTTCAGCAGAACACTACAAATAGCCATCAGAGGCCAAGAAAGTTACTGGTTTAAGAGAACATTGAATCCAGGAAAAAAATATTCAAATCCTTCATTTAAAGGGATGATGAAAGTGTAATTTTTTTTCCAAGGCAGACACACTCTGTGTGTCTTACTCCCACATTGAGCTGGCTGCTCCTGTAAGGAAAATGAGCATCCTCCCATTGGGCAACATGGGAAAATAATTTTTTTCCTGTTGAGATACTATGCACAAATCAGATCAGATGTGGCTGTGGCCATTTTGCAAGATATTTGAAAAAGACTACATTAATCAATGTATTTGAAAGAATATTCAAAGGAGTTGAAGTACCAGTATTGGAATAAACCCAGAGTGTTCTGTAAAACCCAGGTGAGGTAAGTAGATTCCTGTGGGGAGCTATATCCTTAACAAGCAATATGAAGTATTAAAAATGTCCTGAGGCTGACAAATACTGCAACATCTGACTTAAATTGCTGTTTCTCATAACAAATACTCTTAATTGTGGTGTGCAGATTTTAGATAAGTTATCTCTATTGAATTTATTAATATGTAACAGTTCTAAGCTTTAAGCAGAGTAGTTACAATATTAAAGTTCAGTAACAGTTTGATCTGGGATAATTAAAATGATTGTGTGTGTTTGTCCTTAAAGTATGTCTCCTACTGATCAAACAAATTGATTAATCAGTATTTCAAAGAAATAAGATCCTGGCTGCTATTGTAGGAACACTAGAGTTTTAATGGAACGAATCAATTAAAAAAGGTAATAAAAGTGCTAAAAATTGTCAGTTCTTGTAGTTAAAATACTGTATAGTTATTATGTGGATGACAAATTTTGGGAGAAATAAAATTGCTTGCATAAGCAAAAGGCATCCCAAGAAGAGGCCAGTGCTGTGTGTGCGGAGTGGGGACTGTCTGTGTATCCAACAAGCTTTGTCAGGCAGCTAAGAAGCCAATTTTGGCTAAAAACAAAACAAGGTCAACTACATCTCTAATTGAAAATATATTGGTTTAGCTATCAGATTAACACATTTCAGTATCACTGTGAAGCCCTTTAGGAGTTGAACAGGGATGGAGGAATCAGGAGGAGTAGTCTTTTAGAGGGAAGCAAGTACCAAGAGTATTTTTCAAGGACAAGAGGCTTACCTTGCTTCAGTTTTGCAAAAAGATTCTCTATTTAGAGGTGAATATAATTTGTAAAGTCTGAGAAGCCTGTACTGCATTTAGTGTGACCTCAGGAGTGAACCCACGGAGTCCCCTCAAGAAACATGATAGAAAGTATGAAGGAAAAATTAGTTTTATGCTGCTCTAGCAGCAGCCCTGGCTTCTCCCCCTTCCTGCCAACTTTTCCTGCTTGCTACACAGTTCAGTTGTAGTCTGAATCCCATGGTATAAGTATGGAATGCTGTGATTGCTCCATGCAGGTGGTGACCTTTCCTGAATCTGTGCCTGGAACAGCCGCCAAAGGATTTCTTAGTGCTGCAGAAAGTGGTGGTGGTGTTGGATTTTCTAAGCTTATCACTATTACTCTAAGAAGTGAACTTGTCTACTCTTGTTAAAATTTTGGGTGACTCTCACACACAGAACAGAGAAAGGCCAGCATGAGGCACACTGCCAGTGGCTTCCAATTGGTATTTCTATACCACACGTTCACAGGGACCATGTAGTTAAAGAAAATTACCAGAGTGGTTAGGGTTGTTGGAGGTAGGTTACCAAGGTGAAAGGACAAGCTGAAAGTGTTGCTGTTCTGTGAGCCAACCATTTCAAAATATATATATTTTAAGAGCCCTGCAAGCAATTAATCATGAAATAGAGTTGAGCAGCTAGTGCTGGTTACCTTTGCCAATAATTCCTGAGCACTGGGGCAAGCCATGACTGTATGATACCAGATAAGTGACATTAACTTCCCCTGTGCTTCTAGAAATGTAGGAAGTATGCAAGTGAGAGTAATAAAACTAATCAAACTTAGTGGCTTAGTGAGAATATTATTATGAGTTTTTCTCATGGCGTATGGTGCATCTCTGCCTCCATGTCTGTAATTGGTATGTCAGGAGTTCATCCACTTTTCTGCCTCTTCAATAACATGCTTGTTTAGTTGATCTAAATTCATATTCATTTCCATTTTTCAATTAAGAGTTGTTTAATTTGGCCCTTTCTCTAATGGATTGTTTTCATTACCCTTTATCTATGGCCTGTTTTCAGCCCATGTGCTAGAACTTCGTTTACAAGTTAATTACCAGAGCTGCAAACAGAGGGGCTGGGTGATGGGCAAGAGCAGGGGCGCAGACAAGCCTTTCCAAAGGGATTCCTGTCTGAAAAGTCTTACACTACATGTTTTTGGACAGAGAAAGAAAATGTGGCAGGTGAAAAGAAGAAAAGTGGAGGGCCAGGAATGACTCTTCAGCTTACAGGAAATGGGGACTCTCCTGCTTATTGCCAGACCACGCAGATTGCCTGCTTAGCTTGTGGGATTTACGCTGCTACAGCTGGGACTGTTAGGTACAGTTTTAAAAGGTCTTTTTAGTGCAGCATTGGAGTTACGAATATTTTCTTTACCCAGGTACTGCTTTATCCCTCTATGTTCAGTCCCTGAGTTACTTTAGCCACTGACCAATTTTCTAAATGAGACTGAAAAACACATAAAACCAAACTTGGCTCTGCTTGCCTTCTGCTCTGTTCTTGCTGTCCCAGGATAAGGGACTGTGAATTTGATGTGCTCGTCCACAGTACTGCGAGGGAAACAGGGCTCTTGACAATGACTCTGCTTGTTCTCTCTGCGGTTTGGAGACACTATCATCAAAGATCAGACATCTTCAAGCATTGGGGCACACGAGTTCCCTGTGAGAAGAAAGACAGGCAGGCAACAAAATATGCTGAAGCCCATTTCTGTGGAGTGCCTTGGCAAAGGCTTTCCCCATCATGTCCAAGAGAATCAGGAATGGCTCTGCAGGCTTGATGCCAAGCTGTGACAACTCTTCTCTGCATTCATCCCCCCATTTTCTTAACAACAGTAGTTTAAGGCTAACACTCCTCTGGGTTAGCTTAGGCATTGCAGTTCCTCGATCACTTCAGCTTTTCTGGAAATACTACCCCAAAACCATGTGCTGGGAACACTTGTATTCACTCCTTCACTTAGTGTTGAATTTTCTCACTTCTGATACCACTGCAGTTTTTCACTACTGATTTAAAAAAAAATAATTGGTCATCCCAGCAATTTCAGTAGCTAATTCCTCTCCAGCCTTGTGATGCCTGGCAGAGGGACCAGCTGATGGTTGCATTCATGTTTTCCTTTAATGACCCTTTATTACAAAGTTTTCCTCTTTTTCTGACTTTGAATAGAGATTTTTCTAACAGTTCAATAACACAGGCACTTTAAACACTCAGTTAATTTACTCTCCCCCTTATTTCTTAGTGGATCTATTTCTCTCTTTAGTGTTTTTCTTTTACCCTGATAGATCTCAACAAGTTCTTCTGATTCTTCTCTGGAAGCACAAACCTGCTTTTTTTCATTGCCCTTCTCTGTGGATGTTCTGTGAACCAGGTTTTGCCCAGGCTCAGGCACTGTTGAGCAGTCCTGTCCTCAGCAGACATACCAAGAACTCCAGTCTTTGCACATGTGAGACTAGCAGGTCCTTCTGTGAAACAGAAAAGAGGAACTGAGCTGAACAACAAAGTGTTGCTACAGTATCTTGCAACAAAGATGCCTTCCAGAGGCCACTTCATCAGAGTCTGGGCAAAAGTGCTGGTGCTCTTCTGTCTACCCTGACTGTTACTGTCCTGGGAGCCACAGCAAGAGGTGTTCCATTTAGGATCTGCCTGGTGTGGGAAGCACACCTTGCTCCCCACATGCTCTTTCAGCAGGTATCTGGTAAACTCCCAGTGGTCTGAGCAAAGGCAGAGCTGAAACTATGGCTTGCAGCATTGTTATTAGACCTTTCAGCTGCAGCTTTCTCTTCAAAATTGTAGCAAAGGAATGCAAACCAAGCATCACTTATATCTGGTCACCTTCCTGTGAGTTATATAAATGCTCATGCCATGCATGTTGCACATTCATAAACACAGGGATTCTGTCCCTTCCATGATCTAGAAGTAACCTAGTGACTGACTCCTGCCTGGCTGTTGTGGCTGATCTACTGCAATGTGGATAAGTAGCAGCACTTTGCCGGGCTGGGTTAGCTTGTATCTGTGTTGTTCAGGCAGGCCAGCACAGCCAGGCTGCTCACCCATGCCTCTGAGAAGCTCTGGTTCACCTGCAGCTGCAGGATCCACAGGGCAAAATTCTTCTCACCGTGCTACCCTTTCCTTCCTAAAGATGCTGCTTGGCTCACCCAGAGAGAGGGCTGAACTGTGAGTGTTGTTGAGAAAAAAATTCTTGGAAGGATCTAGCCATCCCATCCATGTAAACATGTATGATAAATATGTGTGCCTGTCACTGCTCATAGCCAGATGTGCCAGTGATGTCCATTCCAAGATGACTTGCTTTATGTCCATCGGATCTTTCTGATATCCCTGGGTGCCTTCACTGCCAGCCTTCCAACTCAGAGTGCCCCATGGCTGTCACTACAACAACTGCCATTGAGTTTATATGATGACTCTGACTGAGCAAGGCTTCAGGGTTTAAGTGACAACTGATGGATGGTCCCAGCCTGAGAGATCTTAGCTTGGGTGGACTAAGCATGGCTATACCTGGGAGTGTGCTGGTGAGCTCAGATGTGCTGTCCTGGTGTGAGCAGCATCCCTGAACAGGTTGTGTGTCACCAGCTCTGCAGGTCACACCATCAGCTGTGCAGTGCTGTGCCCGAGCTGGTGGTGTCGGCTGCAGGTGTCAGCGGCACAGCAGCAGCCAGTGCCT
This sequence comes from Dasyornis broadbenti, assembly GCA_013397935.1. Classification (NCBI taxonomy): domain Eukaryota; kingdom Metazoa; phylum Chordata; class Aves; order Passeriformes; family Dasyornithidae; genus Dasyornis; species Dasyornis broadbenti. The sequence goes on along the minus strand of VZRN01005907.1, from coordinate 1,763,164 downwards.
GGAGCATCAGTTTTCTGCAGCTGTAAGATGTCGCATGAAAACCCCTGGAGTTGTGAATTACCCAAAGAAGGTTAAGGGTACACAGAGCTGAGGAACAAGCAGAGCCAGGAGCAGATATGTGGTAGGAGTAGAGCGCTGAAGGCCCACCCAAGCTGGTGCATGGAAATTGACTACATCTTACAGCATTAGATAAAACTTCATGTTTGTATAGATGTCTTCCAGCTAATGCTTCAATGCCCTAAAGGTACAGTGCAGTGAGTGTGTGCTGTACTCCTTGGGCACTTTGCAGACTGTCCCCATGCATGCAGGGGTGGACTTGAGCCTTATCCTGGCAAACAGTGGCCACTGGGAAGTACTGCAGACACCATCTCTTGCCGGTGCACAGCCTCTGGTGCCTATGTTTTTTTCTGGAGAAGGTCAGAGAGCACCTTTGCCCTTTGCTACGTGTATACTGATAAAGGGCAGGGCACCATGGAGATGATACTGACATGCAGGGGGCAGTCCTAGAGCACAGGCAGTACTCCACAGCCTCAGAGGAATGCTGGCATTCCATGGTTTGATTTCAGTGCCCATTGAAAAGCATCATGAAGGAGACGTGACATTTCTCCTCTGACTATCCTAACTCACCTTCTCTAGCATGAAAGTGATAATGTGGTGTGTCCCTGCATGATCACAGAGTGCACTACATACAGATGTTTATGAAGATCTATGCTAAGGTTTCCTCTGTGCTAGAGGACCTGCAGAACAGTGTTAGTGGGGGAAAAGAAGGCAAAATGAAATAATGCAGGCAGGATAGCAGCTTGGTTAATGGAGTCACGTGCTGTGATCACCCAAAGGATGGATGTGTGCTATCACCCTTTGTGACGATGACAGATGTCTCCCTGGGTTTGTGTGGACTAGGATGATGAGTGCATTCTTGTCAGCTTTCTTGTGACTATCATGCATCTATGACCCTGATATTTTTCCTGTTTTTCAGTCAGCATGTTAGGAAAAGAGGAATCTGGATATTGATCTGCCAGGCCTCAATATATGGCAGCCTATACTGTAGTGCCACCTAACCTACTGATCAGTTGGAATCACAGTGTGGCCGTGGTGAAATCAACATCTCAGAGCTGCATTTGCTGTGCAGTTGTGATGCACAGACTGAGTGTGTGCTGAACCACTGATCTCACTGTACTGACCCTGCACATTGTGTGCACACTTGTTTTTCTTTGGGGAAGATGGGACCCCAGCAGTAAATGAAGCTCTTTGCTTCTGAAAGGTTACAAGAAGTGAAAAAACATGTTGTCACATGAGGTGGCAAGGCCAGGTGAAAACCCCAGATTTTCCAAGGGAACGCAGTTTAAGTGATGTTCCCTGATCAAGTGGGATTTTACAGCTTTGGTTGTATAAGTCAGATAAATTGCAACCAGTAGTTCTACTTGGCCCATGTAGTGCTTTTAAGAGCAAGATTCAGAGACAGGCCTAGCCTGCAGGACTGGTGGCATGGTAATATCATGCACATTTTTGCTGGGTGCTGATTAAGCCCATATTCAATGTGTGCCCTGTTACTCTTTTAGCTTAGAGGAGACCCAAGCTTGGGTGAACAACCAAGTGTTCTTCACTCAAGAGGGATGAGCGCTGTCTCATAGCTCATCTTGTATGTTTGGTTGGACCTGTTAGCCAAGTGGGTCGGACACAACTCCAGCTATTATCAGGAAAGGCTCTTGCTGTGTTGTGTACAGGACTTGCTCTTTCCCAGGTGAGCTCAGAAAGCTCTTTCCCAGTGTTTAGCAAGAAGAGGGATGATGAGTCCTGTGATCAGCCATGCAACCCATGTGCAACCTTTACTGCTCTCATTTAACTTCATAACCACTTTACACCAGCCATAGAAAGTGATGTCACCATAAATAGTACCAATAACTTTGACATTACATTTGAAAAGAGAGCAGTAAACTGTTTCCAGGCTTACACAAGTGGTGCAGTCTCCACCAGCAGTCAGGAAGCTTTTCTGTAGTGATTGCTAAAACGGAGGGATGTGAGGAAGCCCCAGGGCACAGACCTCATGCTCTGATCTCTGATGACAGTCCATTATACAGCCCCAGTGCTCATGGGTATGGGTGGGGGCAGGCTGCAAGGAAGATATGAGGCCATTCTTTGCAGTGCTTACATTTCAGATTGAAGCCAGTCGGGCCACAGGTCCTGTCTGATATGAGGCTGACGACATAGCTGTTTTTTCAGAGGAGGTTTTCATTTTGATCGTTCTCATTGTTGAGTCTTGGGCCGGAGAAGGAGAAGGTAGACAAGGAGAGGTGTAGTTGTCAGGAGAAACTGAGTGCTTAGACGGCAGCAGGGCCTCAGACATGGAGAGCAGCTGGAGGTATTGTCTAGTCTGCAGCTTGATCCCCCAAAGGACTTCAGGTGGGGAAGTGACAGGCAAAGAACATACACCTGCCTGTCCATGTGCAGGGGAGATGGTCTCAGCGTGGCTCTGGGGGTCTTGGGATTTTGTCCCTTGCTTTAGGTGCTGGTTTGCCAACAGCTGTGTGCAGCTGCTCCCTGCAGCCTGGCAAAAGCATGTGCTGGAGTGTCTGTGTGTCCGTGTCGGTGTGCGCGCAGGTGCGGACGTGCATCTGCCTGTGGCCATCTAGTGGACACTCAGCTAGCGCGGCTCTGGGTTGGGACCGGCTTGTGCTCCATAAACCTTGTTCCTTGCAAGGCCTCTGTCGGAATGCTGTATCAAAGGCAGGATGAGAGATTTGTTGAAGCAAAATTTCACCATTATGTAGCCTGAAATTTTCCTTTTAGAGATGAGGAATACTTGGGCAGGGAAAATATTTTTGTTTTTTAATATTAGTAAGACAAAAAAGGTCCAATATAAATTCTGACTTTGTACCCTATCTTGGAAAGTAGCAGCTAAGAAAAGGAGTGTTACCAGTGGAAAATTTTAGGCTGAAACAATACAGAAATAATACACAGTAACACCAGAGCTGTTTTAAAATATCCCTTTGCAAATTCAGATCTCTGGATTATGGCCAACCTCGGGGAGATTTCTCTCTTTAGCAGACAATATTTCAGGCACTGATTAGGTAAACAAACTAACTAATATGATGAATGTTGATAACAAGGACAAAATCCCAAGTCCCCTTGCAAAATGAGAGATTTCTCCTCCTACAATTTGCTCTTCTGCATCATCAATAATCCGAAGAAGTACCAGTCATCATTTGTGATTCAGAGGAGGAAACTGGTGAGGCTATCCTTGCCAGTCTTGACTCCAAAACTCCCACTCCAAAACACTTGCAACCCTTTAGTCAAGTACAGAGTGCCTGAACTTTTATTGCTTTGGGCAGTGGGCACTGGAAGTGAGAATTAGGTGATGATAAAGTTAGAAACGTTCCCATTTATAAGGCTTTGCAATACTGCAAGACAAACCTGTCCACTTTACTCTGTTGTCCATATTTTGAGAATAGGTTTCACAAAGGGCGTTTGTGTGAAAGTAAAGAGGTGTAAAACTTCGTAAGGTGTAGCACATTGGTCCAAAAGACACCTCGGCACACTAAATTGTGATAGCTTTGCACAAATGTGACATGCTTCAGTCTAAAATTAATCAGAAGGTTTCACCTCTGCCCATGAGGTATGGAAGCAGAAACAGTCTTTTCACTGTACCCTGGGCTGTGCAACAGAGAACCAGATGAAAACAAGTGAGAAGGAAGGTGCACGGTACAGAGCCACATCAGTAAAGCATTTCACAAAGCTGAGCCAATCCATGGGGTGGGAAGGGGCAAGAAGAAATGTGGACAAACCAAGACATTGCTTAAAGCAGACCAAATTTTACAGAATTGGAAGAAGCTGTAGACTAGATATCTCCAAGCAAGGACAATAAGCAGCCAAAGAATACCAAACCCATGAGAAATGTGTAAGGTGAGTAAAGTGTAAGGGTGAAATCCTCTCCAGAAAAAGTGAGGTGCCAATAATAAATAACTGCATATTTGGATGTTTTGGCTGATGTACCAACACAGCTGAAAATACCTCTGAATTACTAAAACCGCTGCATAATTCAGCTCGGAATCAAGGCATGTGAAAATTTTGGTAACACATCGATAAATTTGAAGAAATCAGTGAGATCTTCTCCTAGATGAAAGCCCCACTGATGGAGCCATCTGACTGAGGACAAAATCATGAGAACAGGCCACAGGGAACAATTCTGGTGATCCAAAATGGCATAGGGGCTGCCAGTGCCATGCTGGATAGAGCTCATCACTCAATGTTCCTCAGGATGAGCTTGTGACAGAGATGCTTGACTGGGATCTGATCCCATCAATGCTCAGTATTGAGCACCATTGGTTTCACTTAATTTCATGCCTGAGAAGAAGATATGGTTCCTGGTATTAAAGCAAGATGATCAGTCTTCCTGATTCCTGTTCTGCTAAACATTCTGGGATTTCAAATTTTCATTTTTCCTAATCAAAACCAAGAGGAAATTCCCATCAAATGAAAAAATTGGTTTTGGAAATCTCAGAATGATCTTACTGAGATGTTGATGTAATTTTGATTTTCTCATTTGGCTTTAAAACATAGACTTTGCAAGTCTTAAGCAGCTGAGATTAAAATACAGCATTCAGAAGAAAGCCATAGATAATTTTGATTACACTTCCACTGGCTGGACACAATTTTTCCTGTGCGATTGAATCAGCATTTTTTGATTGAAAATTTTCAGCTCTAGTCAAAACTGGGCTGCCAGCTGGCAAAGCTTATGCTGCCTCCAGTATTTGCATAACCCTGCCATGGAAAAGGGGATGCTCCAGGGCAGCAGGTTTAGTGGCAATGGACAGTGCTGGGGCAAGCTGAGACCTGGCCAGGGAAAAGGGAAGAGGAGCATGAGGCATGGGAGAAGATGTTAGGGGCATCAAGGCAGGAGGGAAGAGAAAGGGAAAGTGTTAAAAGCATCAGTAAAAAGGCACCTGGAGCTCTGCACCCTGTGGTCTGGGAATGGGAGGACTGCATGACCTGGAGTGAGACCCTCGGCCAGCATCCTGCTGACTGCACAGCCAAGCAAACTCATGTTTCACAAAGGCATGGAGGAGAGGGTGAAGAGGGGAAGCTCTGCATTCCTGAGGATCTTTGCTTAGGCCCTGGAGGATTGCAGCCATCCTTGGTCCGGGAGTTACAGATCGGCAGTATGAAAGTGTAAATCAGACTGTTTATCATGCAGAGGAGCTGACGTGGTGAAGCAGTCTCCTTCCTTTGCCTGGTAAAATCCTCTCTGACATGCACAGAGTGTCTTCTGCTGGGAGAAGCTGGGATCACAGCCACTGGGACCACCACCCCACCCACTCTGCAGAGCTCTCTGAGGATCAGGATCGCTCTGGGGCTCCTGGGAATGGCCGAGGCTGGCTGTCACCAGTGCTAGGAAGCCACCCACCTGCCTACCCTGCAGCTGTTCAGTGCTTCAGTGCTGGGCAGTTCTCCTCTGTGCAGGTAGAAGAGATGATTTTGCCTTGCCAGCTGAGACGACGACATCACTCTGTGGCATCAGTTTTACAGTCCCCATGGCAGAGCTGGGGGATTGGTAGAGACCCTCAGCGCTCCCCACTGCAGCCTGAGCTCCCCCACAGCTGTGAGCAGTGGGGACAAGAGAGGGTTAAGCTGTCAGCTCTGTAATGTTAAACAGGTGTCAAAGGCACCTCCATATATCTGCAGATTGAAATCAAATTCTTTGCAGTATAAAAAGATAAATTACCCAGGCGATTCCCGCCTCATCCCACTCATCAGGCCAGCGCCAGACGGCAAGCAATTTTTTTTTTTAATGTGCTAACGACCTAATCAAGCAATCAAGTCGGAGAAGATTGCGGAGTGACCCCGAGCATCCATCTGCCAGCGAGACCCCGACATTCATTTCCATTCTGCTGTGTACTTTCCGGGAAAGGGAGGGAAAAAAATAGAAAAGAAAAAAAATCCTAAACAAATTAACACCCAATTTTCTGTGAGTCTAATTAGTTAAATGAGGAGGTGTTTGGGGTGTCCACGGGGAGGGAGGGACTGCCTCTCAGAGAGGGGCCTGGTAACTCCATGGCATTAATTAGCGCAGGTCAATGGCGTGGTTCCCTGGGGACCAGCTGCTTTAATTTCCCGTGATATTTCAGTGCCTGAGGCCCATCGATTCAAACTGAAATTAACTTATTTTTCAATCAGGCCTGGGCTGCCCCTGGGGCTGACTCTTCCTTTGCCTCCTTCTGAATAGACCTCAAGCAATTTTTCATCTAAAGCTGATGCCTCTGCTCGGGGGGAAGGGAGGGGAGCTGGGTAGGGAGGAGGGCGAGGGAGACAAGAGGAATGGAAATCGGAGAGAGAGCACTAATAGATTTCTGCGAATATCACCCCCCTTCCTGCCATTGCTGCCCGCCTCTCTGTTCGCTGCCCCCCAGGTCACAGCTCAGAGATTATTCTGCCAATTTTCTGAGAAGATGAGGGGCTTTTCAAACTGGGAATTCAGGGCAAAGCGCACAGAGCAGCTTCCCCCTTCTCTCGAGCATCCGCCCCCATCCCAGCCCTCCCTGCAGGCACCACTGCCTGCAGCCATGTACTGCTGCTCAGACGCCCAGTAAATAATAAAAGAAAATCCCAGGCACAAGAGCCATAAGCCACTAGAAAGAAGACATTGTGATGGCAAATTAATTACATCCTGCAGAAAGGGATGAGACCTGCTTTCACACTTGGCCCTCACCACGCCTTCAGGGGAGGGAGGGAGAGATACCCAATGTCTGTTGCATGGGGGAAGAGGTTGTATTTCCTTCAGGATAAGCATTCACTCATCTGCTTTCATCCTGCTGCACAAGTAAATGCATGTTCCCGTGTGGGAAGCGGACTGGCATGCCTTCTCGATGCACAGAAACCATGTCCCTCCTTGTTGCCTGCTGCAGGTTTGGTTCCAGAACCGCCGGGCCAAGTGGCGGAAGAGGGAGAAGTGCTGGGGCAGGAGCAGTGTGATGGCTGAGTACGGGCTCTACGGTGCCATGGTGCGTCACTCCATCCCGCTGCCGGAATCCATCCTCAAGTCTGCCAAGGATGGCATCATGGAGTCCTGTGCTCCTTGGCTCCTGGGTAAGAAAGCAGCCACCTTCATGGGGGTTGGCGAATGGGTAGAGAAAGGGGGATGTGAGGAAGAAATCAGAGGCATGTTGAAAATAGGTGAAGGGAGCAGGGCAAGGTTCCCCCATCCTGCCACCCTTGATGCCTCCATCCCCCAATGACCCTTATCAACAGGGTTTGACCACTCATTCCAAATTCCTGCTGGACCTTGGAGTTTGACCTGCAGAATCTAGCTGGGACATGAATATGCCCCTATGCTCAGGCTGGTGTTAACCTTCACTTCTGTGGCTTAAGTATCCTTCATGCCCATCTCTGGAGCAGGGGCTCCAACCCTTGCCCAAGGCAGGAGGTCATCCCAGTCTCAGTCCTCCGGCCCCATGATACTGGATGGAGTGCTAGGACCCCTAAATGCTCTGTCTTTGCCCCAGGTTCCAGGTGGAGCACTCTGCTGACACCTCCAGCTCATGACAACTGGGGGAGCTGCATTTCTATCTGGTTTCACTTGGTTTTCTGTGCAGACATGGAAGTAGCAGCTACCGTGACACACCCCTGCTCTTTGCTTCTCTCTCTGACCTTCCAAGCTGGTTCTGCCCCAAAACTAGTATCTGGCGTCTTGACGATGGGCTGTCCTGTCCTTCTGTCTGTGAGAAACTGAGAGAGGCAGAGGGGTGGTTGTGGTTTGATACAGAAATAGGCAATGAGTCTTCACCCAGCCTTGGTGAAGCTCAGGCAACTGTGCTGCTGTCTGAGACCCTCATCTCCATGCAGGGTCAAGTTAGCTTCAGGTTCATAGAGAGAAATGAAGGGGAGAGTAATTTGGGACCAGCCTCAGTGCACAGATGCCGGGCTGCCCCAGCAGGCAGCTGCCTTGCCTGGGCTGCCCTCGCGCGGGGGCCGGAGCGAGTGGCTCGCCATGACTGCTGTATGAAGCAAGGGTTTCTGCTTTTCCTTAATTCTGGCCTCTCTTTATCTTTGCTGTTTTCAGTTCAAGATGGCTTTCCCATGCCCAGGCGCTTTTCTAAACCCGAATACCAACAATTCTTTTTAGGGATGCACAAAAAGTCTCTGGAGGCAGCGGCTGAGGCGGGGAGGAAGACAGAGGTGGAGCGCCAGGCCCTGCCCAAGCTTGACAAAGGTGACAAGGAAGAAAGGGGTCTGGATCCCAAAACCACCATTTCCCAGGAGGAACTGAGAGAAAACAGCATTGCTGCCCTCAGGGCTAAAGCTCAGGAGCACAGCACCAAAGTCCTGGGGACCATTGCTGGGGACACCCCAGCCCCAGGCAGGAAGTCGGAGACAGGGGAGGAGGTGGCAGTGGCAGAGGATGAGAGACAGACGGAGAAGCTGAACTCGTCACAGAAGGAGGAGAAGCTGATCTAGGGGGAAGAGATGTGGCAGAAGCCAGCCCCGACAGACACTGTGTCCTCTGGGGGCCACGTTCCCCTTTGGACTGCCAGGCCACCCCTGCCAGGGAGAAGGGCCCTGGTCTCTGTGTTTGGGGCTACCTGGCAGGGGTGCCCACTGCCTGCTCCCCTTGAGCAAACCCCTGCTTCTCGCTCCTCCACCCCACCAGGCCTTCCTCACCCCCACCCCTTCCTTTTGGGGGACCAGGAAGTGTCACACCATCACTGCCACCAATGACACCAAGGCTCTGGTCCCTTCAGCCTCACAACTGGCTCTGGGGCTTTCTCCTTCTGCTGCAGCCCCAAACCCCATTTGCCATCCTGAAGCAAGCCTGTTCCCTGTTGCCATGCCTCTCCTTGGTGCACATCTCTGCCCAGTGCTGCCCAGGCCCCTTCCCCTTGCGCCCTGTCCCACAATGCCCCAGGCTAACCTGCCACCTTCCCCTGGCCATCACCTCTGCCTCTGGCCCAGGCTGCAGCAGGACAAGCCCATGGCAGTGCTTGCATGAAATGATGACTATCCATCTAGGGTAGTTTGCACCTTCCACCCATGCTCCCTGCCCAGCATTGAGGTCTGCAGGGAGGGAACTGCAGCTTTAGAGCAGTTATGTTTTGCCTCTTTTTGGCAGGGAGAGGCAGGTTTAGCCCCCAGACATGGCATCTGGGTCCCACCTGGCACCCTGAGGCAACCCCAGCCCATGTCACTGGCTCTTGCAGGGCTGGGCAATTGGGTCTGATTCTGCCCTAAACACCAAAACACTACACCCCTGCAGAGGGGACAAACGGTGAATTTATTTATTGAATACATTATTGCAGGTGAGACAACAACATTCACATAATGTATTTATTGAATTAAATTTGTCCAGCTCACCCTCTGAGTGTTAAAAGGGAATGACAGCCATGCACATCCACCCTGATACACCCTGTAACATGTACATACATCCCATAGGAGCACACGCAGACCCACACAGCCAAACTCACTCTGTGGTACCATGACCTTCCCATCCCAGTAACGCACTATTACCCCCTAAAAGCCGTAGGACAGTGACTTCCAGGTGACCCTTTCTGTCCTGATTTCAGCTGTGAGCATCCTTTCCCCAGAGCAAATGATTTTCTTCCATCAAAGGTTAAGCCCAGTCATCCAACCCCTGTTTGTCTTTGTCCCCCGGTCGTTTGACGTGTTAGATGATAGCCCGATGGAGTGTAAATAATGTATATAAAGTGAGAAAATAATTCAGTATTGAGGTGTTTGAGATATGGAGCTGTAACAACTTCTAGTCATCCAGCATCTGTGATTTATGTGCCATTTTCTGTAAAGATATGAAGAATAAAACTAAACAGGAATACTGTGTATGACTCCAGTCACCAATGTTCAAGGAGCGTGAGCTCAGCCAAAGCTGAGAGGGAGTTGGATGTCATGCTGTAGCCAGAGAGAGGTGAGAGATCCAAAGTGGCCCAGAGGTCTCCACTTTCCTCCCCACTGAGGCATGGAGAAGATGGGGCTTGGGTCTCTCTCCTTGCAGCAAAAGACAAAGCTAAAAGGGGTGTGCTTGGAGCAGAAGTTACACCATACAACTGGTGAGAGAACAAGTCAATTCAGCATCCAGAGCAGCCCTGGTGCTTTGGATCACTCCATATCACACATGCCCTGGTGTTAGAGAGTCAGACAGATCTCCAGGCAGGTTCAGCCTCTGCCAGGAACAGGCTGCAGGGCCCAGGTGGCCTGAGGAGCTGAGGCAACAGCCAGATGCTGCAAGTGCAGGGGAGGGAGCTGGTTGAGAGGGAAAGGCACCCACGGGATTTCCAGCAAGGTGAGCTCCAATTTGAGAGTAGTGGGAGCCTATTCTGAGTTACCAGATAAGGAGCTTCCTGCCGTGCTAAGAGCAACTTGGAGTGGTCTGGTGGAAAAACCTAATGTCTTACAGGGATGAGAAAAAATGCTGAGGCAGAGCAGGTGTGCATAGGAAATAAGAGACTGAGGCTGCTTGGGCCTGACTTCGTGGAGGGGCTGTTAGCCCAAAGGACTGTGTTTCCCCAGGGGGACAGCACCCTTGCAGGTTCCCATCAAACCCGGGGCAGCTTTGGCACAAAGCAGGTGTGTGGTCTGGGATGAATGTACCTGATGGGAAATAGTGCCTGTTTCCCATACTGGTGTCCAGCCTGTTCACCAAACATACCAGCTATACAGATGGTGAGTGGTGTTGCACTTTGAAGAGCAAAGAGGAGATCTATTAACCCTGTCATCTCCAATGTTGCTTCCTTAGGTGTGCTTGGCTCAGCACAACCCTACCTGCAGGGAGAGCCTTTTTCTGCTCTTCCCTTGTGCCTTCAAGGAAGGGAAGGGAATTTGTTCAATGACATTAAGGAATCCTCCAAATTCTACCTTAAAAAGAACTACCTATATAGGGCTTGAAGGAAAGGAAGGCAAACCCCCCCCCCCCATTTGGAGGCAGGGAGGCAGCTTAGCTCTGCTACAGTGGGTGATGGGAGGTCTCAGCATGAGGAGATGGGCCATACTGCTTCATGCCAAGCCACCCCCAGCTGCTCCACCATGGCCTCAGAGTGCTCCCAGCCCAGCTGGTGGTACAGCCAGTCTGTGGTGCTTGGGAGGAGGCGGAGACCCCAGCTCAGCCTGCCAGAGGGGACAGCTCTGACAGCCACCCAGCAGTAAGGTGGGATGGGATGCAGTATTTTCTTCCAGCGGCTGAAAGCCACGTGAGAAAAACCTTCCCTGGCCCACCACAGCCTAGTGCTCTGCATGAAACGGGCCTTAATTCTAGCAAGGGGTCCCATCACTCATGACGAGCATGGGTATGGCCCTAAGATTTACAGGGACCTGCCCCAAGTTGCCTTTGTGGCCAGTAGAGGGCTGAGGAATGCAGTGGGGGCGCTGAAGCAAGTGAGGGGATGGGCATGAATAGTGGGAGGTGTGAGGGAGGTGAGTGGGGATGAAACAGAGGGGTCTGGGGATGCAGCACAGCCCTGTGAGAGCAGGACCAGGCTGTTAGAGCCTGGCCCAGGCACCTTGGCCTCTGAGGGGAGCCCAGGCACACGCTTAACCGGGCTCTTGTCCAAGAACTGCTGTCAGGGCTCAGATTAGCATGAAGGTTATTTTCAGTCAAATATTTCTACAGCCCACCCCTTTCCCCTCCCTTACAGTGATTGAATTTCTTTTTTCCCATAGTGCTCTGGAAGAGAGGAGGAGAGGAACACGGCAGGGCAGAAGGGCTGCCTGGGCACCCTGGGTGAGAGAGCTGCTTTGTGTCCAGCCAGCCCAGGACAACACAGCTCCACTTTCCACAGGGGCCTGAGTCTTGTCTGGGCCAGGTGTCCTGAGCATCTGTGAGGGCTGCAAGCACCCGTCTCCTCAGTGGGAGACAGGTACCCTGCAGTGATGGCCAGGCTGCTAGTCAGGACCTGCTGCTCCAAAGCCCTTTCTCGGGCTCCCAAATGCCCCCCTGGGTTGGTGGCTGCCAGAGCCTGGAGCCACGGGCCTCTCACCGCCTACATGCCTGAAGCCATTGCCTTCCCCAGACCCAAGGACCACCAAGATTTGTATAAGGTGTCAGTGGAGCAGAGTGACATCTTCTGGGGAGCACTAGGAAGGAGCCGGCTCACCTGGATCACCCCCTTCCACTCTGTCCAGGACTGCGACTTGTGCCAGGGCAGAGTCTCCTGGTTCCTGGGTGGGCAGCTGAATGTGACAGGTAAGGAGGGAGACGGACATGGGATCCTGCCAAGTGGCTGCAGGTGCTTCTATGTGTGTGGCTTCAGCAGAACACAGAGTTAAAGGTGTGGAGAGAGAGGGATCCCCAAAAGGTCCAGTTAGTCCTGCAGTGGCTGTAGTGTAATGTTGTGGCTGGCCTCACGGAAGCGACTGGGTTTCACTGGAGAGGTTTCAGCTGGGTTGGTGGGTGCTGGGAGCTGGGTTGCTCTCCCTCAGCTCCCGTGGATCCCAGAGCAGTGCAGGACCTCTGTCCTGCATGACCACAGGCAATAACACTGAACCCTGTGCATTCAGCAGGCAGGGTTGCACTTGGTCGTTCCTGTTCAGTAAAGGCAAGATGTATCTGTAGAAAGCAAAATACAGGAGAAATGAGCCATACTGTCATGGGAGGCTCTTCTGTGGACTGGGGTTATTGCCTTAGGGGGGCTATCAGGGGAACACATGGGCTGTGACTCTGTGTCCTGCTCACAGTGCTGTTGGTCCCAGTGCCCAAAATACGAGACAGACCTCTGAGAAAATCATATGTAATCTATTTGAGAAAGAGAGCAAGAGTTACTCACCTTTGGGATTTGACATCTTACTGTTCCTCATTTCATGTTTATTTCTTTCTCTCCTGGAAAACTACAAATGGTCAGGAGAGAAAAGCTGGTATGCAGACTGGGGCTGCTGCATCATCACATAACTTTGGCAGGTTTAAGGAAAACAGAGTGGAACAAGGCTTCTGAGGAAACTGCAGCTGCCAGCATGTGGGAAACTTTTCATGGAAGAACTACAGCCAAAGTCTCAGCTTACAATGTCCCTGGAAAGCCAGGGGCTGTTCACTCTGTATTTACCCTGGCTCTCTTCCATCTTGGACAAATGCACTCTGCAGCCTTCCAGTGCAAAGCTTTGCTTTGTCCTACATTTGTAATTTAGGAGCGCCGCCACTAAAAAGCTGCCCTAGTTCACCCCAGAGGCTGCTGCAAGGCAGTGCTGGGTGGAATGATGGCTCAGTTAATGTCTGCCAGGCACTCTGAGGGCACTGGGGATGTGACCTCCAAAGGGACTTCGAGCATTTTGTGCTCTGGACTGCATGAAGTCGCAGTTAAGGAGGAAGCTGATAGTGGGGATTGGCAGATATTGGAGTGGTGAGGAGTTTAACGGGCTTGGGATGGGGCTTGTGATCTCCTGGCTGGTATCCACAAAGGTTGCACAATACTAATACTGAGAAGACTCACACATAGCCCTGACTTTGATCTGAAAATGGGACTGCTAGTTCTGGCTTTGTGAGAGGTCAGAGGTACTGAGGGTTGCTCAATCAGTGATGCTGGATTTTCCTTTCCAGTGAATTGTCTGGACCGTCATGTCCATGTAGCCCCAGATAAAGTGGCCTTAATCTGGGAGAAGGATGAACCTGGAGAGGAGGTACAGGTGACATACAGGTCAGTAATTACCTCTCAGAATATGAGAGGCATATTGCAGCATGCGTGAACACTGCACAGGGCTGTTCTGCTGATATGTCATGTGAGGAAATGAGGCACCCCCTCACACAGATACAAGGTGTGGTGGCTGTTGGCTTGCTTGTGCCAATCTGAAACTTCAGCCTACCTCCTGATTAAATCCTCTGGGCCCTGAGGAGTCCCCACCCAGCTGTGGAGGCAGATGTAAGCTCCTTGGGGCAGCACTGCAATGCTTGTAGTAAGACACACAGGAAAGTCACACAGGTGCCTTCCCATCCAGGGTCCTGTTGTCTAAACTTCTGAGTAAGTGGTCTGCAAAAAAGGCCAAATCTACAGCTGAAAATGCATTGAGAAATCTCACGCTCATCCTCATGTCAGCAGTGCTGCTGGATTTGGCTCTCTGGGGTGGCTGTCTGTCTGGCCCTGCTAGGCTGGTCTGCGCCCCCCTACCTTCCAGCTTAATTTGCCTGCTCTCTGAGTCACTGCCACAGAATTCACTGAAATCCCTCTGCACACAAAGTAAGTCCCTCTGTCCTCTCTGGCTTCAGGCCTCACATGACAAATAAAACCATCCACCTCTGCCAATCCCCATGCATGGTGAGCTCTTCCATAAAATGAGTCACTGACAGCCAAGCTGTGGTTTCTGGGAGGGATTCTTCTTGGGAGAGGCATCTTTTTGCTCACTGCTTTCCTACAGCTGTTGTTCTTGCTGGCACAGGCTCTGAAGGACTTGACCTCAGCTTTAGCAAAGCACGGGACCTTGTTTTGGAGGACAATATCTAACCTCATATGTAGCCTCCAGCTGTGCAGGGTAGTGTGTCAGACCAGTTGTACAGGTTGGTAAGAAATGTGCAGGCTGTCATTGGGAAAGTCAGCTGAGGTGTTGTGGGTTTGCTGAGCCAGAGGAATTGCCAGTGGCTATTGCTGTACAAAAATTATTCTAATTTATGTCTTTTCCATAAATAATGGCCTGTATTAGAGACTGTCTTCTCCTTTCCACTGATTTTCATAGTTCTCCCATGGACTTCCAGAGTGAGGAGGGTTAGGCTGTGTAGGGATATAAGCTGTGTCCTTGTGACTCTGAGGCCCCCCCATCTTTATGCATGCCGGTAAGATCCGCAAGAAAGTCTCTAACTGTGTCATTGCTTTTCTGGGCAGGGAACTGCTGGAGCTGACATGCCGCCTGGGAAATACCCTGAAACGGCAAGGCGTGAAACAGGGTGACAGGGTGACAATCTACATGCCCCCCTGTCCACTGGCAGTGGCTAGCATGCTGGCCTGTGCCCGCATTGGAGCTGTGCATGCTGTGGTGTTTGCTGGCTTCAGTGCAGAGTCCCTTGCTGACAGGATTCGGGATGGTAAGAGCCAGTATGTAACAGTGACGTATTTCCCTTGGGGGACAGTGCTGAGCTGTTGGTTCAGCACCTGAGAGGTTCAGGGTTGTGTGGATGGCAAATGTTTTCTGAATAAGACTGCCTGGGCTCTCTGAGGGTATCCTGACATAATGTATAGCCATGGAGCAGGTACTAGCAACCCACGAAATGGTATGAGCTCACTGAATATCTTCCAGTCCATGGGACTGAAGGACTGGGATACAGTATCTCCTGTAAGGGGATGTAACACAGGCAGAAATGAATGGGAAACCAAGGTGCAAAGCTGCCATTTTTGCTAAATGAGGGATGTGAGTACCAAGGGCTGGGAGACAGAGAGAGAGGTGAAGGGTCGTGGTAGAGCCAAACTGCTCTGTGACTGGTGGAGAGGGGCAGTGCTGCTTATGTGGCTCTTCTGTCTTCTGCAGCCCAGTCAGAGACGGTGATTACAGTGAACCAGGGGCTAAGAGGTGGCAAGGTTATTGAGCTAAAGAAGACAGTGGACCAGGCTGTGAAGCAGTGCCCCAGAGTGAAACGGGTTCTGGTTTCCATGAGGACCACCAGCAAGGTTCCCATGACAGCCCTAGATGTGCCACTGGAGGAGGTGAGAGGCTGCCCAGGGATTTTGCCACTTCTCCTGGGCAAAGTGCTTCTCTGGGTGCAAGGACAGTGGGTGGAGACAGCATCTTGCCTGGCCATGACAGTTTTGCTGGCATTGACACAATTTGGGGACATTGCCCCACAGCAGCAGTTGCAGTTGGAGCTGCACATGAGTTCAGGACAATCCCAGCAACCACCAGGATGGGCAATTGAAGTGGCGTCCCAAATTACCAGCCCTATATTGTCAGGGGCAGGCAGTGCAAGCCAGAGAGCATAGCGGGGTGAACGGGGGGCCAGAAACACACCAGACATGGCCTGCTACTTTGGAATCCAGCCATGGACTGCCACTGCACTGTCACACATGGGTCTGCTGGTGGACCTGGCATGTGCCTGTTATCCATGGCACACAGGCTGGCTAGGCTGCCAGCATGGAGCACAATTTCTGAACAGATGAGCCCCTGCCATGCATTCCTTCTGGCTCCCTGGAGCTGCACTGCAGTCTCCCCACCTCTGCTCATCACATCTCCAAGCAATTATTGCTAGAAAGGCTTTCTGGAAGACTTCTGTTCTGGTCAGAGCAGTGGCAGCATAAAAATAGCTGCTTCTTACTCAGCAGGTCTGCTCTAGCTGAGGAGAGCATTTGTCAGCTCAGCAAGGTGAAAGAGGGTTCAGGCTGCTGAGGAAGGTGAGCAGAGGTGCATTGGCAGGGAGGATGTTTGTGGGGAGAAGGGTGGCACAGGTGCTCAGAGGGGAGGGAGTCTCAGGAGAGAGCGGAGGCTGTGAGACCCTGAGAGAATTGCTGTGCTCTTTCCTGCAGGAGATGATGAAGGAGGATGCATACTGTGAGCCTGCTGCCATGGACAGTGAAGACATGTTGTTTCTTCTCTACACATCAGGCAGTACTGGCAAACCCAAGGGCTTGGTTCATTCCCAAGCTGGTTACTTGCTGTTTGCTGCTCTCACGCACAAGGTAATGGATCCTCCCCATGAAGTGCGCATGAGCCAGTGGTTCATATGTGCAGGGAATAGACATGCTTCTGGTTGTATTACAAGCTCTTCTTTATCCAGTACAAATCCTCTGGGAAGCCCTCCAAGACCCAGCAGACCACATCTGCCTACAGGTAGTGGTCCGTAGCAGAGTCTCCCAAACACATACTGCTCTGACCTACCTTCTTGGCTTTCTTCTTTCTTTCGTTGTCCTATACTAAACAGAACCATTGAATAGGATGCTCAGCCTTGCAAGAGTAGTTTTATATTACCGGGTTAGGAATTTGTTCGTTCCTAGAACTGTGGCTTGCTTTTTCTAAGAGTAACTACCCCAACTCAAGTGGGAAATCAAAGCAGTGCTTCTGGAAGCACATTTGACAATATCTGTAAAAGCTGGTGAGTGCCCTCATGACAAAGGGTCTATATCTGAAGAGTGGGGGTCATCTTTGGGAAGAGGAAAGCCTCTAACCACAACACATACCCAAAGCAAGCTCTAACAGAGCTGAATAAAAAGGCACTGAGCCCAGCACACATGCATTTAGCTGAAGGAGTTGTTGCAAGGAGCATTCCTATATTCCTTACATGATGTTCCATGTAAGAGGGAGTTCTTAACTGAACAGTCCCTTAGGTCTGCATCTGGCTCTTCCTGAGCCTGACTACAGTTCCAGCAGCACCTCAGACCACATACCCTGTGACAAATCAAGCTGAGGTCTAGCTGGGTCTTCTCTGTTAGCCATGAGTGCTGAAGGCCATACCTCCTGGGGTGTATGCCAGAGGTGTGGAAGCTCTTGGTTTTCTGTGAGCTAAGCTGTACCCAGCATGATGGGTCACCCTCTCAAGGCCATCAAAGCAGGTTTGCAAGAGCCAGGGCTGTAATTCCAGAATGGCAGTGCAGGGGGTGAGCAGCATGTGGCCATGTTAGCTCCCAGGAGCACTGAAAACCTGGACACAGGGCTGACATGCTCAGATCCCTCAGTTGGATGGGGCAGACTGCTGTTACCATAACTCACTGCTCCACTAAAAAGTGACAGAGGAACCAGCGGAAGCTTCCATTATGGCACTTGGAACACTTGAGGCCCTGGAGTCCCCTGAGGAAAGCCAGAAGGGAGTTGCAGGAAGAAATGAGAGGGTCTGAAACCACAGAAATCAGAGCAGAAAGCAAGAAGTGATAGGCTAGTGGGAGAGTGGCCCCTAGGAAGCTTTCCTGGCACTGAGTAAATGAAAGGAAAAAGAGTACTTTAGGAAGTTGGTTGTGTTACTGCCAAAAGGGTAGCACCCAGTTCTGCCCTGCATAGGGCAGTCATCGTTCCTTCATGTTCAAGCCTTGCAGCCATGGGTTGCACAAGGAATAAATGGGGCAGTGGGAAGAAGAGCTTGTTCTGCTTTCTTCCTACAGGTACAGGACTCACTTAGCTGAGATGGAGAGGTTCCAATTCTTGTAGGCAGGCTGGGGTTTCTCTGGGCCAAGGCATCACATGGTGCCCCTGCTTGCTGCCTCACTGCTCCTGTGCTGCGCTCCTTGCTGAGCTCAGAGGTTTTTGAGTGTTTACTGCTCATTTGGAGCCCAGCAGTGCCTACAGTGCCAGCAGGCTCATGGAGTCCTCTACCACTTTGGCCTTGCCTACAACTCCTCTCCTTCCATATGGTCATGTAAGTATAGGGGCACCTTCCTTATCCAGAAGGTTGTGTTTTGATGCTACAGGATACCTGGATCAACCTTGTCCAGATATCAGCAAAAGGAAGGAAAGGCTGTATCTCTCTCCATTGGAAAAGAGCAAATTTGGCTGTGGGGTTTTTTTAAAAGTGTATTTCTCCTGCACCTTCACAGTTTGGGTTTAATTTCAATTTTATTTAATTTTTTTCTCCCCTGACATTTTTAAAAAAAACTCTTTGCAGGAAGAAGGTGTCCCTGCACAGGTGGTAGGAAGACAGAAGAACACAGTAATGTTAGGGCTGACAGAGAATACACTGCTCCCTGTCATCCCCCTTGCCAGGAGTACAGGCCCAGGTGATACCCCTCACTGCCTCTCTTCTCTTGTTCAGTATGTGTTCGACTACCAGGACAGGGACGTCTTTGGCTGTGTGGCAGACATCGGCTGGATCACAGGACACACCTATGTAGTCTACGGCCCCCTCTGCAATGGTGGCACCACAGTCCTTTTTGAGAGCACTCCTGTCTATCCTAACCCTGGTGAGTGAGGTAACTCAGGGGAGCTGGGACATTCCACAGCACCCTGAGACCCACAGCAGGGAGCTGGCAGCTTGATGCCAGGTCATGAGCAGCAAAGGCTCTGTTGCCTCAGCAGCAGACTGAGAGCTGGGCCCAATGGAGAGCTGCAAGGGGAAGAGTCTTTTCCCCTGCATAGGAGGCCACTGCTGATTCTCCAGGGGTGGAGCTGTTACTCCTTCTCCCTCCCTGCAGCAGGAACGGTAGAAGAGCTAGGTAATGTGAAGAAAAAGGGGTTGCTGCTGCTCCTGAACTGTTTCTGTCCTTCCCACCATGGAATTAACTTGGTTAAGTGTCCTGGCACTGCTAGAGAGCCTTTGTTCTCACCTCTTCTTTCTGTGCCTTAGTGTCAGGCTGGGAGAACCTGTGTGGATGCTTACTGGCCCTGTTTCCATTCCAGGCCGCTACTGGGAAACAGTAGAGAGGTTAAGAATTAACCAGTTCTACGGGGCACCAACTGCCATCCGCCTGCTCCTGAGATATGGCGATGAATGGGTGAAGAAGTATGACCGCTCTTCTCTCAAAGTGCTTGGCTCAGGTAAGTGCAGCAGTAGGGGTTGGAGCAGCAAATCCTTGGACATCACATTGTGCCTCTTCCCACAAATGCCAAGAGCAGCAGCACATGAGACCCCAAAATCAGGAAACTGCATTATTTGAGGATGGCTCTGCAAGCAGGCCCTGGGAAGCTCTGTGCTAAACCTGATCTTTCAGCTCTGCCCCCTTGTCTTTCCCCTTGCAGTGGGAGAACCTATCAACAAAGAAGCGTGGGAATGGTACTTCTGCGTGGTTGGTGAGACACGATGCCCAGTAGTGGACACTTGGTGGCAAACTGGTGAGATGCATATGGTTCCTTGTTCCAGCTTCTGCTCTCCCAGGCTTTACAAATGACCTGCTGCTTTGCTGGCCAAGTGATAATGGTTGTTGCTGTCAGTCTTGTATGAGCAAGGCTGTAACAGCTCATGAGCACCCAAACATAAAAGAGAAAAATAGCCTTTAAAGCTAACCCAGACAAACACAGGGATTTGACGGTACATCTTGGCAGATCCCTGCTGAAGTAAATGAGCTCAATAATCCTTCTGCAAAGTTCCTTCCCCAGCTCTCTGGCAAAAGCCAGTCTGACCTATGCAGTAAGTAACAGGGCAAAGGCTGTTGGCCAAGCAGTGCTACTTGGCATTCCTCTTGTCCCCAACTTTGATGAGCATTACAGTTTCTTTTCCTTCAGAAACAGGAGGCATCTGTATCTCACCCCGTCCTTCTAATCCTGGAGCTGAAATCCTTCCAGGCATGGCTATGAGACCCTTTTTTGGGATCAGCCCCTCCCTCTTGAATGACAAGGTACATTTACATCCTGCAGTCCAGGCACTGGCTCAGCCCTCTTTCCCCCAGGTGCTTGCAGTGCGTACTTGCTGATGGGAGTGGAGATATGTAAGCACGTCTTTCCTGCTCATCTCTGCTAGGCAGCAACTTTCCTTACTGGAAAGGGACAAACAGGGAAGATATTCTTCCAGCTAGTGCAGAAGTTGTTTTCTAGCTTGAACTGTCTTGACAAGAGAAGCTGTGTTTGGGTGCCCTGTCATGCCTTTCCAAGGTGAGGTAGCTGGGCAGGGATGGCCAGTCTCCCTAAAGGGGCCTTGCATCCCACCATGTGAGGCACTTCGTTGCAAACATATGCTGGGAGAGACTAAGAGACTGTCCTCTTGAAGTGAGGGGCATAGGGTGCTCCTCACTGCCCTCCCCGACATTTCCATCACAGGGTTGTTTAACAGGCAGTCACTAAACATCCCAAGTACCTTCAGCCATGGTTATTAAAAGGTAACTACTTTACAGGGAAATGTCCTTCTGGAAAATGATGTCTCTGGAGCTCTTTGCATCTCACAAGCCTGGCCAGGTATGGCACGAACCATTTACAATGACCACAAGAGATTTTTGGAAACTTATCTGACTCCTTATCCAGGTAAGGAAAACATGTGGTAGGACACTTGCAGACATATTTGGTTGGGTCTACTTGCTGGCTTTCTGTATGGGGGCAGGATTCAGGAGAGCTGGTACTGCTGCTTTGTGCTTCCAGAGACCCTCCACAGTACTGAGGCCTGTCGTCTCACCAGGCCTGATATCACAGGACTGCCCCTCACTGACCTTCTCCATTGGATCACACATTGTTTGAAGGCAGTGGATTTGTCCTTCTGCCCCCAGTCCCCTTGAGCACATGTAGACCTCTTGGTGCATGTCTTGCAAACCCTGTCAGCTTCTGTCACTCACCCCGAGGCACTGAGCAAGCCCAAGAGTGTGTGTGTGTCTTGATGTGAAGCAAAGAGGAGAAGCAGCAAGACCACAGGCACCTGCACTGGAGCAAAGTGTCCCCAGTACATGGTGATGAGGTAGGCACAGCATTAGCCAGTGTATTGCAGAATGAGGGAAGAAGCCCGATGACAGAGCAGGTACCAACACAGGCAGAAGACTAACAGGGAAGATATGCATCTTTACCCTGAGCAGTTGAGGAAGGTGCAGAGTACACGGGCGCAGGCACCAGCAGAGGGGAGGAGGGGAAAAGGTGACAGTACGCTGGCTGAGCAGCTCACACGCTCACTGCATGGTTCTGGCTACTGCAGGGTTTTTTTTCACTGGAGATGGTGTGTATCGTACCAGTGAGGGCTACTACCAGCTAACAGGACGGCTGGATGACATCATTAACATCAGTGGACACCGGCTGGGCACTGCAGAGGTGGAGGATGTTGTGGTAAGAGGTGTGAGTGGGAGGTAAAACTATCCAAGGATACAGCAAAGGTGCACTGGTGGTGCTCAGGAGGCCTCTTTGAAATATCCAGACAGAAATATGCTGCTGCTGTGGCAGCAGGGAACAGTCCTGCAGTCTTGCCTGTGGGAACAGTTTCCCAGCCTTTTCCCTCCCATTCTGGCTCTCTGCAGCAAGGGAGGGACAAAGACTGATAAGGTTGATTCTGTAAGTGTGTGAATCCCAAAGAAACAATCAAACATGTTAAAGAGGAGCATCTGTGGGACCTGGTGGAGCAACCTGTAGGCACAGAACAAGGTCTACAAGGTTCAAGCCTAAAACAGTTAGGGGAAGGAGGAAAAAGACTAGTGTTTGCAGACCTACTGAGGCAAGAAGGAAAAAGGGTAGAGACCACCTGAGGCCCTTCCTTATCTCTCTGCATTACTGTGGGCTGCAGCAGCCAAGCCAGGTCAGGGCAGCTCCCAGGTGGCAGCTAGCCTGCCAAAAGCACAGCCAAACCCCTGCCCTGTTCTCTTCCAGAATCACCATGTGGCAGTGGCAGAGTCTGCTGTCATTGGCTACCCACATGAGATCAAGGGAGAAGGTAAGATGCTTTCTTTCCTGCTCCAAAACTTCTCTCCTGGGGCTATGGCACTGCAGTGGGAAGTCGCACTGGTAGTAATGCTGTGTTTGCACCATACAGCATGTTCAGGGGATCTCTGCACTGCCATCACAACCTGCACCTGCACTAGAGACCACCTAGGCTTTGCATAAGGTGGCAGCAGCAGTACCATGGCCAAATTCACTCACAGTTTTCGCTACAGAGCATCCCCTGAGGCTACCAACAGAGAGGGACTCTCCTGGCACTAGGTCCAGGCAGGGTCTCAGGAGCATGGTATGCACAGCGTTCAGTAATCTGGTGGTCCCTCTGCCAGGAGCCTATGTGTTTGTTGTGCTGAAGAAGGACAGTGGCTACAAGCAGGAGACTCTTGCTGCTGAGCTACAGGAGCTCATCTCAAAGAAGATTGCTAAGTATGCAGCTCCAGATTATGTTCAGGTAACACAGGCAAACTGGTCCAACATCCACACTGGCACATTGGCCAAGCCCTTTCCCTCAGCCTTGATCTGCTCCTCCCCATCACAGGTCACACACCGGCTGCCCAAGACACGCTCGGGTAAGATTATGCGTCGGGTGCTACGGAAAATTGTGGAGGACAAGGCCAGTGAACTTGGGGACCTAACCACCCTGGACGACCACGAGGCTGTGCAGCAGATCATAGAGGGACACAAGCACCTCGTAGAGCAGCAGAAGGGCCACTAGCTAGCCTCTGCCAACAGCCAACTCCTCCTCCTTCACTGCAAAACCAGGGAAACATCCAGAAAAGCTGCTAAGCAGGTGGTGGCCAGAAAGTGCTCAGACCGCACCTCCACTGCAGTCTCAAAGGGACCTCTCCACAACACAGAAACCCTCAAAAGCTGTCTCCACACACCTATGGGGAGAGAACACGACTCAACATAGGCAGAACAGTAAGGTGGGACAAGCTGTTTCCTTTCATGAAAGCAAAGGGCAAAAATCCCTCCTTGAGGTTCTATGTGCCTTGCAGTAGCTGCAGAGGTAGCAGCAGGCAGGATGTCCAGCCCTGGATAGGGATACTACTCCTACCTCTGCTCTGCTCTTCAGCAATAGTCCTGTCCAGGACCATTGCTAATATATAAGCATTTCCTCCACAGCAAACCCCAGAAAGAACATGCAGCAGTCCAGTTAACAAATACTGACTCTTCTCCATAAAAAGTTTGAAAACAGGCCTCAGATTTTAATACAAAAATGTTCCTTTCACCTGTAACCATGTGTTATGAGGAGAGCAGAGGCATGACCCTTCTCTGTGCCTGCATTCTCCTCCCCTTGTCTCCTGCTGGAGAACACAATTCTCAACAGAGCCAGAAGGTATATAAATCTGTTCTGCAGAGCTGTGTATCAAAGACAGAGCTCCTAGCAAGGCACACAGGGCAGAAAAGGAGGCTGCATTTTAGCCTCACACCACTATATCCTGGACAAAGTGGAGGTTTCTCTGGCGATTGTTTCTATAAGACCCGTAAGGCAGCATCTTCTCTCAGGGCAGCCTAGCAGCTCAGCTCCTTTCCCCCGTGAGAGCCAGGGAGGCAGAAGGAGGCTGGGAGAAGGATGGCATGTGTCTGCTCTTGGCAGAACCCCACACCACAAGTTCAGATGTAATCTGTGTCCATCAGCAAAATCCAGAACCGGTTTTGCATTGTTAGAATCCCTTGTTGACACAGCTGCTGGCTTGGCAGCTCCATATCTGTTATTGAGAGCTGTTCCATAAGTGTGCAGGTTCTGTGGCTCACCAGACAAGGGCATGCTTTTCAGAGTCCTTCCCCAGTGGGAAGCCGCTTCATCTTCTCACATCGAGTGAGCTCCCATCTTCCCTCCCCATGAAGCTTCAAAATCCAGCTGTGGAACTGCAATTCAATAACACAACATTGAAGGATGTCTCTACAAAGGCCATGGTCCACCCACAGTGAAGTCCTCTAGCCTTAGTCACTCCCCTCTGCTTGCCAGAGACGGTCTCTACCTCCTCTGTCTCGCCACCACTAAGAGCACTGTCTCCCTGTCTCACCTTTTCCAGGCTGGGTCTGTGTCCCACACTGATCAGTGTCATGCCCAGCTGAAGGCACAGACGATACAGTTCATGCTCCACCTCTTCTGTCAAGGCGCTAGTGGCTTCATCTAGCACTGAAAGAAAAGTCATAAGGCCCACAAATCCTGTCCAAACCAGACATCTCCTGCAGGCAAGAGCAACTCACAAGAACATTTCACATATTAACTGGAGTTCACCAAAAGCATCTGCAGAAGGCAAGTGAGAAGAAACCTAAGGACTCTGGTATTTCTCTAGCACAGCTGGTGTCAGTCAACTAGGAAAGCTGTCCTTCCCTTCAAGTGCCTGAACCCATCCAAACCACACCATTCACCTCACTCCTCTCCCTCAACAGCTTCCAGCCACTGCCTCATCCCCATCATTGCAAAAGCCAAGACATGACCTTCTCCATGCAGGCCACGTGCCAGAGTGCCAGGCTGAACAGCAGCCAGTGCACTCTTCCAGCACAGACCATACCTGGAGCATGTAGAACGGCCTGTGGCACCTTTCTGACCATTAAGGGTAAATACTAGAGACCCAGAGGAAATAAATTCATATAATCTCTACAGCTTTTAGTTTGCAACCCACAGGTTCCTTCTGCCCAGACAGCACTAAGCTGTGCCACAGGTTTCAGGGCAAAGAGAGGTACTTAGATGTAGCTACTTGCTACCAACATTGGCTCTGTTCACCCACATCCAACCTGGCCCTCATGGCAAGTCCTTCAACAGCTCACTAAGCCCCCAGCAAAGACTAAGGAATTGGCCCCACCTGCTAATCACAGATGCTTCTGTGATCTCTCAGGACTGTTTCTCCCACTGCTCCTTGTCTTCTTTTGCTAGGTCAGGGCTAAACTTTCCATATTGCCCCACAGCCCTAGAGATGTCTGTGAGCTTCAGATATGACAGTTGCTGCCACACTCCCCAGCATATGCACTTCTTTACATAGCAATTGGTGAGCAGGCTGACAAAGGACTACTTCTGGCACCATTGGACCTGGACCATGAACATTAATCACTAGTTCCCTAAGATGAAAATGTCTGATATACAGCCTCTTGATTTACCACCCTCCACACAAATAATGAAATGTTTTCACACCTGAATCCTCTGTATGCTATGCTGCTAATGGCCAAGACAAAGCACGTTCCTAGCACAAAAGGAATTTCATGAGCTGCCTCTGTACCATCTTCTCTTTATACCAAAGGCCTTGCCTTTTTTCCCCCCTCTTCTTTTCTTTTGTAGTCTGTCACTCACCTGCGTATTTTGGCTGGAGGTAGAAGAGCCGTGCAAATGAGAGTCTCTGCATCTCCCCTGGGGACAGGATGTCATACCTGCAGCAGGGTAG
The DNA here is from genome assembly GCA_013397935.1 of Dasyornis broadbenti. Classification (NCBI taxonomy): domain Eukaryota; kingdom Metazoa; phylum Chordata; class Aves; order Passeriformes; family Dasyornithidae; genus Dasyornis; species Dasyornis broadbenti. The sequence continues at coordinate 1,737,617 of VZRN01005907.1, read as the reverse complement.
AGAATCAACACCTCCCTCAAGAAACAGAGCTCATTTCCTGAAAACATGGCTTCTGGTAACAGAGACCAGCAAACAACTGTTCCTGTGTGTCCCATGTGCGTCCCTTGTGCCCCCCTCCATGCTGGGACTGGCTCTGCACCCCTCTGCACACAGTCAGCTGCCTGCAGAACACCACAGCTGGTGTCTGTTGGCATAGGTGCTTGGGGCATGAAGGCTTTGCTCCTGTATAGCATCCACATCTCACAGGACACAGAGACAGATAAATCCAGCAGCAATGTGCATCTGCTTAGAAGTGTTCCCCACTCAGAAATCACTCAGATTCACACATAGGGTGAGTTCCCTTACCAGTTCCAGTCCACCTGCTCATCCAGTCCTCCAGCCCTTGCCAGCAAATCAGTCTACAGAGAACACATCAGACTTGTAAACACAGTCCCCGAGCCTGTCAGCCTGAGTTCATACACTGGCCCTGAGCATAACCACTCCCTTCTCACCAGTCTCCCTTTCCCCACTTGAGCTGAAGGTGTACCATATCTGTCCTCCTCTTTCTGTCCTATAGGCAGTTGAATCCCAGCTACAGACCATGTCCCCACATAAGTCCAGCACACAATCATGCTGTGCTGCCACAAAAAATCATCCCTTCTTCCCTCACTGGTGGCACCAGGAAAGAAGGCAGCAGTGCTACCGGTGACTCACCAGCCCAGCCAGCTCCAGGAATCGCACAATCCTCTCATCATCTGCAGACCCTAGGGAGAAGGCCATACAGCATAAGCAGAGGCAATGTGTGCTGAGGCCACTGCTGCATGGAGGAGTTGGGGGAGCAGAAGGGAAGAATTGGAGGATCTCATGAGGTTCAATATAGTTGACCTGACCACTTAGTTATGCCAGATCCTGAGCTTTGGCACAGATAGCCCCAAAGACTGACCTTCCTTAAAAATGTTAACCATGCCTGTGAGCAGTATGCAAGGAGGTAGCTAGGCTCCACAAATACACCTGAGATTTGCCTCATGCCATGGCCACAGACAGCCACAGACAGAACACAGGGATCCAGGCTTCAACTGCCAAGGCCCTGCCCAGCAGTTGCTCTCTTAAAGCTGAGACTGCACACTGCAAGTGGAGTCATAGGAAAGGGGTTCAGGTAATAGCTGGCAAAAGTACCCTGTGTGGGAAGAGAAAAACCTCATGGTGAGTCAGCTGTGGAGCAGAACATACACTTGAGCTGGCACATTCAGCATCTGTGGCAGTTGAGTAGTAGGGCTGTGCATCTGCCATGGACCTCTCTGAAGCTGCTGAAGAGCTGCAACAGTAACTGATAGTTACTCTGAGGTAGTTACTCTCAGCAACACTGTGACTCCTAAGTGTTTGAAAGCAGCAGGTAACACTGCTGGACATCTCCAAGCCACAGCAGACCACACGAGGTCGTACTTCCGAAGCAGGCTGGCGAGAAAACGGATCCATATATTCTGACCACAACAGTGTGCAAAGCCCTGGGACATCATTTGGAAAAAGAGGAACAGTAAAAGATGGAGGTGGATGGAAAATAAGATGAAGGCAAATATGGCTTGCCAAAAGTCAGGCTGTACCAAACAAACCAGACATATCCCAACAGCAACATAAATCATGTCTAGCACAGCAGGAAGAGCATGGCCAGCTCGTCCTCATTGTACTAAGAGAGTAAGTTCTTATCAAGTAAGTATGTTCCATCCCAAAAGGGAGGGGACACAGAGTTGACCTTAACACACATGGATCTTCTAGGGAAAACCAGAGCAACAAAAGCAAAATGGATGAGTGCTCCTGATGGGGCACGGCAGGGGAGGAGTTGCACTGGGTACAGCACAGTGAGCCAAAACCACAGGGTTGGTTAATTGCTCTAATGGATTTCCACAAACCTGAAAGTGGATAGATCTCCTTCAGGGGATAGATCACCTGTTTAACAGAGCAAAAGAAACCATGTCAGAGGGAGCTGGACACTGTCCATGAGAGATGCAATATCATGAATTCAGGCACAAGGGAAGGAGCAGCCACAGGCATCCTCCCTCTTGCAGGCCTGTCTACACCCCACAGGTTTGTAGGGCATGACCACAGCTGGAAGCAGAACTGAAGCCAGAGCAGACACAGCCCCTGGGCTCACCTGCTCGCGCAGGCTTCCGTCAGTGAAGAAGGGCCGCTGCGGTAGGAACACCACTCCCCGGGGGCCAAAGCAGGTCAGCATCCTGATGCTCCCTGCACAGAGACACACATCACACCTGCAGTACCAGGTGACAACTCCCCACTGCCCTGTGCAGTCCTGTCCCATGAAATAGCCAAGAAGTCCCCACAAAAGTGTGTTTGCAACACAGAGCAAAGCAATGAGAGCCAGAGACTGTGATAGAGATGGGTAGCTCCAATCAGTGGATCAGTGACACATTTACATGGCAGCACTGGCCTCACAAATGGCCACACTGCCACCTTCCAAACTCAGGGTAACCTTGGTTGAGAAAGAGAAGGCTGAGGCAAGTAGCAGTCCTTACCCTGTGTGCTCTCCCAGAGTCCTCCGAGGATCCTCAGGAGAGATGTCTTCCCTGTACCAGTGTTTCCCACAATCATCACACTGTTTCCTTGTGAGATCCTAAGGCTCAAGTCCTTGATGAGCAGCTTGCCAGAGGATGGTACTGAGAGTGTCACTTGCTCCAGAAGGAAAGCTGTGTCCCTTGGCACTGGGTCCTCCCCAGAATGGCTGCTGGGCCACCACCAAGACAAAGAATGAGAGATCCAGCGGTAAGTTACCGTGCTGAGATTGGCAAAGATCAGGCACCTTAGACCCCCTGTGCCTCTGTGACAGTAGCCCTGCCCCACACACCCTGGGAATGACAATTCACAGTGAGCAATGCCTGCTCCAACCAAATGCATGCAGCAGACTGTGACACCAAGGGCCACCTCCACCCCATGGCAACTCCACACTCTGGCACATAAGGTGCAAGCCAGCCAGTTGCTGACGTGCAACTCACCCATCCAAATCCCAACTGGTTTTGACTTCTGAGTAGTTATCGTTTTTTTTTCTGCCAAGGCTCAGCAAGGTCTCCTGCAGTTCACCAATCCTAGACACACAAGAGGTTGCATGAATGCCAGGGACAATTCCAGGAGCCTCCTCACAATATCCAAACTCACCATGCTTGCACAAAAGCAACTGTTTCTTATTTTTTTTAGCACAGACCTGGGCACCGTTTTGTCCTGCACACCCCTTTCCTCTAGAGGCGTGCCCAAAGAGAAGCTCACCTGTGTGTGTAGCCAGCTACATCAGTCACAGTGCTGGAGAGATCTATCAGCTGGCTGAAGCAGCCAATGAGGTAGATGGAAACAAAGGCATTCTGGGGAGAAATCACATTCCAGAGTAAGGGTCAGTGCTGAGCTGGGACCATGACCCTTACTCCATGACTGCAAGGAGACAGCCAAGGAGACCATACATTTGGCCACATCAGCTGTCTCAGCAAGCTGAATGAGGGGTGATGAAGTCACCCAGGGTGGTGGGACTGAAGATGACCATATCTGAAAGAAGCACAGCTTGCCTGTTCAGTACAGCAGTTTTTGCCAGGTGGACATGTCTTGTTACCCAGGGAGGGTGTTTGCAGAGTGCTGGCCTGCCCAGGGCCCAGCACGTTTGCCCTAAGTCACACAGATCCATGCCACCAACCCTGCCTCAGCACCGTATATGGCTCAGAGCACGGTGTCCCAGCCTGCAGTGGCCACTTAGCTATTTTTAGTTCTTCATTCTGTACCACAAGCTAGTTTTGAGCAACTGCTACCAAGTCAGGTCAGGAAGGCGAATGCAAGCCAGCTCAGCCTCGCTGGTGGCCAGGTTCACCACAGGCAGACGCCCAGTGCATAACTCAGATCTACAGCACTGCACAGACCTCATTTCCACCCACACTGCTGAAAACCAGAGACTTTCTGACCTCCTGTTTTTTTTAGACATAGAGATCTGAGCTATGAAACACATAGGTAGATGTGTCCTTGACAGTTCTCACACCCAAGTTAATCATATACCAGCTGGCTACAAGCTCCCATTTCCATAACAGTGTAGGTAGGGACAGTCTTATCTGAAGGTCAAGTGCAGCAGGTTATCTAGCCCCAGGGCCACCAGCCCCACATGAAACCTCCATCCTCAATGCCTGCTCACTCTCCAAAGTGGGGTCACAGAGATCACCCTTAGCTCACCTTGCTGACAAGGGCACTGAGCTCTGTTGGACTCAGGTCGCCGTAGACCCCAGAAAAGATAGGTATGGCAATGACCACGTAGCTCAGGATGCTGCCCAGATAGTCAAAGGTGTTGATCCCAACTGGATAGAAGCACATTGAAAGAAGACAATGAGTTAAAGTAGAAATCTCTGTCCCAGCCAGGCCCTAGTGTGGCCCCTGAGCCCAGAGGAAGAGCCATGTTCTTGCCTCAGCCCTTTATGATGAACCAGATCAGAAAAAAGTATTTTGCACAGGCACAATCACCAGGGTGAAAATCCATTTGCCAAGCAAAGAGCATTTTGGGGCAGGCCCCTGAGCAGAGAAACATCATCCAGACACACAGTGCAGGGACTACTATGGGGCAAAAGCCACATTGCCTGCTTGTTGCTACATTTCAGGGGCCTGGCTGACTCACAGTAAACAGGAGGGGAGGGCAAAAAGGAAGCTCTGGGGTGAGGTGGTTTGCCATGAAGTGTGTCTTGGGAGCATACAACAGGCAGGAAGGCTAAAGATCCCAAATTCCCACAGACACCTCTGTTCAAGGTTCTCCCTCCCATACTGCTCAGAAGCTCACTATGCTGCTGAGATTAGGAAGAATTGTCTTTATAGGGATCATTTAAAGCCAAAACCTGGACTCAGTGAAAAAGGGAGAAGGGATATTTTCAGGGGACAACTATGCTTAAGGGACAGGCTCTATAGGAAAGAAGTTTTCACAGCTCCTAAGCATATATACAGTCTTCTCCTTCCCCAGAGCTCAAGTTCTTTCCTCTTTTCCTGGCCTTTGACACCTGTCCCACTAAAAGCCAGATTCCTGCAGATTCTGGGTTCTCCACAACTTTGCCTCTTTATGAGGCTTTTACACAACATGATTCCCATGTAGCACTGCAGGACGCACCCTCTGTTCATCCTCAGGGCTTTCATGCACCAACAAGAAGCAGAAGAAGAAAACACAGCACTCACCCAACTGCTCTACCCAGTAGAGTTCCCCAGCCTGTGGGCCACCACAATGAAGCTACCACACACCCCATTTCACCCCGCAAACTTCCCACTCACTGTATAGCCACAGCTCCTTGCCTATCAGCTCCCTCTGTGTCTTCAGCAGGCTCTGCAGCCTCCGGTCTGTGCGCACATGCTCCACTCGCCCAGCCCTGTAAAAATAAGATTGCAACATGCCACAGACATCCCAGGACCACGGGCTTTAAAACTGAAGCTTGGAATGGGTCTGGCACCTTTGCCTCCAACTAAGAAGCTTTTTATTGACCAGAAACTAAACAGCCAGGAGTCCCTTCCTGAAAAGCATCATCAAGGAACTCTGGCTGAAGCAAGCAGTCCTGCAAATGTCTCTCAGAGCCCATGGCTGCTGCTGTTGCAGCAGGAGGAGTGAGGACAGACCAGACACTGTCAGCAAGGCTCCAGCCTAGAGCAATGCAAACCCAAGGTCAAACATGATTCCCAAACATAGCCTGTTGGAAAAGAGGGATGGCACTGCTACACAGCTGGAGCCAGAAAGGAGAGGGCAGAGGAGAGTCCAGGATAAACAGCCCACATGGCCACATGGCCAGCAGCCGCAGTCCATCTCTTCCCATTCCCACTCCACAGGAGTGGGACCAAAGCAAGTCCTGAGCAGTGCAACCCCTCATATGGGTACCCCAACCCCACAACTACCCCTTTCCCAGGGCTATCTCTATCAGGTCACTCACCACACAAGTTAGTGGTGATGTTGCAGTGGCCAGGCTAAGCCAGGAGCAAGGAGACACTTCGTCTCTAAACCACCACCTTCAACAAACTCCTGCTGCTGCTTTGCAAGGCCTGGGCTGCCCTCAGGTGGCAAAATGCAGAGAGAGCTCCACATCTCACTTCAGACTCCCACCTGCCATAGCAGCTCTTGCCCCTGACATGCAACACAGGTTTGTGTCCACTACATAAGCTACACTCCCACGTGGTCCATGCAACAGGGGAGTCATTAGGGCCCAAGAAGAAAAGGCCAGAAGCAGCACAAAAACATCCAAATTAGAATTTTTGAAGTCTCATTGCTAAAGATTCTCAGTTCATAGAAAAATACATTTTCTTTCTCAAAAATGCACCTGGTTAAAATTCAGTTTGGCATTACTGCCATATAAGATGTAACTACTGAGCTGCAATCTTTACTGTCCACATAATGGGAAAGCACAAAGCCTTGGATACAGTGAATTAAAGGTAAGAAAGAAACCAGGGACTAGAGCTATTATTCTGTTGCAGATGAGGAGAGATTGCTGTATTGGTTTCCTCTTTTTCTCCCATTCACTTCACTTTTAAAGCAAGTTCGCCGAAGACTTAGTAACAAAAGAAGTAAAAAGGTGACAGTGCTCTGCTTTGTTTCTCCTTTTACCAAAACAATGGTTAAGCAGTCTTAAGAGGACAAGATCACAAGCTAGAGAAGTCAAGCAAACAAAACCAGCCACTCACCACATGCTCCTTCTCTTCCAGGATTCTATGAATGCAACCTTTTAAAAAATTCCTTTATTTTTAATTACACAGTATACCATGACAATGCCTCGTTGTGTGCAAGTCAGTTAAATTCTAGTTTCCCACAAAGTGAAGTTTGTCTACTAAAACACTGCACTGAACCAAGACATTCTGTTTTCTACTATAATAATCCACTTTCCATTTTCTACTTAGTAATAGAACAAAAAAATTCAAAATTGTGATGAAAAGTATTGCAGCTTAGTAAGGGCATGTAATTAGAGTTATCTTCTCCACTACAAAACATTATCATCAACCAGTAAGAATCAATCAGTCCACAAAGAAATAACTCAGACTGCCCAGTGCAAACCAAGATTGATTTCAATTCCTTAAGTCAGTTTCATGCCTGTCAATATAAGCTGTTGAAAAGCAATATGAAATCAGTGATTTTGAATCAGATCATTTTGGGGACAGCACCACAACACTTGAAATGCCCACTCATTACAGCATGAAGGAGCCAAATACAGATCACAGGCAGAGAAGACCAGAGAGAGGATAGGTGCTACAATTCCTGGAAGAAGTGCAATTTCACAACATGCAGGGCAAAGGCAGACTCATGATGAGAGAAGCAACAACCTCCTGCCACCCCAACACAAGCTACATCAAATTCATGGCTCTTTTCCTGGGTTCTCAGTACTTCCGTGAATCAAGCAGCAGCTCAACAGGCTTCAGAGCATCACCAAATGGGGGAGGTGCTGCCAGGCTCATGATTGGGTGCTCAGCTCCAAGGTAAATGGCACTGAGCACCAGTACAGTGTAAGGAGGGTCAGGGCACAGACTGACCAAGAGGAGCAAGCAGAGGTAACATGGCCAGGCAGCAGCTAGCACACCCACAGAAGACATGCAGGTTAGCAGCAGCAGGATGGGGCCAGAAGCAACGTGCAACAAGTCCTCAGAGGAACCAGATGCAATAAGACTTTGAGCAATCTTCCAGGAAAGGACCTGGCAAAACATCATCTAAGCCAGCACCAAATCTGTATCTGCCTCTGGGGATGTTAGAAGGGAGGCAGAGGAAAAATAGTTGTCTTCAGTTGCTGTGGATTATTTCTGAAGATGATGGACAGAATGCAAAGAACAGTGTCAGGGATGTATGATGCTGCAGTGGAATGGAAGGGATAGAAAGCTCTGGCTGCAGCAACAGAACTTGGGCTCCTTTGGGATACATGAACATAACAAGGATGCTCTGAACTGGGACAATCCTTATGAGGATATAAAGAAATTAACACTACTAACCTGTAGAAAGCAGCTGGTTCTGCATTGACACGAATCTGCATATGCTTGAACCTGTACAACCAAAAAAACATAATTGTGCAAAAATGCTCAGTGAATTATGCAGTCAAAACCATTCCCAGAGGAAACTTGTCTTGCATCTTTTAGAACAGTGATCTGAAGCATCTCTTGACAGAAATACTCAACAGGCTCAGAAAGGCACCAGAGACCAAGGCCTAATATGTGGTGCCATCATTCTGGGCCAGCTCAGTGGTGCATTTGTTTGGTATCCTGCTCTCTGCGCACTTCTTAGCCCTTGGGCTTCCTGTTTGCTGCCAGTCCAGCATCTCCACCATACGGAATCACCGCAGCCAACTGCCCTAGGCTGGGCTCCCTGTGCACAACAGCTTATGCTGCTATCCCTGGATGCCCTGAGCTCCAGGGAAAGCTACAAAGCAGCTGCTACACACACAGCCAACCCTGAAAGCAAGGGGGAGGAGGTAAGTTACAGAGCATATGGAAAGACTGGGCTGTTTTAGGAACCCAACGAAGGTGGTGGTAAAACAGAAACCTCATGATTATTGTCAGTAGATGCAGTTCACTGAACTTGCTTCTGCACTCAAAGAAGTTCCATGTACAATTTTCTTCAACACATCCCTAGCAGAGGCACCTGCAATGAGCAGGCAAAACAGCCTGAAGACTGAGCTGTGAGACTCAACCAAGGGCATTGCCTGCCATGACAAAAGGCTGTGAATGGTTGGCAGGGGCTCAGTACACCAACTTTGAGGCACCATTTCACAGGTAGCCTTCTCTGAGCGTGGGGAAAGTCTTCACAGACAAGAGAAGTGGCTACACATGCAGCACTGAATGGGGGCAAAAATGAAGCTTTCATAGGAGCTGCCAAGAGGCAGTGAAAACAGCTCTGCTGGGACTCACCTGAAATCCCCTTCCAGTTTTTCCTGCTGCACAAGTTTAGACACAATTGGGCTCATCAATACTTTGTTTACCATTGTCCCAATGACGAAATACCCAAAGATGCTCACGGGACCTAGCCAGCCTGTGCTACAGAGAAGAAAGAGAAGTCAGCTAATCATCCAAGCAAAAGGACACTCCCGCACCATTAAGCTCAAGCAATCAGAGCCCTCAGCTGTCACCTCTCTTGGCTTTTACGGAAGTTTGGGGGCCAATATTGCACATCCCAACATCCCCAAGGTAGAATTCTCTTTGGAATATAGAGACCACTCACCCATGTGCACAAACATCCATCTGGCGAGTTGTAACATGAGTGGCAGGCTCCAAAAAAAGAACACAGAAAAGAGGTGTGCAAGCAGGGCCAGGATACATCCTTACCTGTGAAAGCACTGGTATGTGTAGTAGGCCAGTGTGAAGGGTGAGATAACGAGCCTGCCGGCCATGGAGCTGAGCTGCCTACAGAACCTCTCCACATCCTGGCTGATGCGCTGGTCCCTGCTCAACACAAAGAGCTATTGACACTGTTACAGCCCAGAAGCAAGAGCCAGTACTAAATCCCTAAAAAGGCACAGACCAGGCTGTTTCACTGCATGAACATAGGACTGGGTGGAAGTGAACAACCCTGCCTGGGAAGAACCTGCAGCTCCCCCACGGGAGACCATTTTCACAGCCCAGCAGGACCCATCCAAGGGCCTTCCTGGAACCCAGGAAGAACAGCTCTTGTCATTGCTTTCACCCTGTTCCTTGTATTTATTCCATGTTTAACTTTTAACAACATTGTTCAACACTTGTGCCGAAGGTCCCTGCATCATTGTCCTTTACTTCTCTCCTGGAACAACCCCCATACTAAGAAAAACTACTGACTCCCCCCCTAACCTTCAGCACTGGGCTGAGATGCCATCAGACCCACCAGGATGGGCTAGAGAAGAGGCTAGGCCTTCACCAGCTGCTGGATATTTGCAAACACTTCCATCAAAGCTACCCTTCCACAGAGCTGGTCCCTTGGCTCTGCATGGAGTCCTTCTGTTCCCTTTGCCGCATGGAAGAAAGTGCTTTCACCCGCCCCAGCCCCTAAGAGCAGGCAGCAGCACACCAAGCCCTCTCACCTCACTGGCAGTAGGCACAGAGGTGACAGACCCATCTATCAAAGTCCCGTCTATCCCACAGCTGAGCAGGAGTTGGACTTGGGGTAACTAGGAAGAATTTCAGTATATTTACTACCTCAGCACCTCATCTGTCCAGAGCACATGGATGAGGGCTTCAGCCTGCTGTACTAAGCTCCAGCGGAAAGGCCATATCTGATACTGGAGTCCAGAACAAAGAGCAAGGATGGACTCCTGGTTTGTCTCAGTGCAGGTACAACCACAATGACATTCATCTCTCAACACTTTTGCAGTTCTGGAACAGCAGTGGATTTAATTTTGGGGCAGCTCTCACCCTGACTGACCTTACAGTCGTCATTTTTCCTTTTCTTCAGACTGTAATTATTCCCATAACATTGTAACTGAAATTGTGCTATAGACTCATAGGAGGATATTGCTTTTTACAAGCTATTAAACAACATGTAATGAAAGACATAAGCATCAACTCAAATGCCCTGCTAGGTACTGCAAGTGTTTTTATGTCACTCAGAACCCACTCTTCATTCCTTCAAAGTGGATGAGTCTGTGCATTTAACACTCAGTTTGGTTTGCACTGTAAAATGGGAGGTCTCTTTGTTGTTCTAGTTTGTTCTCTAAGTATCTGGTGCAGGGAAAAACCCTTGTCAAGGGATTGCAAAATGAAGAGAATTTTTGCAGTGGCACCAAAAAGACACTAAATAGTAAGAATGAACGCTGGAGCAGAAGCAAAGTATAATGAAAATTACTTCACAGTAATCAGACACATTCGGTCTGCCAAGGTCAGGAAAGTTGTCTCTTTTGCTGCAGAGCAGACTGACCCAGTTGTCTCCTACATTTCACGGCACAATGTGAACACATTCCCTAGTTAAAAATAAACCTGAGTAGAATAATCATGTGGTGAGGGGCCTCCGTCCTCTGTTTCGCCTTTCACCCCTAAAGAAAAAGACAAGCATGCAGGAGCTGCCGGCTTCAATGTGCTGCACTGCCTTGGAAGTGCTGCATGCCCTGGTAACAGACATGGCTTTTTAACCTCTCCTCGCAACTCCATACCATTGCAAAACACTGTCAGAAAAGAACATTTAATAATAGTAGGAGTAAACGTAACAGCAGCCTGAAAGTGCATCAGCTTGATGATGATCACCTACTGCCAAACATGTAGAGCTCTTTGACCCAAGCTGAGCCCTCTCTCCTTGCTTGCTGCTCCCCCTTAGATATCCAGCATGTTTTCTTGCAGCAGTCACACAGAGCACCCTGCTGTGCAATGATGGAGCAAGGACAGACAGTCAGGAGCACCAGCAGCCGAAGTGCAGAGACTGCTTCAGTTCCTTGAAGTTAGCACTATTAGCAAGAGTTAGGAGTACCTGCAAGACAGCAATTTCTCACCAGGACCCTGGGCTTGGTCTCCTCTGGTGCCATCAACATAGGAAATGGCACGAGTGCAGAGGAGCCCCCTCCAGCAGAGGAGAGCTTCGAGTTTCAAAACAACTGGAAAATGTTACGCCTGGATTTCTAGTTTTTCAGCAAGTATTTAATTATAACTTTAAATTCTGGAGGGGAAAAAAAAACTTCCACATTGAGATTAGCTAAGTTAGTTAAAGCATGGTGCTAATAATGCCACAGGTTCAAGCCCTGTGTGGGCCATCCACTTAAAGAGTTGGACTCGATGATCCATGCAGGTCCATTCCAAGTAAGAATATTCTGTGATTCTGTGACCTCTCACGTGATGTCTAACATAGGATCTTTAGCTCTTCAGTGCACAACTCTGACAGCAGTGCCCTGTGCGCAAGGACAGGCTGGAAGGCCAAGGTCCACACGCAGCTGTAAGGAAGGGATGCATTCAACCTTTGCTGCACAGCCCAGGTAGATCAGCAGCTCTGCAGTAAGCAGGACACTGCACAAAGCAAACTGGAGAGGGACCTCTCGGGGTGGGCTGGGAGAAGCAAGGAGGGACTGAGTGCTCCTCCTTCCCTTGTATTTCAAGGCATCCCTGACACTTCCTTCCTAGGAATAGGAAAACTGAAATGCAACCCTCATACAGTGCAAAACAAAGCCCTTCTGGATGTGGCTCACATGGGTTATCAAACCAGTAGAAAAACAACTGAACTGTGCTCAGCTGCAGATTCTGGTGGTTGAAGTTCAAACTGAACAGGGACTGTCCTAACACACTGGCTGCATGAAGGCAAGGAGAGGCACTGTGCACTCCAGCTAGGCCCCTTGCAACGTCACACTGAGTGTCAAGGGTTGAGTTTGCAGACAGCATATTTTATAGCAGCACTAGATCCTTGCTGTGATGGGCATCCATTTTCCTTGCAACGTGAAACATCCTGCCCCTAAAAACATAATGACCATCACAGGAGTTCCCAGCAGCAGGTATCACCTCCCACCAGGGTAGAAGAGGGTGCCTAGATTTGTGCCTAGATGGTAAAAGCTTCTAGGGCTCAAGCCCCTACCCAGAGACACAGAGAAGTCAGGCAAAGGTGCGCAGCAGCCCAGGAGAAGCCAAGCAAGATACTGAAAGAAGTTGCCGGCAGCCTACGGGTTATCGATGTCCTCACGCAGCACGTGCAGGCTGTAGTAGACCTGGCCTTGGAAGTAGCAGCTGTGGAGGTATTCAGTGAGGGACTTCCTCCAGTTCACATACATCATGTTGCAGATAAACTGGTTGAAACTTTTTAGCTGGAATAAGGGCAAAGAGACAGATAGGAAGAGATAGGTAAGAACAAACATTTCCCCAAATGAAATAAAAACTAGCAGTTTGTACTAGTGACCCATCTCACACCTAACGGGGCATGGGCAGACATGAATCCTTTGTGACTAGGATCATGCCAGGAGCCATGGGCAGCATCTCCTTCCTCTCCCAAGACACGTGTGCCTCCGGTCTTACCGTAGAGTTCACAATGATCAGAGTCACGGCAACGGCAGTCAATGTTTTGAATCCGGAGAAGTCCTTGTTCCCTAGGACCTCATAGTACTGGCTGGGGATGACGCCGACCTGGTAAATAATCAGCTGCTCTGGAGGAGAAAGGCAGCCAGGGGAAGGAATTGAAGTACAGCGGTGACAAGGCAAAGTGGGGGAGCACAGGGAGCAGACATGGGGTGCTGTCTCCCACCCCCACCACCCCGGCTCACCCAGCAAGGCGACACCGAGCAGCGTCAGGAACATGAGGGCGCTCGGGGAGGGCCACCCAGGGAAGAGCACGGCCAGGAGCCGCAGGAACCGCCGCAGGAACAGCCCGTCCAGCCGGGAGCCAGCCCTACAACGGAGGGAGACGCGGAGGCCGGCAGTGAGCTCGGAGGTCCCAACCCAGCTCCCTTCCGTCACAGCCCGGCCCGGCCCAGCTCGGTTCATCCTCACCGCCCGCTGGTGCCCCCCGCGCTACCGCTGCCCACCGCCATCGGCGCCCGCCGGAACGCACCGAACCGGCCAGGCCAGACCCGCCCCCGCGAGCTCTTTACATGAATATTCATCACCTCTCCTCGCCCTGCATCAGCCCCTCTCGCCCGCCCGCAAGGGGGCGGTCGCCGCTGCCGCGCCCTTCCGCATGCGGCGTCACCATAGAGATCCCGCCCGCCAGCACCGCCTCTCCCGCGCGAGATCGAGCGGGAGCGCCCCCTGGCGAGGCGCCGCGCTGACTGCGGGCATAGCGCCCCCTGGCGGCGCCGTGCGGGTGTGGGTGGTTAGCGCCCGCCCCGCCCCGCCCCGCCCGCGAGGTCCGCTCACAGCGGAGTCGGGCGGTGATGCCGGCTGGTTGTCCCGGCGCGATGGATGTGCCCACATCCCTCACCTCCTCCCCGCCCGCCTGCTCACAGAGGCGGACCGTGGTGCCGGGCAGGGCCCAGGGCCGAGGCACAGGCTGCAGGACCGGAGAAGCCCGGCATTAACACCTCTTCTGTGGAAGGAGCTGGAAAGGCGCGAGCTGATCCCTCTGAGAATCCCAGAGGCTGAGGGACAGTCGCCGTGGGCAGCAGATATTGCCCATCTGTCACAGGGGAGATAAGAAAGAAGTGCCAGTACTGATTCTGCACATTTGGCTTATTTGGGGGGG
>VZRN01005907.1:1684576-1716026 GCA_013397935.1 Dasyornis broadbenti | reverse complement strand
TAAAGGTGCGGGGCGGCCCAGGGCGCGGGCGGGGCGTGACTTGACCAGTGGAGTCAGGTGAGTGTGGAGCCGTGCTGGGCGCCGTCGGGGCTGCGGCTTCTCACCATCCCTTCCAATCCCATCTCGCGGGTTGTCCCGCTGTGGCGGCACCTTCGGCGGGCGGGCGTGCGTCCAGTCCCGTTCTGCCCTCGGTCTCCGCTCGGCAGCTGCCCGGACACCGGCGGCCTCTCCCCCGCCCCGGAGCTGTGCGTCCCTTTGTCTCCTGGCGAGGGGAGCGGCCGCCCGTTCTCCCACCCGGGGTGCGGGGCTGTCCCCGTCGCGGGGCAGCCGCACACAGCCACCTCCGCCGCCTTCGGGAGAGGCGTGAGCAGCCGTGGGTACGTGGGGCTGGGGGTGTCTGTCAGGCGCGCCCGCACCGGAGCGGTCAGTGCCCTCGTCCCAGGGGCGGACCAAGCCGGGCTTGGCTGCAGGGCTTCGGCCTAGGTTAAGGTGGGTCTGAGGCTTTTCCCTCTCCCGGTGAGCGATGCCCCCATTCGTGAGCTTCGGCGGACGTGTGGGTGTTGGCAGATGGAGCAGGCTTCTTGCCTTCGCTGCTCACCCCTAGAGCTCCTCTGGTGATATTTCTAGCCTAGACAGATACTGGAGACTACCACTTCTGTGTTCCTGCTGTACGGTCACGGTGGTTCAATATTCTTCTCTCAAATTAGAGCCTTTTCGATTGGGGTGGCCTGAACCTGCAGCTGGGGCTGGGAAGCAAGCCACTTAGCCCAGGTGGACTGGGGTGCATAGACACCCCTGCTCCTGTGAGGTGCCAGTGGTCCTGGGCAGTTGGGGCTGAAGTTTCTTGGATTCCTGCTGGTGGGAGCATTTTTGGGACTGGCTGGGGGAACTTGCATTACTGGATGCCACCAGCCCATCAGTTTAGGTGAGGGAACGTGACTTGCAACTGTTTCCTTATCTGTTACAATGCAAAAGCGGCCAGGTTAGCTAAAACCCCCTTTATCAGCTGCGGAAAGCTCCCTCAGTTACTTCTTGGTGCTGAGGCAGTTTAGTGAACATTTGTCTGTCGTCTTCAGCAGGCTTCCCTGGGGGTGTGCAGGGAGAAGTGTTCCCTTTGCATCAGGTCCTCTGTGTTTGATCTGGCAATGAACCAAGCCCCACGGCTTGTCTGACTTCTGATTTACCCAAGACCCTCTCCACCTGCCCCAGGAGCTCCCTGCAGCTGATTCAGCTGTGGGTTTTGCCTTAGGATTGCTCTGGGCAGCAGGAGCTGACAGTGACATTGACACTATGAATTTATAGCTGAATAAAAGGATTAATGGCCATTAAGCTGTGCCTTCAGCTCTCCTTCTCTCTATCTCGCCCAATCTATAATGGGGTGGGAAATGCCGACTAGGACGGAAATATTAGGGTTGTTGCTGATGCTCTCCTCTAGCTTATGTCAACTATGTCCTCACTCTCTCCAGGGTGAAAAAAGTTTATCTTGCCTTTCCTGGCTCTTCTGGGTGGACAGTGCTCAGCAGGCCTTGCCTGCTGAAAGGGGAGGTGGTGGCTGCTGCAGGGGGAGGTGGCTGACCTCTAAAGTGTTTGACAGACCACAGTGAGGGAGGACTTGGGCTCTGTCAGCCTTATAGTTGTCCTGAGGGATGTCTACTTCAGCTCCTCAAGCACATGGCACTCAACACAGGCTTAGTCAAAATTTTTATAAACTACTGAAAATTTCTACAAACTCCTAGGAAAACAATACAGAACTGACCTGAACTGACAAGTCCATACTTTATCAGACCAGGATTTTAGGACTAGTTTATCTTCCCTGCTTCACAGCTGTGTGCATTCTCCCGTGTTTGTCTCTAGTAACTGATGCCTTACAGCTGTGAGAGCAGGTGTAAGAACCTTCTGGCCTCTGACATGCAGGAGATGTTGGAGTTTGGAGCAGGGGAAGGGATTCAATTGGTGGCTACCTGTGATCTGATTAAAGGCAAGGGGTAGCAGCAGCACGGAGGCTCCTTATGATGAAAAGCTTTTATGTGTCCATGTGATTCTGTGGCACCTCATGTCATTTGCAGTTTGGTCATGGCTATGGACCATAGGTGCTACAGCAATAATAACCATATCTGCAGAAGGGCTGAAAACTGGGAGAGTTCAGGCAGGACATCTGCTTTACTGTAGAGCCGCTGCATTTCCTGCCTCTGCTGTTCCTCCATGTCCCCATGGAACTGTGAGTGTATAGTGATACCTGTGAAGTGCTGAGAGAAGGTGGACTCTGGCTTGGATATGAATTGAGTAGGTTGCAAAGTGATGCCGTACATATTGGGCATGATATGAGAATGACACTTAGGAGAAAATGGAGGTGATTTGGCTTATTTGAGTGAAGTGTTGTGGTCCCTGGGGGAAAACTGGCCCAAGAGGGAGAGAGTAGGTTGGCTGGGGAGGGGCCTGAGCTGGCTGGCAGTGAAAGGATGCTGAAGAGGGCTGCATTTATGAAGCTGGAGCTAAGAGCTGTGGCAGCCATCATGAAAGCCCTTGGAGTGGTGGGGACAGAGCCACATAGGTATCTAAAAGCTGGACAACCAGTGCAATGCAGGTTTGACCCCTTGTATTTCATGAGTTGGAAAACTGATATGCGAAGGGAAGTAGGACAGGACTGGGAGCAGCTCAGGCAGGAGTGCTCCTTACAGCCTCTGAATATCCACTCAGTGCTTGTGCTCTGTCTGTACTTTTGGGTTGCCTCCTGCCTAGCTGCTCGTCTAGGAGAAGCCCTCCTTTTGTGCCTTCTTGGTTGGGGGTGTGTGTCTGCTGAGCAGCAAGCGACATCTAGTGTCGGCTCATGCAACAGTAGCCGTGGCTTGGGCTGGCTCTGTCACTTCCATCCCAGGTTCTGTGACAGTTTTTGGTGCATTCAATGGGTGCAGCTGCAGTGCCCGGCTCTGAGGGAGAGGACAAGCTCCTTGCCCCTTCTTCTGTTGAGCTTGAACAGCTTGAAACAGGTGTGTCCATGTCCCCACAGAGATGACAAGCGTTTTCTCTTTGAGGAAAACCCTTCTCTCTGGGTGCTGGTAGGGGAGTAGTAAAATGGAAATGATAGAACTACTAGTGGGAGAGGTGGGTATGGGGTGATGCTAGGCGCAAAGCCAGGTGTGCAGTGGTGGGAGGTGACCTGGCTTCACACCCTATGGATAGTCACTCCTTAGTTTCACTTAGACAAGTGGGGGCTGGGTGCCGTGGGGGCTGGGTGCCATGTGTTGTGCCCACAGGAGGTCACTGGTGAGCAAGCTGAGCCCATGTCCCGCTCCCAGGTCTGCCTGGTGAGGACCAAGGCTTCCTCCCTTGTCCTTGGAATGTGCATAGTGGCTTTTCGTCTACCTTTTCCTCTTTTCCCTCCATCCGGTCCTTTGTGCAGGAGCTGGACCTGGAGGTCAGGCTGCTGGCAGTCTGGAGTGTGCACTGTCTTCATCTCTTCTTTCTTTTACCATCTTTCAGGATGATCCAGAGGCACCAGCTGGTGCAGTCTGTGCTGCAGGAGCTACAGGAAGCCACCGAATGCTTTGGCCTGGAGGGCCTCACCAGTGCTGCACTGGAGGCAGAGAGGACCCTGTCATCTTTCTCCCTGCCTGACTATTGTGGGAGTCAGTTCCAAGAGGAGCTGGAGGTTGACCGAGTAGCCAGGAGCCTCTATCCTGAGGATGCCCCAAGTAACATGCTGCCTCTTGTTTGCAAAGGTGAAGGAAATCGCCTCTTTGAGGCTGCCAGTGTGCTGCTCTGGGGCAACCCCAGCCTCAGCCTGGAGCTGCAGGTGCGTACTGTGGTGGAGATGCTGCTGTACAAGCAATACTACTTGAGTGGCATGATCGATTCCAAAGTGATGTTGCAGGCTGCCCGCTACTCCCTCTGCACTGAGGAGACCCCAGAGATGACCAGCCTCCCCATGGCTATCCTGGAAGCCATCTTTGATGCTGACATCAAAGCTACCTGTTTTCCTGGCACCTTTGCCAACATGTGGCATGTCTATGCTCTTGCCTCAGTACTGCAGTGTAACATCTACTCCATCTATCCCATGAGCAACTTGAAGATCCGACCCTATTTCAATCGGCTTATCCGGCCCAGGAAGTGTGGCCCACGAACCTCTACGCTACACATCATGTGGTCAGGACAGCAGCTCTCCCGGCAGGTCTTCAAAGCGCAGTACTTCGTGGCTGTGGTTGGCCTGGAGGAGCTGGAACCCACAATACCTTCACCAGAGCCTCCTGTCCAGCCCATGAAGACCCTTGAGCTGCTGAACAGTGACCCCCAGTTGACCTACTCCAACCTGCGTGACCGGTACAGCATTACCAAGAGCACCTTCTACCGCTGGAAGCGCCAGTCTCGTGAGCACCGGCAGAAAGCAGCTGCCAGGTTTGCAGCTAAACATTTCCTCCAGTCCTGCTTTCAGGAGGGCAATATAATCCCCCTCCAGCACTTCCGACAAATGTTTCCAGAAATCTCCCGATCCACATACTATGCCTGGAAGCATGAGATGCAGAGCATGGTCAATGGCAATGCCTCTGCTCTGTCTGAGGCCCACAGGTTGCAGGAGCTTCACAGGGTTGTCCCAAAAAAGGCTGATATGAATGAGCCAGCAAATCCACAGGGGAGCTTAAGATCTTCAAGTCCTTCCCTAGACCCCATTCAAGCAGGAATCTTTATGCAAGGAGCCAAATCCTACCTGGAGAAATGCATTTCCATGAACACTCTGGTGCCTTACAGATGCTTCAAACGCAGCTTCCCTGGCATCTCCAGGTCCACTTACTATAACTGGCGAAGAAAAGCAATCAAGGAGAACCCCAACTTCAAACACCCCCAGTCACCCTTGGATAACCAGAAAACTCTACCTATAGGAAAGCCATTCCTGCAGCTGAAGCCAAGCAGAGTGCCTGTTAGGAAAAGATGGAATGGAGACCAGCCAGCACCCAGGAGTTTGCTGCAGCTCCAGCCTTCTCTGTGCTGGAGAAAGCAGCTGCGAGATGTGGCCAGGAGGCAGGTCCAGCAATGGCAGCTGCCGTTCTGCAAGTACCGCCTGCGCTACCCATCTCTCTCCTCCACAGCCTACTGGTTTTGGAAGGGCAGTGGCCAGGCCATTTGGCAGCATCGCCTGCCCTGGAGCAGCTCCAGCCAGCCATTGAACCGTGTGGCTTCCCTGGCACCTCCAAGAGTGGAGCCAGGCCTCAAACCGCGGTGCCATTTGGAGGTAGCCACTAAGCACATAGATAAGTCAGTGCCTGCCATGCCATGCAACACCACCATTTCGGGCTATGCCATGTCAGAGAGAGCCAACAGCCGGATGTTTGTGATGGATGTGATTGCTACTGCCCAGTTCAAGGCACAGGCCAAGCTGTTCCTGCAGCAGCGTTTTGAGTCGAAAACCTTCCCAACCTACAAAGAGTTTAGTGCCCGCTTCCCACTCACCGCCCGTTCCACCTATTACATGTGGAAGCGTGCTCTGCACGATGGGCTGACATTGGTGGATGCCTGAGTGCCAGTTGCCTGCTGGCTTGGCCTAAGCTCCTCTGCTGATGTGCCCTTTGGCTCTCCGGTGGGGTGTCCATGTTGGGGCCTCACTAATTTTTGTTCTGGTTTGGTTTTGTTTTGTTCCTAGTCTCTGGCTTTCTTTTCTGCATGGTTCAATCAGGTATGGGAGCATCCTCACAGTCGCTATTCCCAGAGGCTGGAGGAGTGGAAGGAGAAGACACTGAGTGCCCCAAAGGAGAGGGGCCAGGTAATTTTCCTCTCTTTGTGCTCAGAGGATGAGCAAGGGAGGCAGTACTGTGCCAGTGTCATGGGATGCTGCTTGGCCTCATGAGTTGGGGCATGGGAAAGTGTCTCTCCCCCAGGTAGTTGCTTGAACAAGTAAAGTGGATGTGCAGGATGAGCATGGAGGTACCCAGCATCTCCTCAGTGAGCAGAGTAGTACTGGCTCAGCTCTAGGTGAGGAGAGGTTTGGGGAGTGCTCAGCTTTATGCAAGAAGCATCTTTCATCTGGGTTCTTCCCAGCTAAGGAGAATAAAAGCTTCATTTGGGGTCAGTGAAGCTCTGGCTTTTAATACCTACCTCTGGCTGTCCTGATCTTTCCTAGATGGAGCACAGGCTGGTAGATGAGGGAACTAGTTTGTGTCCTCACTGTAATCTTTATGCTGAAATGCTAAGCTAGGAGTCAGTGTCTTTTGGAGGCTCTGGAGAAGCTGTCCCTGACCATTCGGGTCTTGTAGCAATAACTTTTCACACAAACCTTTACTCTCTCAGCTGGCAGCTGCCTTACTTTTCTAAAGTCTCTCTTCCCTGATGTCTAGGAAAATGCAAAGGAACTGAAAGTTGTGTGCCCAGTGTCCCTGCATCCCCTGTGCTGTGCAGCAAGCAACATGAATGTTTATCTCACTTGTAAGAAACCAAAGCAATAAAGATTCTTCCACTCCTAGTCCTGTGCGGTTTCTCACTCTTGCTGCATGATTTCTCAGCAAGGCTTTCCCCTCCCTCTCTGCTTTCTAAAACTGTCTCATGGGCAGGGAGAGCCTGTGCTCACCTCAGTCCCTGCTCCTGAGAAGGTCCTTTCCTGGTTCCTGGTGGGAACTGTGTGCTGCTTGATGTCTCCTCTCTGGAGGCCTGGCTGGAGCTGTGCTCTCCCTGGTTAAGAGGCCAGGGCTTGCCTTCTAGATCAAATGCAAGGCTGGAGATAACCCAGTGGGCACAGCCCTGTGTGACAGCAAGAATGCAGAGGCAATGTCTGAGATGTTGGTGGCCTTGCCCTGAAGTGGTGGTGCTGTACTGGGAGGCTGAAACCAGCTGTTTGCACATGTCCTATGAGCATCTTGAGGTGTAAGGCTGAGGAGTTCTCTGCCTGACTCCAAAAAGCCTCATCCCCTTAGTGTGTGAGTTCTCCTGTGGTGTCTGTCATCATGGCTGTGCAGGTCTAAGCTGTAGAATGTCTGGGGCTGGCTGGTAGCACTGACTGTTGTGGTGACAACTGCAGTACCTCCTTGTTTCCCAGGGAGTTGAGCAGGAGTTTCAGCAGTCAGAGCAACCTATAGATGTTGTGTGAGAGCCTCCCAAGCTCTGCATTTACAAGGTCAGCTCCTGAGGCTAGGTCAGCAGGACTGGGTCTTATCTTACCCTCAGGCCTTTGATAGGGCATTAGGAGCTTTGGTGACCATGTTAAGAGGAGATGCCATAACACATGTGGTGTGTCTGTACCCAGTCTATCCCTTCCTCCCCCCCCACCCCTGCCTTGCAAGTTTGCTCACAAATAACTTGTTTTTCCTTAAGGTGTCTGGAACCTCTTGCTGGCTGCTGCAGCCCAGTCCTATTCCTGACATAGTCTGGCTTCACTCCCTGTGAGCCTCCTAGGCAGAGTGGCCTTATGCTAAAAAGTTCTGCTGAGCTTTCTTCTGCAGCAGCCTGCAGGAGAAAGGGGTGCTTGGGGTTGTCCTGTGGTGGGGCAGCTCTAGCTTCTGGGGTATCTCTTAAGAAACCATTTAGCTCCTTGTCTTTGGTAATGGTGGGATCTCCCCACCACCTATCTACTCCAGCGTGCCCCCTGTGGTCCCAGAGGAGGGGTTCTGGGTCACTGGGTGCTCTGGGAAGGGAGGCACATAAGGAGCAGGGAGCTGCCAAGCAGTGCTGTGTGCTTCTGCAGAGAGCCCTGGGCTCTGTGTCAGGAAGTAATTGAAGTAATTAGCTGCCAGGGAGGACTCATCTATGAACTCCTCTAAGGGAGTGAGCTGGTAATTACTTCAGGAAGATTACCTATGTCTCCAAACTGCTGCAGGCTGGAGATAGCTGCTTTCAGCAGCACTGGTGGTTGTGGCAGCAGCTGTGAAAATGGATGCAAGACCCCCCCAGTCTTTCCTTTGTGGCCTAAGCCAAGGGAAGCAGCAGGGAGGGTGAGCTTTCTGACAGTGGGTGCCAACATGGGCCCTGTTTGGGTTGCCCTGAGGCTGGAGCAGACTGTGCCTGACAGCAGGGCTGGGGCATCCGTTAGTATGGCACTGCACAGTGGGTGGTAGTCAGCTGCTGCTGGGGGCAGGTGGGCATCAGGAGAGCCTGGAGGAGCCTTTGTGGTGTGACCCAGGAATGACTTCTGCTTCATGTCACTCAACTCTCCCTGAACTGGGAGTGTTACATGCATCACACCTGGGCAGTTGCAGGATGAATCTCTTCTGAGTACTGGCCTTGGGCTCTGACCTCTTGCAAGGCAATTTTTAGAAGCCCTGGTGAAGAGATTTGGTATGATGGCTTTTCTGCCTTTAGCTGGATGCCTGGGTGAGGCATGGTGGGGAAAATAATACTCATCCCCCTCTCTATACCTTTATGGCAGTGGGCCATGTTGGGTCACTGCCAGTTGGCACCACCTAAATGGTGATGCTTGTTAGTTATTGATGATGTTCGTGGCTGAGCAGAGCTTAAAAGGCGTGGAATTTGTAGCACTTGATTTGTAACTGTCATGCTGCTCTCACACTGAGCTGGTGACGGCAGATGAGTTTGAGGCAGCCTCTGCTGCTCCACATCACTGTCAGGCACCAGATGGTGAATCTCTCCCTTTGCATATGGGCAGTAAGGTTTAGCTCAGGTGCCACCTAAACTCCCTCACAGACAGTTATTTATAAATACTGATCTCATAAAAAATGAAAATTATAGGTGACTGAAAAGCAGAGGCTGGGGTGCTGCAAAGCACGTGGGGAGCATCCTTTCACTTACCAGTAATTTAGGGCTCTGCTCTGCCACTAAGGCATACCATGTGCATCTGTGGGAGGGGTGTGGAAGATGGGCAGTGCAGTGCAGCAGAGCCTGCCTGAGTGCCGTGGGAATAGTTGATTATGCCCAAGCAAAGCTTTGGGGCACTTGGTGGATGCGTGTTAGCTCAAGCATGGCTTTGCCTCCAGATTTTGCACAGGCAGCTGGCTTAATGGTGCAAAGAGCAATAGTGTTGGTCTTAAAAGCACATCAAGGTGGTGAAAGGGTTGCATTTCACAGGATAGCTCCTGTGCTTTGCTGGGATCATCAGAGCAGAGAAGTAGCAGCAGCAGGAAGATAGAGAAGCCAGAGCCACCATTCAAAAATGCCTCATAAGCTGACAAGCATAGCAGCAATTCATTATCAAGAATATCTGTGTGGGGAGGGAATAAAAGATGAGGAGAAAAAGATGGGGGGGAAAAGGGATCTTTTTCATCAGTCTCCTGCAACAGTTCCCTCCATAGGTCCAGGCTACAAGCAACTAGTGCTACCAAGCCAATTCAGTTGTTCAAACAGAATCTTTTTCCTCCTGTGCTCCAGGGGTATTTGTGTGGAACCATCTGCCTCTGTCCCAGCAGGTTACACCAGCCACTGCCAGGTCCTGTTCCCTGTTCTTCTACTATCTGCTCTGCCTCCTTTCCATTAAAATTCATCTCATGTGCTGTGGCTGAAAATGTCTTCTGGAGTCCAGCTGTGGCCCATCACTGCCCTGCCATTATGCTTCATGAATATTTTTTTGCTGAGCCAATTGCCCAAACATCCGATCTGCCTTTTTCATGCTGGAGCAATGGCTCAGGCCTTTCCCTGGTTGCTGCCAGCTGAGGACCTCCCTGCCTGCAGCAATTCCTGCTGGCAACCCTTCATCACATTTCTCTGCATTTCATCTCATCTCCACCACTCCTGCCTTCAAGGTAGCCCAGTTTCTGTACTTCAAAACCCTCCTAATTTGTCTCATTAGCAAATGACACTAATTTGTCTCATTAGCAAATGACACTAAGGCATCCCTCTCTCCTATGACAACTTGCTAGTGAAAATATGGGAAATCAGTTCTCTTACAGATCCTTAAGGATTTTGCCCTCCAGCCCAACTGATCTTCTAAAATACCAACAGCCTATTAATATGTCTTAGCTTTCTTGGACTAGCCCCAACCTGACAACTGTTGGTGTGGTTCCATCCCAGGAGTTTGCCCAAGGTCCAGATGCAGTGTTCCTAGCCTTTCCTCTTCTAGAAAACAAGTAAGCTGATGTGTAATGCTATTTTAGCACAGTCAACATCTGGAAAATACTGTAGTTTTGGAGAAAGTACTCAGATATGAAAGCACTTTAGGAAGGAAAACGTTCTTTTTTCTAGCCTGTCAAAAATTTGTTGCCTGTGCCTAGACTTTGATATACTGCTTTGAGGATGACATTTCAGCAGATATTGCACTTACTTGCATTTCATTTCTCTTCCCCTGACATCTTCCTTTACTGCTTTCCCATCACTTCAGTAACTGTCTAGGAGGTAGGAGAGCTGTGGCAGGATGGACACCTCCTGCCGAACTCAGGTGCTTGAGAATAAAGTAGTCTTCATGGCACTTCTGTAACTGTGTGAGTCTGGGCAGGGAGCCTGCCTGGGTGGCAGGCAGGACCCCATGCCCATCGAGCTGTCCCTCAGCTCTCTGTGGAAGGAGAAGGCAGTACTCTGCACTCTGACTTCTGTGAGGCACTAGGATTGATTCTGCTTGACATTTTGATTAAGCAAGAAAATTTATTTTAAAATGAAGACAGCAAATACTGAAAGTATTAAAAACTGGTTAAGCACTGTGTCTCTAAAAGTAAAGAGGGAGCCATTGCGGAGTGGGGGTGTTTCTGCTGTTCTGCTGTTGAGCACAGCCCTACAGCCAGAAAAGCTCCTGAGCAGAAATGGGCAGGAGTAGGGGAGGGTGGGGGTAGAAGAGAGGCTCTTCCACTGCTGCCCCCACCCCATCCTGCTCTCTGGCATGGCTGGAGGGGCAGCACCAGCTTCTCTGCTCAGGGGAGCTTGGCCTGAGAGGACACCCTGCCCATTTTGGGGGTGGAGGCACAGGCCCTGTCTGGCCTAGGAACTCCTAAGTTGGGTGCTTCTGACACATGTTCGTCTTGAGACTCCACAGCTTCTGAAGTATCATTAATGAGAATATTTAAATTGCATCTTTAAGATACACCTACTAAAGGGAACTTGTGGTCCATCCGCAAAGGTCTTCCTGGCTTCTGAGATCCAGCCCAGACATCAACTAGATCAAAACAAAGGTCAGCTCTGAGAGGCAGCACACCTGCAGATACAGTCCCCAAATGTCCCTGTGCCTGGGCTCCACCAGGACAAGGAGTGGAACAGTGGAGAGGGGGCTGTATTGGGATACAGTACCTTGGCATCACAAGGGATAGATGAGCAGTGGAGGGTGGTGCCAACACCCTCCTGTGTCACCCTCACTAACCAAACCCTCCAGTAGCATCACAGCAAGCCCTGTGGCTCACCAGCGACCATGGAGACAGCATATGCCTTGTCCCCAGAAAAGTGTCCCCACCTAGGGCTCTGTCTCTTCTTGACACCACTTGTCCTCTTGCCTTGTGGGGATAGCTTGACCCCAGCAATGTGCTCTGGCATGCATGGCTACCAGGGGCTGTGGAACAGTGAGATGGTGCCTGCATGTGTGGTGAGAGGAGAGGTAATGAAGCTCCTGATTTCCCAGCAGGTGATATCTGCCTGAGTGATGGCTCTTAATTGGCTTCTCTCTGCAAAAATCCTCTCCTGCCAGCCCCAGGAGAGATGGCATTGCCACAGGCTGTGCCTCCCCATGCTGTCTCCACTGCAGGTTATTTTTGGTGAGCAAAGAGGAAAAAGACAAACTAGGTGGAGAGGTGTACTGATAAATGATTTTTAAAGGTTCTTTTAGAACAGAAATAAAAATTCGCCCTGTCTCAGATAATTAGCTATTTCCTTACTGGATTGCTGTGAAGGGAAACACGGACTATGCTATTAAGTGAGCCAAAGGACTTGCTCTGCTTTTATTTCTCTGTGTCTCTTTTCTCACCATCCTCAA
Organism: Dasyornis broadbenti; assembly: GCA_013397935.1. NCBI lineage: Eukaryota > Metazoa > Chordata > Aves > Passeriformes > Dasyornithidae > Dasyornis > Dasyornis broadbenti. The sequence goes on along the minus strand of VZRN01005907.1, from coordinate 1,704,208 downwards.
GAGGAGAGATGGGGGCAAAATCCAGGCATTTCTGCTCCACCAGCATGGCTGCAATTCCACCCCACTGATGGGTGCTGGTCAGAAGAGCAGGTGGTGGCTTTGCCTCTGCAAGGGGCTTTGTCCTCCCAGGGACTGAAGGTGCTGGGAGTGCAGCAGTAATGACACCCCACATCCTGCTCTGGTAGTTTCCACATCACCCACCTTGGGGCTGAACCCAAGGAGGGGCAAGCTGACTGGGGCTGTGTGGGAGGACCAGTGCTCTAGTGGATGCCTTTGGCTGGGGTAGGATCCCACACGGGTCTTGAGTCCCCCACATACCACACTAGTTTCTTTCCCGTTCTCCATCATTTCACCCCATCCCTTTGGGAAGAGGAGTGAGATCCAGCGTGGCCCCATCCCAGCATCTCCCATCACCACTTCCCAGCCCTTATTTGGAGCCATTGGTCCTGTTTTGGCACACCACAGCACTTGCTGAGGGGTGAGCAGTGGGAGCAGAGCAGGTGACAGCTCAGATGTATTGATCGCTCAGATCTGCGCTGAGGCGCTGGTGCTTTTTTCCTCAGCAGTTTTCTTCCTGGCTGCATCCCAGAAGGAGGCAGGATTCAAAGGCCACCCCTGCCCTTGGCACAGGCTCCATCCACCCTGTCCTTAGCTACTTCTGAAGAGAAAGGCCCACAGGAACTGCTCACCTTGATGTTGTGGAGGTTACAAAAGAAGCCCAAGCTGGAAGACAACTGTTTTCCACTGCTGTGAAAAGAAATCACATCCCAATACACCTCAGACAGAGCTGCTTTGAGCTCCTGGCTGAGTGAGGAGCATCTCCAAGGCAGGGGAGGGAGGGAGATGATGTTCAATCAGTCCAAGGAGCGGGGCTGGCTTGGTCCCCAAGTTCTTGTCCTCACAGCAAGGAGAGCATCTGGGACACCTGCTCATGGCACTTCTTGCAACCCAAAAGCCACAGTGTGTAAAATGAGAGAGGGGTGTTTGTGCACAGATTTGGGGAGGGGGGCAGGGAATGGGCTTTCTGGTGAATTTCTGTGTCATTGGCTTAGGATAAAGGCTGGTAGTACTGGTGGGGCAATTGAGCCCAAAGCAGTGGACAGGAAGGTGATGGTATAGGACTGTTGAGGCCAGGGGGTTGGAGGAACCATGCCTGTGCTGAAGGTGCTAGACAGCACCTGTGTTCACAGGAACAGGCACCTGCAGCCTTCTGGTGGGGAATTTGGTTACAAATAGATGTCCTAATCAAGGAGAACAAATTACTCATGAATGGAGAAGAAGGAGTTGTTCTGCTATGTCAATGAACTCTTCAGTACCACTTGCAATCATTTTTTAGAAAGCTCTGGAATGTGGAGAAGGACAGCAGATTGTGGTGTACACACTTAATAGGACATCACTGCTTTACCAGCTCTCCTTCACTCGAATCTCAGAGAACCCCAAATCCTCCCTCATCAGCCGCCAGAGATCTCAGTTCCTCACTGCCCCTCTACACAAACACAGATCATCTCTGTGCTTTCTGCCCTTCACATCACCTCCAACAGCAGTGACTTGACAGGCCCCTTGTATTCCTTCTCTTTTCTGGGCTAGACATATTGCCAGGCCAGAACTTGAGGCTATTCCTCTTTCGCCCCAAATTTCTGAGTATCTCCTGTGGGATCTGGGCTATTACAGAGCTCTGCTGCAGAGCTGAGGGTCCTGGTTGGGAGAGGGACCCCTTCTCTGGGAGGACAGGAGGAAGGGGGTGAAGAGTCACCTCTTCCACACTCACTGGTAGGGTTTAGTTTAATTTTTTTTTTTTTAAGCTCAATTAAATTTCTGGAGCTTGAGCCTTCCCTGACTGTTGCGTCTTGTTGCCTTTTTGCTTCCTTCCCTTCTGCTTAGGCAGCTACAGCAGACGCTCTAAGTCTATAATAAGTTATTCACCAGCGATCATGCTCTTCCTCAGATTTCAATTTCCATGTTTCCCTTCAGGCTGTTTCCAAGTAATTTCTCCATTTGCATAATGCCCCCCTTAGGGATGCTCTGGCACAGCCCCTTCTCCCCTGCTTTGACAAGTTCATCAGAGATTCAGGCTATTAGCAGAAAAGACTTTAATTTTGTCGACCCTTTAGCTCAGTCCTTCCCCATGCATCATCAATTAAAAAAAGTCAAAAAAGCCGTTTGGGGTTCAAAGGGGTGGAATGCCCACAGGGAGTGGGCTGAGGACTGCTGGACCCCCCACCCATGGAAGCCGCTGGAGAGAACCAACTGGAAGAATTACAAATTCAGATGCAAATGCAGTATCTTATTAAAGATTCTGGTTTAGCAGCCCAAATAATTTTGTCTGGATCAGAATCAGCAGGGAACCCCCCACCCTTGCCCCTCAGCTGGGGGTGCTTGAAGGTGAGAGATGAGGAGGGCTTTAGCTGGGATAGCACTGAGCTGGGGGGTAGTGGGGCTGGTCACCCCTGTTGCAAATGCACCCACAGACGTCCCCTCTCCTGAAATAATGCTCTTGCTTGGTTATTTGAAGGGATGGACATCCAGGAAGGCTGAGCACATGCAGCAGAGGGGAATGAAAACCATCACATGGGTGCTGGAGGAGTTTGCCCCTTATTACTCCTCTCTAGGCCACCTCATCTCTTTTGCACATGCCAGCCCTTCCCTGCAAATTCTGCTTCTCCGTCTTCCATCAGAAGCAAGATCTGCTTATTCCCTTCTAATGTTTGTATTCTTCTGCCCATCCTCAAGCACATTTTATTTTATGCTTCTACTACACACAGACGGACACACACTCCAGTCTCTCTTTCTCCCTAATTCTTGTCCATTCACACAGGGCAAAAAAAGCCCACAGCACCATCCTGCTCTCAGCAGTAGTTGTTGCCCACTGTGATCTACACTGAAATACATCTCCCTTCAAGATACCCAGACACCAGATAGATTATAACTTCCTTCAGGAACAGCATAAACACCTCCAGGTTTAAGTGAGCACGGCACTCTTGCGAAGCTCACCTCTTTGTTAGCCAGCTCTATGTTCTTATAAACGATCTTTTCTCCTGCTTTTTTTATTAGCTCTTCCATGTTAAAAAACATAATGGGAATTTTCAGACCAGCTTCTGTACAGGTCTCTGATGCACTTCTCTCTTTTATGGCTCAAGTACAACGGCAATCGCAGACATTAACATGCTTCTTTAGGATGAAATGCACATTTGAATGGCACCCAGCTGGAGGAACATGCTGCATCTCTTGCAAAGCTGGCTGCAGCCTGCCCAGAAACTCTGGGAAGGAGGTGAGGGACACCCAGAGTCTGCCTGCAGTCTCCTGCAAATGGGGGAAAGAGGCAACAGGGGAGCCATGGAGAGGAGGGATGATCAAAGGTGGATGCTGGAGAGTGGGGTGTGAGGCACGGCTTCTTAATGCCAGCCTTTGGGGCAACCACTGCCTTCATACCCACCTCTGAAGCATTTAATGTGTTTCTGACAACATACAAATAAGCAAAAGTAAGATTTATGGGGGGATGCTTGGTATTTCCTTGTCAGCAGAGGCTTTTGGATGGATGGAGATACCCCTCTCCATGACATGGGAAGGAGTGTGTTGAGGTCACTCCATGTCTTGGGCTCCTTCCATGTCTCTTCCTTCTCTGGATCTTGTCCCCTCACAAACAGCACTCCCACCCCAGACTCTGCAGGTTATGTCAGTCTTTTCTTTCCATCCCTCTTTGTGTGCAGGGCCCTGACCTAGTGCCAGGAGTGGAATCTTTCAGGCTACCACCGCTCCCAGGTCACTTCTTAGGTAGATATTCCCATTACAAATCTTTAGAGCGCCCAGTACTCTGGGATGACAACATTATGAGGGCCCTGACTTGGGACTGTCATGGCAGTCACTATTAACACAGAGAAAACCCTGCTGTCTTTACCAGCTTGCACCAACAATGGGAGAGATGGTGTGCAACCACTAGCCTCCCTTCCTCCTTGTTTCTGATTTGGGATAGACCAGCAACCGGGATGTTCTCCTGTGGATCAGGTGTCTGTCTGCAGAGGGATGCGGAGAGCATGCTCCTTGGTCTTGTCCATGCTCTGTCCTACTTCACTGCAGCTGAAAGGTCAGGCCACCCCGTGGCACTGAAGTGAGAATGTTGACCCCATCACAGGAGTCTGGAGACTCCACCAGGACTCTGGCCTCCCAGAAGTAGCAGCAGTCATTCCCTGGCACCACATTCTCTCTTCTCCCTGTGCATGCCCTTCACGAGCCAAGCCTGGGCAAGCGACGGATCTCCCAGCTGCAGGGCTAGGAAGGGAAGCTGTAGCCCCAAATCAGGGGTGGTCGCACCAGCCCAGCAGCAGCATGCAGTTTCTCTCTTGCACATCTTTCACCAGGTAAATGTGCTTCTCCTCGTCCCAGCAGCCAGGTTGGCGCTCAGTTCCCTGTTGTTAGATGGTTGCACCCCACAGCCTCAGGGAGAACAGGGGTCTACTGTTTGTCTGAAAGGGGAAAGAACCTGCACAGGACATCCATGCTGGGGTCCTGCTGTGCAAGCAGCCCTTGCAGGCACTGGTGCTCTGTGCTCCGCAGGAAAGCTCAATCCCAGAAGGGTCAGTGGCCAGGGGTGGCAGTGACATGCAGGTGGTAGCTACACGTGGCCCCCTTTTGAGAGATAAGCAATCAGTGCTACCACCACCCCGATGTACACTCCTGTGCCAATGGTTATGGAGAGCGCGGCAAGGAAGAGAGCTCGGCGAGAAGCTGAACTGGCCAGATGAAAATCTCCTTTGGAGACAGCCTTGCTGGTCTGGAAGGAGAAGAAACACTTGTTGCTCACAGCTGTACCAACCTGGCCTTTTAACCAGCATGCAGTTGTTTCATTAGTTAGTCAGTGCTTCTTGTCTGGCCACTGCATCCCATGGAGGCTGGGAACAGACAGCAAGGTGTCTGTCAGTCTGGGAGGGCTCAGAACAGCAGTGCCATCTGCACACATTTCACTGTAGATTTTGCTTCCAAGGGAAGCATGGGCTTCAGCCATTTGTCTGAAAGCACCCATCTGGGCACTCAGCCAGAGCTCTGAGTGGGTGGCTGGACCTTGTAAGACCTCAGTGCATGGGGTGATGGCTGTGTGGTACTGACCAGACAGCAGTGCACCCTATACAGAGATGTAACGGGTACTGCCTAGGCTCAGGCAGCTGACTCTGGATGGCATGGTCTATTGGTGCAGCTGTGCTGCCACCTGATTTTTCCTGCATGGGGTTTTCAGTTGAAGCTTATTTGCTGTTGAAGTGCTGATAAAATCAGCAGTGGAGACAGATCCCCATCTCTCTGGAGAAGGATGGCAACTTCCAGCTTCTCTGAGTGCTTGGGGCTTATTCCAAGATTCTCTTGTTATTACCTACTACTTGAACTTAAGTTGCCAGGTGGGCATCAGTACACTCAGTGTGCAAAGACACCAAATAAAGATATGGTCCTTGCCTCAGTGAGTAAACAAAGGGGATAGTTATAGCAAGTGGAGCTAGATATAAATTGCCCCATGTATGTCATCACGTGGAGAGTGCACTGTGCTATCTTACACTATGTGGAAAAATGTGAGATCAACTGCTCCTTGGGGTCCTAATCAATTAATACATCCCCCACCTTTCACCAGCTCTGTGCCAGGCACTCATGTAATGTATTTTTCCATTTCTGTTTCTATCCTCTTGATTTAACTTCTTAATGCTCCCCCATCTATTCTCGGTACAGCGGCATCTATGCAAATGTGGAGTAAATCCCCTGGCTCTGCATGAATTATTCTCGGTCAACAGCACTACAAGTGAGCCCAGGCTCTGGGCTAAGCCCTCAAGAAAGCAGCAGCTCCTCTGAGCTGTTGCAGCCTGAGGGCCATCACCCTCTCTGGCCTCTGCCAGCCTGACATTGGCTCCCACAGGTCAGAAACAAGTGCAAGAGAGGAGCTGTAGTGAAATATGGAAACCAGGCTCCCCTTTGCATCCAGCATTCAGAGCAGCCTGGCTCCTGTGGTATGAGCTGCCTCAGTCTGGGTCATGGTGTAGAATCTTCACATTACTGGAGAATGGCAGGACAGGTGGGAAAATGCCATTTTCCTGAACCTGGTTGGAGGGTGAGAAGCTGAGCAAGGGGCCAAGAGGAGCCCCAGTTCCCTAAATAACAGCAAAAAACCCAAAGGAAAAGCCTGACCTCCAGTAACCCACATCAGAACTGGAGGGCTTGCAACCCCACAACAATTATGGAGACATCCAGGAGCACCCTTTGTCTCAGCCCGTAGAGTTACGGCCATGTCACAGAGATGAGCCATAGATTCAAAAAGGTGATGATCACCTCCAGGGCTTCTGTGGCTTTCAGGGCCCTTGCCCTAGCACTTGGCGCATGCAGACAAGCAAAGGGATTCCTTACCCCTTGGGAGAAGTAGAAGGCAGCAATTCCCAGGGGCCAGAAGCAACACAGCATGGAGAAAAGGGCCAAGCCCAGGTGGTCCCGGGGGGGAAGCATCAGGAAATGATCCTCGCTTTCGCTGTCGCTGGAGGAGTCGCTCTGCAAAAGCCAGATGGATTCAGCACATGCCCACCTCCCCGTGCCGCTCTGCAAGCTGCATCTCAGCACCTCGCCTCCCAGCTCCCACTCTCTCCTGGTCCTGTCACATATTCTCATACAATTCCCACTGGCAAATTCAAGGAGTAAATTTCAAAAATATTTTAGACTCTTCAGCATGGTTTGATTAGGAACAACGTAGCTCAGCAAATTCAAGAGTGTAATGGATTCTCGGCTCCCTGCCAGAGCAAATGCTGAGCTCACTTGCTGGGGGTCTGGGATTTCCCTGCATTAGAGAGAGTCTTAAACTGAAATATCTTCAGCTTTGGCAGAACTGACTGTTTGTCAGCTTAAACAAACTTAAACAAAGTGACTTATCCCCATTAGAGACTAGGAGATCAATATCCTGCTAAACTAATTTAGGAAGTGAGGGAAAGCATTTGAAGTGGAGCCTACATTGCAGGGGCAGCATGCCCTGTCCCCTTAGTGAGTCATTGCTCAGTGGCTGTGGTGGACTCTCTTGCCTTTGGGCACTGCTTGGCCAGCCTCAGACCACCCTGCCACTGATGTGTCTTGGTGGGGAAGGCATGCAGAGGTGGGGACATCCCTGCTGCCATCAGAACAGGCCATATCATCAACACCAAAAGCAGCAGAGCTGTGCTGGGTCATCAGGCATCAGCTCCAGTGAGCTCTGGGGACCCTCTCCCACCCTTCAAGGTCCTGGATGATGTTCCCAGCCTTCGCACCACAGTTCAAGCCATAATGGGGCACAGCACAGCAATAAGGCTGCTTTGTCAGCTCTCATTCTTCCTGTGCAGGGTTCATCCTGTCTTTATATATATAAAGCTTTCTCTCAGCTGCTGCCATCAGGCATGTGAATTTTGCTGTTATGCAAGAAATGCTGCTTCTCTTTAGCTCGAGTGCCACAGCAGCGGCAGGCTGCCCTTGTCAAAGCATCCCCATTTCCCAAGGGTCCTGCAGAGACCCACCTCCCTTTTGCTCTCAGCATCAGGCAGCCAGGCGGCTCTTACGGAAGCTGACCTCCTTCTGAGTTTGGCAGTAAGGAAAAAGGAGCAGAAATGAAAAGGCGGAAGAAGAAATACTGGGCGCACAGGGAGGCTGGTGAGGCAGGAGATGGTAGGATTTGGGGAAGAGTTCTAGTAAAGAAGGGAGAATAAATTATCAGGAATTTGAGACAATATCCTGAAAGAATGACCACAGGAGTTTAGTGCCGTCCCACCTGTCCAAGCTCACCTCATACTCCTGGAGTTCCTCTTCCTCCACCTCATAGGACACAGTTTGGATGCGGATGTCACTCTCTACCAGGCAGGACCCTTGTGCCTCATGCCCTTCAGGAGCTTCAGATGCAGCCTCTTTGCTTTCTGTAAAAGTGGTCTCACAGCTTTCCATCTTGCTGTCCTTGGCCTTGAGAGCAGTCTCATCCTTCACGAGGATGAAACTGGGGCCATACAAAGCTTCAACAGCCAGCTGCAGGGAGCTGGCATCTAGCAGCTGGTGAGTCCTGGCACCACCAGTGTTTTGGAATATGTAGGAATACAGTTTCCCTTGGCAGCGATGACTGGGGTAGTCCTGGCTGTGATGCTGGTGGTAAGAATAGCTGCTGCGAAGGTGTCCATTGGATTTGGCCAAGAGTGGGTTTTGGAGCTCACGCACACTTTCCATGCTGCCAGTGGTGGTGGTGGTGGTGGTGGTGGTGGTGGTGATGGTGAGATCCTGCAGGAGCAGAGAAGGTGAGAGGGAGTAGGCTGTTATTTCAGCAAGACAAGGGAGCAGAAAAGCCTCTCATCCATGCAGAGCCAATGTCAGGATGAGGCCAGTGGGAGCAGTAATGTTTGGCAATACTGGAGAAAACAAGACCCCTCCCCACCTCCGCACAACCTGAATGCTCTCTCCCCAGCTGGTAGCAAGATAAGGATGCAGCCCTGCAACAAGGCTAACTGATTCAGGCTGGATTAAGATGAGGACTTGCTGCATCTATATGCATCTTGAGTTGGCCATGTGCAGCCTGACAGGAAAGGACCGCCTGCATCTTTTCTGCTGGTTCATTATGTGTGCTGTGACAAAGTCTAACAGATACCACAGAAGCAGATAAGAGACTGACAAACACTAGAGAGGCCTCCCTGACTTCCCAAAGTAGAGGGTTGCATGGTGAATTATATCCTTCTGGACATTACACATACACCTAACTGGCTTTCAGGTGCATGGGAAGTTCTTTAGGACTCATCCAAGGCTGAGCTGGGGCTGGGGCAAGTGCAGTGAGCTACTAAGGAAAGCCAGGGGGCTGCTGTGAGGACATGGAGGTGGTGTTTAGGGTGGGGTGGGAAGGTTGGATGCTCAGCCAGCCATGAGGAGGAACAGAAAGATGTGGAGATTGAAGAGGAGACTCTATGCAGTTTGGTCCACTTTGAAATGATGACATTTTAAGTAAATGATCCATCACATCAAAGCACTGTTTAAACCAGCTCTACTCCTGGGTACAGTGGCAGCCAGGCAGCCTTGGCTCTGGGCCAACAGCTTCAGAAAATGCTGAGTCCAAATGGGATCCTCAGCTAAAAATGTCAACATGGGTTTCTTCCTCAGGGAAATTCACCTTCCTCTCCCTTCCTTCACTTCAGAGTGCTGAAACCTTGTGCTGCTCTTTTTTTTTTTTTTCCTTTCCCTATAAAAATTTCTGAGATGAAATATTTCCACCCCATTCCTTCAGAGGAGCATTTGCTATTTTGGCTTCTCAACCCACTTTGGCACAAAGAAAAAGTACAGTGAAATATCAGCGTTCCCCAGGAGAGAGAAACAATTACTTTGTGCTCTTCCCTACCTGAGCCCTGGATTTTACAGTCTCTCTGGCATTTTCCCAGCTCCCAGACCATGCCACCTTATTGCCTTGCAACCCCAAAAGTTCCTGTCCTCCTTAGAGACCTCGGTCACTGACTCCTCTGCAGGATGCTGTGCACAGCAGGGTCACACTTCCTCCTGCTATAAGAATCCCTGAGGTGCACTAGGTTTTCTGATAGACAGCGCATCGCCTTGGAGTTAAGTCTCAAGAAGGAAATATAAATAAGAAACTGAAGACTTCAGAGAGTGAAAAGCCCAAGTGGTCCTATTTCCTTGGCCAAACTCTGCCAAACTCTGCCATGCAGGTTTGGGAGCCTTGCATGGTTTTAAATGGGCCTGTATATTGGCTTTGTTCTGGCAGTGGTCATCACATTTTGGAAATCTGCTCAGGAAAATGGAATAGTTCAAAAGTACTCTCATGCTGCTAAAACTTGGAGCATTTTGGTGATTGCCCTGCACTTCTCCTTTCCCAAAACCATTCCCTGCCTCCTGCAGTCTCCCACCTTATTAATGAAGTCTGTAATGGCTCCTGCAGCAGATGGCCATTATGTATTTTCAAAATACTTAATGGAGATGTATATTTTAGCAAAGATGGTTTTTATTTCCTGCACAAACACAGAGAAGCCAAAGCTTCATCCCAGTCTTCTTTGCTTACCTTAACATGCCAATATGTTTCTGATAAAATATCTTACTTTTTAACAAAACATTAAGGAGAGGCCAAGTGTCGTTTGAGAGCAGCAGCCAAAGCAGAAGCAGAAGCCCAGTGCTAGTGAGAGAAAGTTGACAGTTTTGGTACAGCATCCACGCCTCATCTCAAGAAATTATTCTGGCAGCAAACTAGGGTAGGAAGGAATGGGATCTTGCTGGGAACTGCTGAAGGGAGTGAGTTCCAAACGTGTTGAGAAACACCAGCAGATGAACTGCCAGCAGGCTGCTGGCCGCTGGGCAGCAGGTACTGCATGTGGGGAAGTTGCTGTGCTTCTTCTTTGGGTCTCCAGCAACAGGTTGGAGAAAGAGCAGAGCTGCATAAAAAAGCCATACATTCACAGTAGCAGGTGCTGGGAAACAGAACGTGGGAAGGGGAAAGAAGGGAAAGGAGCTGGGAGGAACTGGAAAATGAAAAGGCAGTTTGGGAGGTGCTAGAGAACCAGTGTGGGAAGAGCATATCTATGCAGCTGGACTGCTGCTGGATGTGGACTCTGTTGAGTCCCAAAGGATGCTAAAGGGGCTGGCTGGTGGGAGATGGCTCACTGACTTGGGTTATGAGGAAAAGGCAGGGAGGGCTTGCAGGTAGCAAACATCCTAGGGTGAACATACCTTGGAAGAGCAACAGTGTGGGTAGCAAAAGAAATCACAGGAAAAAACTGCTGAAGTATGGGAAGTCTGTGAATGTGGCTGGACAGGGGTGAGGCTTCACCCCATGGGGAGAAGGGAGAGCCCAAACCTCTCTGGTCCTCAAACTGTCCTGGAGCTGTCCTTAGAGCAGAGACAGGATCTTGGAACTGCTGTATACAAAGCATGAAGAGGGCAGGGCTATAGCTAGAAGGATTCAGTCTATGCTAGTCTTGTACCCTCTGAATTATAACAGATTTACCTGTACTAAACTCTCTTTTCCTTGTTGCTTTCCACTCTTGGGAGTTGGGGCTGATGCTCTCCCTGGGAAAAGGATGTGGCACTAGCAGATCTGCAGGCATGAGGGGAAAAGTGCAGAAGAAAGTCTCACTGTGCTTCTGATAAATAAGCAAAGGAGCCACCAACTTCAGCCTTAGTGTTCAGTCCTGGCATTTGTCAGCAGTGGAGAGGGGACAACAAGGGGCAGTGTCACAACATGCTTACAGCAGTGTGCTCAGCCCTGCTGGAAAGCAGCCAGGCTGAAACCTTCCTCTCCAGTAACTGGTGTGAACAGTCCCAGTACCAGAGGGATTAAAGATGCTTCTCACTTTTTAGTCACCAAGACCAGCACACTGCATAGAGACCATGTACCAAATGGTCTGGGTTTGCAGGTGGACACACAAGGGACATCAAGCCTCTAGAGATGACGTTAGAGAGGGAATGGCAGAGAGGGCGAGGACCAACCCTACATGCACATGTGCAGGGAAGGAGAAAGTCATATCATCCCTGCAGTTGTCCCCAAACCCCGTCTGGGTTATCTGGATCCTACAATGAATTTAGCCACACAGGGACTTAAAAAAGGAAGCCTAGTAATAAAGTAAGCCTGGTGATAAAGAAAGCTTATTAACAGTCAAGCTTGGGGAAAGAGGAATGAAGTCAGAAGATGAAAACAAGAAAGCAGTAAAAGACAAAATTGTCAAAGAGTGGCCATTCTCTGTCCTGAGTATCAGCAAGACAGGATAGCGTGCATACCTAGCAGCCCCATGGGGCTAGTTTGGGCAGTACTGGCAGCAAGCAATGGTGGTGAGATGCTGCTAGAGTCACTGGGAGGATGCACACACACATATGCTGCTAGGTGCACAGGGATTATGTACATATGCATGCATACATGCACAACATAAGCCCAAAGGGAGGGCACACCTGGGAGGGGGCAGATTTTGGTGCCCTGGTTGAGCTGAACCATTGCTGCAGCTCTACTGCTACCTGACAGCTGCTGGCTCCCTACCAGACTGCATCCCCCTGTGCACAGCTGCTCCTGTAACCAGCTGGCTGAGCAGAGCCCCCCACGCTCCCCAGACCGGTTGCAGCAATCCCTAGCAGAGTGGGAAATGCACAGCCACGTTGGGTACTCTCAGCTTCTCAAGGCAAGTACTGGGTAAAAGGAGCCAAAATAAGGCATGAAAATAAAGAGGTAGCAAATTTAGCTTTGCGTTTCACAGATCTCACCTCCACACCACATCCCCTGAGGCAGTTCTCAGAGGGACCCTTGGCACAGATGCCGGCTATGATAAGCCGGTTAATGATGAATTAAGTAGCTGTTCCAGGAATCAATCATCATTTAATTGCCCTGTCAAGCAAACACTCTGCCTTGCTTCCCGGGCTCATTAGCAGGTTGTGGCTGTGATGCAGGTCCCCAGACTCCTAAGCGAGAAGGTTAGCCCACCCTGGCTGAAGGCTTTCCCCTTCAGGACAGCACCGGGGGACGTGGGTGCCCTCAGGTAGTTGTGTCCCGCTGCACTCCATGCCCTGGCTGGTCCGAGGGCAAGGCACAGTGTGAATGTCTGTTCCTGATTCAGCTGATGTTAAGCAGCACCATGGCCAGGGACAGCTGCCATAGCCCCAGGACTGATGTGGACCCATTCATGATGGAAGAGGAAAGCATAGGAGATTTGTCTAGCATTTGTCCCTGGGCCCAGACCTTCCTAGAAGCTCTCAGGAGGTGCTTTGGAGCTTCTAAGCAGAGGCCCAAGTACTGTCAGGACACAGTACCTCTGCCTCTGGACATCCAAGCTTGTGATTCTGCCCAAGAAAAAAACAGCTCGCAAAGGCTGCTGAGAAGCAAAGGCAGAACATCGTCTGGCCAGTTGTCATCTTGGAGAGGGAATGTGGGGGGTGAAGGAAGGGCTGTCAAAGCTCATGGACAATGTGTCTGGCAGGAGTGGACCAAGCCCTTTCTGAGCCATAGGAGCCCAAGCAGCGGCATGGACACCTGACATGTCTCAGCCCTGAGCCCTGCAGGGTGAACCACAACTCATGGGGAGAAGGAAGTGCTTCTATCAGCCCTGCAGACATGACTGCAGACAGCAATTTTGCTCCGGCCAACACTCAAGCCCTCCCATGGGTGCCATCTCCACACCACTGCTTCTGTCCTGGGCACAGCACCACCATGCAGATTGAGGGGCTGCTCATCTCCGGGGCATAACAAAGCCTTCAAAGTCCTGGGAAAGGCTCCTTTGGCAGGAGCATCGGTTGAGGTGGCCAGGTGGTTGGAAAGGGCAGAGGGGTGATGTGTGGGAGGCAGCTCTCGGTGTGGGGCAGGAGAGGAGGGTGGTGAGACATGACAGTCCCAGTGGGGCTGGCAGAGATGGTACACAGAGAAACAAAAGAGCACAGTAGGGACAGCAGTGGGCAAGAAGCATGGGGCAGGAGAAGCAAAGTGACACCTGAGCCAGACAGAGAGCTGGACCCTGGCCACTGACATGGAGATGAAAAGGACTGTGAAGCTGTTGGAGGGGAAAGAGTTGGTGAGGACCAGGAGGGAAGGAAGAAGGTGACACAAAGCCTGTGGACTTGCATTAGGGTGACTATAGCTGAGGCATTTGCGATGCAGAGAATCTGATTCACACCTCTGATGCAGCTGGTTTGATAGAGCTGGAAAGGAGTGAATAAAATGCTTGTTCTGATCTCCTGACAGGTGGAAGGCCAGTACCAAAGGACTCCTGGCTCCAACAGAGACTAAATTGCTCTGAGAATTGGGATGCAATGGGCTGCTTTTCAAGGACCATAAGTCAAATTGGGCAATTTCCAGGTGGATATCCAGTCTTTATTGTCTCTGATAAAAATGTTTCTCAGCAGCAGTGTTCTGACCCAGCTATGCTCAGAACTAAGGTGTTGTCCTAATAGTAAGGAGCAGCAAATCCATCCCTGGGGCTGGCAGGGAAGAGCCGAGATGATTTTGGAGGAGCCTTTCCAGGGGCTCTACAGGGTGGGGGATCCACCCAGCTCCGGTGCCAACAAGCTGGACATACAGCCCGTGCGCATCACAGCAGCAGGGAAGCAGTGGAAACTCCATCGCCTCCAAACAGGCACCCCCATAACATCCAGCTTGCACATCGGGCGTGCCTGCACGCACGCTATGCAGCGCTGGCAGGGGGTTCGTGGCTGCCGTGTCCCCCGTCCCCGGCCGGGCCCCTCTCGCCCCCTGCCCCCGCTGCGCCCGGCGCTCGCCAGGCGGCCGCCAGGTGTCCCCGGCGCTCCGCGCAGCGCCCTCCGTGCCGCCCGCGCCGCCCGAACAGCCCCGCAACGCCTGCACAGCCCCGCACAGCTGCGGCCGCTCCCGACCCCTCCCGCCCCCGGCACCCGCAGCGCCTTGTGGCCGGGACGGCCCCTGCGGGCAAAGCCTGGGCCCGGCGCCTCTGTGTCCAAATCACTGGGGACGGCTACGGCGCCCCAACACCCTTTGGCTGGCTTTGGCTCCTCTAGTGTGTGAGCACGGCGCTGGCTCGGAGTCAGCTCTCCGAGCTTGCCGGGATGCACCTCGAAGTGCCCCTCAGGCACGGGAGATACAGGAAGGGCTCATCGAGCTGGCGATGCGGAAAGGAGAAAGCATGGATGGTGATGAAAATACAGCACATGGTGGCGTGGGTGGCTAGGTGTATAATTAGCAGGTTTGGACTTTCTCAGCATCCCCTTTTTAAGGCAGGAGACACAAACAAGTAAATAAGGTGGCTGTCAGAAGTTTCCGCAGGCTGTCCTGTGTACATGGAATCAGGGAGGAGAGGGGGCAATGTAAGGGGGCTGCTTCTGGAGCTGCCCCGGAGCTGGAGGGCAGCAGAGTGGCCATGGGTGCTCAGCTGAGGTAGAGCAGAGCGGGTGACCTGGCCGGCAGCATTGGGCCAGCGAAGTGGACCAGGACAGGATCACGGATGGGCAACATCCATGGTTGGTGGTTCCAGCAGCCACACTGGGACAGTCTTCTCAGCCTCAGAGCACTCCTGATGGGTTTGCACCCAAACAACCAGCAGCCCTGCAGCACCCTCAACAATAAGCCCCAGTGAGGGGCTTTAAAGGGGCACATGATGCTGATGGATAGCTCTCGCTACAAGCTTCTTCACTTTCCTGTACGGGGACCCAGCAGGGTTGCCGGGAGGCAGTGGAGGTCAGAGTAATGACTCCCAGGTGTGGAGGCTGCTGGGCCTGTCAGCATCTCTAGCCCTTTGAGGCATCAGCCAGTGAAGACAGCTTTGGAGGCTGTTAAGCTCTCAGTGCTCATCTCAGCAAAAAAATACCAGTCTAGCATTAGGGGAGACTAATTCCCCTGCCTGCTACAGCATCTAAATCACTGTTCTGGAGAAATATGAACTCAGACTGGGTCTGGGCTTCAACCTTCTCTTCCTCAGCTCAGGATCACCCTAAGGAAGTGCCCTAAGGCTGCTCTCTGGAGAGAGGGGCATTGGCATCCTGCCCTCAGTGTGAAAAACGTACTTAGAAACATCCATGCATACAGAGCCACTGAGAGCCAAACTTACTCACACCTGGGCTCCAATGCTTCCAGCACAGACAGCCCAATCCCTTGCCCAAGATCAGGCTCCTTGCTCAGAGTGCCCAAAGGGACAACAAGGGACACTGGGCTGCTCACAGAGGTCTCCCAAGGTGTGTTTATTATCAAGACATTCTGCTGCTGGAAGATGCACAGAAGCTCTTGCTGGCAGATTGTAATTTTGCTCATGGCTGATTTTCCTCTGCTAATGGCTACAGTCTTCAATTTCACATTAGGTTTTCTCTGTCACTGTTTATACCCAGTATTGAACTGAACACAGTGGTTATCCTAAATGGCTCCATGCTCTTCTCCAAGCTGGCAATTTCACCAATTTCCTTTTCTCCAGTCCCATCATCTCTACTTCAAGGCTCTTCTCCTGCCCAAGTAGTCCCACAGGCCATTGATGGCTGCAGTTACCATGGGACCCTGAATCCCATCCTCTCCATGGACCACTCTGAGAGCAGCAATACCCCATGCTGGAGCAGACCGGTGTCTCATGGCCCCCTCCAGCACCAGCCCTGCTTCCCTTGGTCCTGCAGCCCAGCCTGCCCCAGGGCCATGTGCAGGTCTGCACCCCAGGGATGCTCTCCCTGCAATGTCCTGTCACCCAGCACAGAAGAAGTCAGGCAGATGGGACCTGGCTTTCTTCCAGGTGCGAGACTTGCACCATCCAAGACCAAAATGGAGACAGGGACGTAGCGCTCAAGTTGGCAGCAGTTGTCGGGGGGGACAGAAAGATGTTCTCCCCTTCACAGCTGTGTCTTGCTGATAGAGCGCCTCAGCCACAACACCTAACTCCATCCTCACATCTCCCTGAAAATCCCCCTCTTATCAATTGAAGCTGGCAATGTAAAGCGTCTGTTAAGGACTGCTCATTTGTTTCTATTTAGAACATATCCATATTCAAATGATTCATTACCACCCTGAGGCTAGCGCATGCCGGCACCCTCCTTTCCCCACTGCCCTGTTTATTTTATCCACATCTCCCTGCCTTCAGCTCAGGGCTATTTCCACCTTGCTTACAGTGTCCTGATTCTCCTGGGGATTCACAAGGCTCCTCTCTAGATTCAAATGTTTAATTCATTTGCCAATGATCTGCTCTTTCTTTAAAAATGAATTTAAGCCGTGGAGATGACACCTTTCTAGCTTACTTTTCCAAACCCTAAGTTTCCAAAACCAGTGTGTATTTATCAGCAGTAAGCTGATTTCCTGGTCCAGCAAACAAATGGATTGCTGTCTTCCCATCTGGCCAACATCTGCAGACCCAGACAAACCTCACGGTGTTAAATTATTACTTGGGTCAAAAGGTGCAATCCAAACCCAATGTTGAGAGTCTCTTCCATATTCCAAAATTCCATATTGCCAAAGAATACTCAAGTGGCAATGTGCCCTCTGAGTTTAAGGAGGGGCAGTTCACACTGGTTTATTCTGTTGTCAGGAATATGGCAAGGGGAAAGGCAGCAGCTGCCCCCAGCCATCCCACAACTCTTGTCCATCTCACAGTATCAGACTCCAGGATCATGCAGAGGATTGTGCTAAATTCTCTTCCATATAGTATGGAAAGACCTGTTGCAAAACCATGTCACCTTTTCTTTTCCATGACCTTGTCAAGTTGCCTTGTTGAGGGTCCTTGGGCTACTCCTTCATTTGCCGTATGGATGCTTTCCCTTTCTTCCTGGCCCATTTCTCTTCCCAGACCATGTCACCACCTCCCTAGGACAGGGCTAAGGTTGCTCCTTGCACCCATCCAGATTCATAGTGTGTTGAAAGAGGCAGCTCTGTGCTGGGTGAGCTGCACTGTTGGTCCTGTGTGGGCTGAGGGAGGACATTCTGCACATGGTGTTTCCCTCCCAGCACCCTGCTGTATGGGGACAAGCCTCAGCATCACCCTCTTGTCCTCCCCTGCCACCATGGAAGTCACAGAGAGCAGGAGGGATTTGCAGAGAAATCTCTGCCCAGCTCAGGAGCAGCACCACTGTGGCTGTCAGACATGGCACTGAATCTCTGATGTGCCTTGGGCCAAGTTTTCATACCAACTGCTGAGCTTCCAGACATATAGCTTGGGGACAAATCCCGCAACCAACTCTGGTTTTCAAAAGATACCTGAAGTGTTTTACTCATAAAGGAAGCTGGTTTAAGTGATGCACCCAAAAAACACTGGCGATCATTGTAGCCTTCCCTTCCAGGCTGACCAAAGTGTTTGGTTTGGTTTTCTGTCTTTTTCACTTGACAGAGAAACAGCAACAGAAAGACAATCTGGAGGAAACCTGTAACGGATTTCTTTTTTCCTCTCTAATGCTGTGGCTTGGCCCTTCACTCTCAAAAGTCAATCATTTGCCCATCTCCAATTCTACAAATAGAGGAATTCTGTCTGAAGACCTTGCCTGAAATTAAAACCGAGAAAGCAGCAACAGAGTTGCAGCTCTTGCAAGTAGTACCTGCCAGTTGCAGGCTCAGGTCCAGGTCTTCAGAAATTAGACAGGAAAAATTGGGGGCAGAAAGAGCAGAGCTTTGAGCTACCTGTTGAAGATGGTCCTGGAAAGCTGTGAGTACATCCTAATACACGCAGAGGGGCTGTGAGGGGAGCCGATGAACCAAAATGTCCTGAAGTGCCCATGCCCATGCCAGGGGCTCACAGACTGCTTCTGCCATAAATTCCTGGGCTGGGCAGGATTGGTGCCTTTGGGGCTTGCTCCAGGGAGCTGGTAGGTGGTAGAGAGGGATTTAATGGCCAAATTTTTGCCAAGTGCTTGGTCACTTCTCTGCAGATGATGGTGATGTCTGCAGGCTCGGCTGAGGGCAGGAAGCAGTTGGGTACCATGCAAAAGCAGGGATCTGCTGAACAAATTCACCGTGCTGGAGCTGCGGCAAATTACTCATTCTTTAATAATGGTGTTTATTACCTGCCTCTGACGGTGTTTCAGGCAGACGAAGTGAAAGCTTCCCAAAGCTTTAGCTCTGCCAGCCGTTTTTATGACACAAGAAACTTTTGCCAGAGAAATGTAGTCACTGCGTTTTGGCTTGGGTAATTTCTTCTGACAATCTACAAAGTAACCAGCAACTATCCCCCAGAGACTAAAGCTATTTTTACCCTTGTGTGTGGCAGGTAGGCTCAGACCCCACTCCTCTTGTTATCCCTGGTATTCATACAGCTCTACCTTCCTCCTTGTGAAAAGGTATTTACTGGTGGTAGATCCCAAGCTTATTAAAAGGGAATTTATCTTTTTCAGAAGAAAACAAGCAGCCTGGTAAAATGGGTTTTGGGAGAGCAGCGTGGCTTTTGTGAAACCCGCAGCAGCTTCGGAGAAGGAATTATAAACAGGCACTGGGTAGAGAAGGAAAGTGCTTGCCATTGAAACTCCTGAACGAGTGGCTTTTGCCTCCAGACACAAAATGGGAGGGCATCTGCAGGACTATGGGGAGATGGTGCTGCTCAGGGAAATCGTTTTGTTGGCACAAGTCACGGCACTATCAATAGCCGTCTCTACCGAGGTCCCCGGACTGTTCCCCTGCCCAGCTGCATCCCAGGAATGGATGGCAGTGGCGGGGCTCCAGCCGGCTGCTGAGGCTTCTCAGCAGAAGGAAAACCGCCCCCAAACTTCAGCCGGCGGCTGAGCTGCCACCCGGGGACGGAGTCCCGAAGGCAGGCTGGGTCCAAGGTGTCATAGCAATTGTTCCGACATACCCAGCCTCCAAAACTTTGGTTGAAATCCTTACATTTTGGCCACCCCAGAGCCTCTGACGAGGTAATTTGTCCTGGTTTCTCCAGCTTGTAGCCTTTGATCTTTACATTCCCCAATGTATTTTCTGACCCCCCTGCGGCCAACTCGAGCCCGGCGCTGGGCTGCTTTTCCCTGAGGACGTGCTGCTACCCCACTGGAGCAGCCTGGGGACGCCCGGGACAAGCTCCCGGACCCCTGGGAACGCCGACCACCCGGGTGTCAGCAGGGGTGCCCCCACCCGAGAGCTGTACGCGGGTCCTTACCTGCGTGTCGAGGAGGGCTCACCCGCCAAGTTGGAGCACCGGCGGCAGGAGTGGAGAGGCGGCGGCTGGCATGACGGCGGCCGGCAGCGGCTCGGCGGCCCCGCCGCGGCCTGTGGCCGGGTGGGCGCTCGGC
>VZRN01005907.1:1566497-1684556 GCA_013397935.1 Dasyornis broadbenti | reverse complement strand
CCCGGCCGGTGCCGGAGTGCGGCAGCGCAGAGGCACCGAGCGGTGCCGGCGGGGAGCGGCGCAGCGCTCCGGCTGCGGCCGGACCGCGCTTCACCTCCGCGCCCGCGGAGCCGCGCTCGCCCGCGTGACTGCATCTCCTGCTGCTTTCGATAACACGGCACAAACTCTCTCCTTTCTCTTCGGATCGTTGCATTTCCCAGGGCACAGCCCTTTCCACTCCCCCGGCAAGGGAAAGACCCAGTGCCAGCGAGCTGAGTTTAAAGGAAAAGGATAAAAGCGATTTCTTGTTTCCCGAGCCGGTGCTGAGGAGACAGGCAGCCCTGCCTGGGGGCCGCGCCCCGGGGACAACCAGCTCGTTTGCTGGCTCAGGTAGGTATTTTTCTGCCCTGCTGCGTAAGGACCAAGGTGGAAGGCTGATTTGCCTCATACACATCTGGGCATCACTCCTGTTAGTGGAGTTAACCCGGGTTTGCACCAGCACAGCAAGAGTCAACACCACATCCCCAACAGCCCATTCTTCCTGCGCCCATTTCCCCCCCACACCCCCAAATGTCCCGGGAAGCCCGTGAGGCTCCCTCACGCTCCGGCAGCTCCCTGAGCTCTGCACCGATGCCCTGCTGTTCCTAAACTCCCTAGATATCCTCCTAATAGCTTCCCCCACCTCAGAAGCACCCAGCACCGAGACGACTATTAGCAGATACACACGCGGCTGGAGGCTGGTCTAGCCACAGCGACCTGCTTGAGTGTGGGCAGAGAGCTGCCTGCCTTCACCCATCCTCAGTGCTGCTTGGCCAGGAGCAGTCCGTGATAGGCAGACCGAGGTTGGCCCAGAGCCACGCGTGTCCACCAGCCATACTACCCAGCTGTCACCCTCTGCAGCCCACACTGAGGCTTCCTTGGGACCACACTGTGTCTTCTCAGTACAACGTGCCTTTCTGAAGGTCCATGCTTGTCTCTAACACCTCCCAGCTTCTTCCAGGAGCTGAACTGACAGCTGATGGGCTGTGTACCAGGGCAGTTTGGTCTCAAGGTCCCATTACCAGAGGGGCTGGGGTTCTGGTTATGGAAGGAGATTGACAAGACAGCCTCCCCTCTGCTCCAGCTCTGAGATAGTGGCACATCTTTCCAGGAGCAGCAGAGACACCCTTTTGCAAAGCTAAAAGGGCTGATTTATGTGGGCTAATGACAGGACTGAAGTGCCTGGCTTTCCCCAAGAAGCAGTGACGGGTGGCCATCTTTCCCTCCCTGGGGTTAATCTGCCCACTGTTGGCAACCCCCAGCAGCCAGCATGGGGTAATTAAAGGCAAAGTGGCCTCATTCCACAAGGACAATCTCTTGGCAAGAATAGAGGGGCTGTGGAGGTGTAGGGAAACAAGATACAGGCTCAAAACCCCATCTCTCCCTGTCCTGGAGAAGCATGGGAAAAAAATTTGATTGCTGGATGAAGCATCTTCATCCATGGCTTGCCAAGGCCTCGAGAGCTTCCTTGGCTTTACCACATGCAGAAGGCTGGGAGCATTGAGGATGGGTCACAGAGGCAATGCTGCCACTGTGGTGTGCAGTGTGGTGTCCCTGCACAGTTCTGGCTAGCTCCTTCCATCGGCCAGGAATGGCCACTCCATCCTTCACCAGAGCCACACTTATCCCTGGATTAATGTGCACATGCTGTAATTGCCTGGCAGGGCAGAGGGTTAGCCCTCACCGACTTTTACAGATAGGCTGCTTAGCAGCAGAGCTGCAGCACTGTTTCTCCTGCTTTAACCATGAGAAAGTGACATTAGCATCCCAAATGAAAGCCTCTATGAGCTCGAGCAACTCTGAGAGAATTGTATGTGTACATAGATATGTACATGCTTGTGGAGGTAAGGTGAAAACCAGCCTAAGTGATGTGGTTTGGGGCTTTGTTTTTATAGCCACAGCTATTCAGTCCAGATTAGAGATGGGCAGTGTCCCTGGGAGGTGACATGAGGCAAAAGGCTGTGTGACCTAAAAGAGTCAGCCAGAGATAAAACACCTCTGGGGCACTGAGGATAAGCTGCCAGTTGGAAACTTTCCTGCCCAGAAAAAGAAAAGAGACACACTCCAAAGGGAATGTAGCAAAATGCACACTCCCACTCCACTGAAACTTCTTGTACTATTCACGTATCCACTGGGATGAATGAAATGAACATGGATATCAAAATGGCCCTTTGCTCTCAGCTGCAAGGGAGACTCTGTTGAGAACCCATCCAGCAGAAGGAAATGAGATCTCATTACATTAAATATTAGCTGATGTTCTATCCCATTGGACTTGTTATACCAGCCAAATGATGCCCCTCTTCAAAAAATAATTAGAAAAATTATTGCTGGAGACATGAAATACAAGAGGAAAAGGCTATACTTGTGTTTCAGGGCTGCCTGGCATGGGAAGGTGGGGTTTTGTTTTTGATTATGTTCTCTCAAACATTAAAATCTGCCTGCCAATACGTTCTGAGCTTCACATACTTCATTTAACTACAGACATAGCAACAGATAAATATGCCATGACAAATTTGGTAACATTACTTTATTGACGGCCAAAAAAAACTCCAGATCACTCAAGACGAAAAGCCTGAACTGCTGCCAAACAATCACAAGCGAAGTGCTGAGATGAAAGATTTCGCGCCAGAAAGGGACAGACACTACTAAAACGCCCAATAACTGGAAGGCCTCCGCAAAGGTGAGCTCTCAGCTGCAGAGCGTCCTCAAAGAAACAAAAACAGAGAGTGAAGACACAATGAAAGGGAAACAAACCCCACTTGAGAAGACTGACCATTGCTGCTCAGGCAGCTGCACCTGCAGGACCAGAGGACATCAGGCAGGACCCGCTTGTCAGAGGCACTCAGTGCACCTGCTGCCAGCAAGATATGTGGGGGGATTTGAAGTACCTATTTATGATGACTGAGGGGAGCACCAAG
The DNA here is from genome assembly GCA_013397935.1 of Dasyornis broadbenti. NCBI lineage: Eukaryota > Metazoa > Chordata > Aves > Passeriformes > Dasyornithidae > Dasyornis > Dasyornis broadbenti. The sequence continues at coordinate 1,681,620 of VZRN01005907.1, read as the reverse complement.
GAGATCAAAGTTATATTTGCAGCTAATAAAAATGATCAGATTAGTGAGATCTAGAGACGAGAGAGAAGCTTCAGAGGGATGAGCCAAAGCTAATTAATTGGGCAACGTGATGGGAGAAGAAATTAAGCGTGGACAAGGGGAAGGTAAAACATATTGGAAGGAACAACTTCAATGCTTCATAATCACTAGTGATTTCTAAATTAACTGGAAGCATGAAGGCAAAAAAACTATGTGGGTGTATCTGTGGACAATAGAGTGAAAACCATCTGGTCAATGTACAGTGGTGAGGAAAAAAACCCTGTACATGCTGTCAGATTGCTTTCATAGAGGGATATAGAAAATAATAAAAATATTACAGTACTGTGTTGGTAATGACTCAGCTGTTATGGATAAGTTGAGGTTTTTCAATTAGAAGACAGATTCAGATAATTTATTCTGAAAAATACAGTTAAAAAAAAGTAAGTCTTCTACAAAAGTGAAGCACTAAGCCCTGGAGAACAGAATGAAGTTTTTTAAGTGTTTATGAGAAAATCTGGCCATTTAAGAGGCAGCAATAAACAAGGCATAAAATGCAGTTTCCATACAAAATCTAGCACCCAGCGTCAGATCTTGTCAAGCGTCTGATGTAATGTGATTAGCACCTGACAACACAGATAACTCCAACTTCATATGTAGTTAAAGCTCCTGAGAAGCCTCTGTCTGCAATACATTTGAATAGCATCCTTCTGGAACTAGTGTAATTTTCCTCCTTCTTAGCAAATGTTGTCTTCTGAGGAGGCTGAAGACTAAAATGCTTCAGTGCAGTAAAATCCACAGGGAATCCCTTCCTATCCCTCCCTTGCTCCCCATCACCCACAGCCTTGACAGTGTCTCATGTAGCCATGTCAAAGCAGGGGCCTCCTACCCCTTGTCAGAGGTGCTGGAGCAGTATTCAGGTGTCAGGCACTTTTCTTTGGCACACGATGGATGAGGGAAGGAGGTACTTCTGGAATGCTGTTCCAAGCACCTGAATTTTGCAGTAATTAAGCTCCCAGTTGACAAGCTGTGAATAGACATTCAGCGTGACCTTTTCCTTGCTTCAGCTACGAAGTCTTGCCAGATGCCTAAAGTATGTGGCAGAATCTCCAGCTCTTCCCAGCATAAGAAACTCTCGTTCTCCTGGACAGTTGCCTTGGGAGGACAGAACATGGAGGTCATTATGGAAAAGGGCAAGTCCTCGTGAGGGTAAGAGGCCTCCATGAATTCCAAGTGTCCCCATCAGAGCTGATGCTCTTGGACCAGAGCCACCTGAGGTGTAGGCTGGGAGAGCAGGGGAGCAGTGTGGGATGTTCAAGGATATGAAGGGGGCAAGGAGGGAGAGGGAGGTGGTGTGTATGGGTGCACTCACGTCATGTAGGGGATATGTTCAGGGAAATAGCAGACATCTGGAGGACGAGTGGGATACGGAAGGGAACCCTATGTGCTGTCTAGCTGCTTTGCATCACTGGAAAAGCAAAGCAGCTCTAAACCCAGAATAGCTGCTCCATATGCTTTGGCTGTTTTCACCCACAGCCAGAGCTTTGTGGTAAATCTGGCCATGAAAGATAACAATCTCTTAAAAATGCTGAGCTGGTGGGACTACTTGTCTGCCATGGATGACCTCAGAACAGTCCTTCCAGCCTGATTCACTGTGATTCTGCAACTGTTGAAGGTAAAACTCCGAGTGATAAAGAAAATCAAGGAGGAAAACCACACAGCCCCAAATTTGTACTCCCATGTAGCCTGTACCAAAAAAAGCTCTGTGAGCTTCAGCTCTGAAAATGTAGATGTGTTTGGGACAGGGCAGAGTGTTTGAGGCCTATCTGCACACTTCTGCATCCTATTATGTTGAATTTAAGTCGTAAACTGAAGACTTCACTTTGACATAATTCTTCCCAAGAATAGAAGTCTGTGTGCCTGGCAAAACTTGCCCATCCCTGATTGTGAAAGAAGTGAGGTCAGTGGCTGACAGACGTGATCCAGCCTTCCTGTTTCCAGGGCTGGTTCTGCTGCTGATACAGACTGCAGCCACTAGTCCCTAGGGCCTCAGAGGGCATGGAGCAACTAGCAGGATTGAGCCATGTTTTGAGAGGACACGACAAAGAGCAAACTCCTCATGTCCCACAGCTGGCTTTGAGCCAACAGGGTTCAGTCCTGTTCTCCTACAAGGGCCTAGACTGTGGTGCTTCACTTCATTAAAGGTTCTTCTACTTATTGGTTTTTTCTGCTCCCTTTCATTTTTCAGAGTTCTCCTGCTCTGCCCAAAAAAACGTCCGTGTTGAGCAAGGATGTGTCCCAGCCTGTGCATGTGGGGACATGGACAGCCACAGCAGCTGGGTGCTCTCAGACTGTCTCCATACTGCGATCTGGTGGCAGAGGGTTTAAATCCAACCCCAGGAAATGCTGCTACTACCTGAGGTGGCCATCACTTGCATGATAGCAGGTCTCCCACTAATTGGTGAATAAACCCTCTTTAGAGGCTGGCAGAGAGATCCCTGGGGACCTCCTGATTCAGCTATTAGCAGGAGGCAATGCCTCTGGAAATGAAGATTTACCAGGCTGCTGAAGCTCCAGATGAAAGGCAGGAAGCAGGGTTAGGATGAAGATATCAGGGAGCAACTGTGTGAGCACCACAGGGACTTTCCCCATTTGCTGGCTCAGAGGAGCAGTGGTGGGCTGCATCCCTGTCTTTGGGATATCCTGTAGTCTTCTGCAGACCCTTTGGCATCTCTCTGCCCTTTCCTGGGGACTTGTGCTTGACTCATGAGCAGTTGAGAGCACCCTTCACTTCATGGCTGTAGTGGAGAGTGGACCTTGCACCAGAGCAGCCTCCTGATGCAACCCCCTGCACACAGACCTGCAAATCTCTTGGTTCCTCCTTGTTTCCTCATTTCTGGTGTCAAATCTCTGAGAAACTGACTGTGAGCATATTAAGGAAATTCAACTTGGCAAACAGGAACAGAAGGACTTTGCCCAGCAAACCCTTAAAAAGTATTGAAATTCACTTGAATAAGCAAAAAAATGACTGAACTGTCACACATGAGGCACATGAATCATCTTCAGGGAGGAAAGCAATTCTGGCGATGTCTGGGCTTGAAGTAACTGTAGTTAACATTATAATGACTCATACCATATATGCGTCATATCGTTTTTCATTAAGAGCAGCATTCTGATGTCCTGTGACTAACTGGAAGCTGGAATTGTGGTCCCAAAGCCTTGGGATGGGGACTTGTCTTGCTCATAAATTCTGTCTTGGTGTCAAAGGCATTATCAGCCTTCAAATATTAAAATAATAATAATAGCAATAATAATAACAACAATAATAACAGTAACAACATTGTTTTTATTATCATTAAATTATTATTATTATTATTATTATTATTATTATTATTATTATTATTATTATTATTATTATTATTATTTTTATTTTTATTATTATTATTATTATTCTTAGATCAAAAGCTTCATTCAAGTGGCAAAATGAGACGGGCTTTGGAGCTGTCATCACCAGGACTGCCATGATTTTAATAGGGAGAAAACAGATAAATTGAGGGCAGGCACCTTCAAAGAGGCCACTCTTCTGCTGTCAGCTCATTAATGTCAAACCAGGCTCTTCAGCCCATTTCTGATCTTCAGACAAGGTCAAAATTTCCATTTTTGTCTCTCCACAGAAAGACCTTGGATTCGTTTTCTGTAACCCTATGGCCCCCTCAGCATCCTCCCAACAATTTTTTTGATGTGCAAATCTATGCTAGTCAGGCATAGACAACAGCTCCTGCGGCCCAGCCCACTCAGCCAACACCACCCAGACCAGCCCGTGTGTCACCAAGCCTCTGTTTGTCTGTACTTGCCAGGCACCAGAAATAGCACTGACCCTTCACCCTGCAAAACAGGGTTCTGGAGGCTGGAGGAGTTTGGGGTATCAGAGGTGAAGGAGTGATGTTGCAAAAGAGATGCAATACAAAGATGGATGATTTGGGGGCAACAAATGCAGGCGATTAAGGGAATGAATTAGTGGCAACTCATCAAGGACAACCTCAAGTTTCTGCGGGCAGGAGCTGTGCTTTCGCGGGCTCAATCCATTACACTTGGCCAGGGGAGGTGTCAGGACTCTGGGATGATGTCAGCTCCTCTGGGCCGGCCAGCAATCTCCAGCATTTAAGCCTTGCTGTTGTCCCATGAGGTCAGTCAGGCTGTTTTGGGGGCTGCTTTCAGTCTATTGGGATAGGGCTGGAGGACACTGAGCACACCCAAGGCAATGCTAATGGACCATTGCCTCTGTTCCAATGACAAAATGCTCAAATTATATCAAAATTTGATGAGTGGTGGGAGAAAATTGCCAGGAAATGGGAGGTGAAGGTGAGGAGATCCCCAGGAGCAACCTGTCACAGGGAAAAATGGGAGAGATGTAGCTCTGGGATATGAGCCAAGGATGCACTGAGCTGCCAGGGGAACAGTTTCAGGCTCCTATGCCACAGCTGTGTTTTGATGGTAGCGTAACTCCACTTCCAGGGGGGCCACCAAGGGCTTTGAAGCACAACTGATGTTGCTTGTTGGCCCTGGTTGCCTTGTTTTTGCACTGGTAGAGCTACAACACCCCATCAGGGATGGAGTCCTCTGTGGGGGATTAGAATGAGCAGTCCTAAAGCGACTGCTGGAGTCTGCGGAAGGTCACAGGCTGGATGCCACAAGAGGTTGTGCAAAAACTTCTGTGTGTCTGGGAAGCACCCTTCCTGCTCAGACCTGCCCTGGGATAAGGCTTTGAAGAGATGAGTGGGAAGCCTTGGTGCAGAGCAGTGGCAGATGTGCTATAGCAAGATGGACTTCCTATGGATATCTGTGGAGTCTTGTGTTCTCAGGGCAATGGCTCCTCCAGGCTCTGAGTTCTGCTAAATGTTGTGCCTGTCAGCTTAAAACCACTTTTCATAACTAAATTGTCCTCCAGCATGATGACAACATTGAATCTGGGTGTGAGCAGAGTAATTGAGGGCTATGCTGGATTTACTGTATCAAACTGCAGGAAGAGAAAAAATACAATCTGGAAGGTACCTGCAGCGCTAAATACATTTTACCCTGAAGAAACAGATCAGCCAAAAAGATTATTATCAAACTTTACAAAATATACCACCTATGGGCTGAAGAAAGCAAGAGAAAGTGCATCTCAAAGGGTAATATTTATACAAAAAGTGATGAACTACAAAAATAAGTGCTTACATTTGAAGCTCCCTCTCAATCATTGCAGCAGGACAAGGACAGTACTCTGCTGAAGAGCAAGCGCTATCAGGGGGGCAGTGATGCACCATCTGAAATCCATAGCAGGCCAATAATCATTCACATCAGCTGCTGAAATACCTTGTAGAGGCTAGATTAACAGGAGGAAGAGTCTTATAAACCTTGGGAAGTGAGATTGACTGGAGACAGAAGCAAAAATACAATAGCAGTGAGGTCCAGAGGGAAACAGCAGTCATATAAATTGCCCATTCAGCTTTGCCTGTCTAACCCCAGGACATCCTCCAAGCTGGACCTGTGACAAGGCTGAATCCTCTGCAAGCATTTTGGTACCACACTGCGTCAGACTAGCTCCAAAGCACATTCACAAGCAGGCAGGCCACGGTGGGGAACTTGAATCTAAGGAGAAGTGGCCAATATATTTATTTCCTTGTGGATGCTTGGTTGTAAAAGCAAACTGTGCACAAAGTGCATACAGCTGCTTGTTTTTTATTTGGGTCCCTTCTCAGGCTTATATATCTATCAGTATCAATAACTGCCTCAACCTCAGACTGGAGATAATTTATAAACAGGAAAGTATTTCTAGTATTGAATGTGCCCAGCTATGACATAAATGGGTATAGTTTGGAGGGACTGTGCCATAATCAATTGACTTAAGATACTGTTACCTGTGAGACACTTACAGATACAATCTCATAAACACATTTCTAAAAGGTGAGAATATGAAATAAAAATGCTTTACAAGCCTCTCTGGGTTTCTGAAAGCCATCGATGCATTTCTAATACAGCATGTCAAACCCATCAGCACCAACAGCATCCCTGCTGCCCTGAAGGCCTGCCTGACCTTTTCCTCCACCTTCCTGCACCAGCTGGGTGAGATCTGCATATGCAGCCCTGTAGGCTCGGGTCACAGCTCAGGGCCTGAGTAGGTACAGCCTGAGCACCAAAATGACCATGTAGCTTCTGGATTCACATGTCCCAACCAGGGTAATCTCATAGCAGCATGTCCAGGACATGTGGCTGGATATCATTCCCTACTGCAGCTTCTCTCAGTGGTCCAAAGGTACCATGTTTTTAAAAATAAGCTTCTGCTCCAGACTGATGTGCAAACTTTGCAAAGTTACTCTGACTGGGCTCTTCACAACAGAGTATCATTGCCCTGCACTGCACTCCATACCAGTGTGCCTTCAAAGCATCAGGGTCCTGCAGCATCTCTGCTGGCTCTGGAAACAGGGCAGGTGGGGGACCAAAGTGCATTCTATTTGTTTTCATCCAGTAGTGCAATTTGCAAAGGCTTTACCCTGATTTACTGCACCCCCGATGACCATGCAAGAGCAGTAAACACCCACATGGCCATTTGGCTCAATTATTGTAATTCCCTCTCCACGGGATTTCCCCATTGTGCTTTGCAGGTTTTTCTGAAGCAGCAGCACACTGGCTTGCTGGCTGGAGCTTTATTATCATATCATCTGCATTGCTGCCACCTATAAAGCAGCGGATTGACTGGCTTGGCCTCACTAGTTCCTATAGCCTTCATCAATGTTTGTTGTGGATGCCTTAAAGTCCCATTCTCCATCCACACAGGAACCGCCTGCCAAATCTTGTCAAACCTCTGTCCTCACCTCACCCCTTCTGTTCCTTTAGCAGTGCTGCTATAGAGCAAGAAGGGCGGGGCCCTGAAGACACAGTGCGATTGGTATTATTCTTGTTTCTCACCCAGCTGCAATGTAATTTGTAATGGTAATTACTGAAGTAATTACCATTTTCTAACACCCAGACATGTCAGTGACAGGCAGTATGCTGGCAGCAGGTATTTCATGGACATGAAAAAGGGAAATATAGAGGGCATATCTGGGATGCTGCACATAACAGCACAAGGCCAGCCTCAGCAGAAGTGCCTTTGGGAGAGCTCAGGGCCAGAGTGGCCAGGAGACCAGGAAGAGTGATCAGAAGCTAAACAGAAAAGAGAGGAAGGATGAAGTTAGAGGGGTGAGGATGAGAAGTTCAAATCTGATTCAAGAAGAAGCCAACAGAGAGAAACCCATTGATATCACAACCTGGAGACAGAAGCAGATGCCACTGGGAATGGGCTGAAGGAGGCAGAGATAAAAGAGCATGGTTGGGGGCTGCAAAGCAGAGGCAATCAAAGCATGATTTTCACCAGCACCTGATTAGAGCTAGAGTTGTCCATGCAGTGGAGCAAGCCAGATTGTAGAAAGGCCAGGCACAACAGACTGGCGTAACTTGGACATGAGCTGGGTGTGCAAGGCGAGGGATGGAGGATGGATGAAGGTGCTCACTCCATCTTCAGGCTTGGGTTGCAGTGTGAGGAGCATCACCAGAAGAATATTATCCTCCTGGTATGGTAGCTTTTTAGCATTCTCCTTGCCATCCTGTTTTTCCCTCCTGTTCTACACCAACTTCCTTTAATTTGCTTATTAAAGGGAGCAGGGTTATTACAACAAATTGTGGCATTTTCTCTTAAACCAGTGGAATAGCCAGAGCTCTGAAATTGCCCTGAACGCTAATGGGTACAATCCTGGCTCAAATTAATTATTGGCAAGCTTCTCACTGACTCCTGCAGAGCTAAGATTTCACCTGAGATGGAGCCTATCTTTCAATTAAAGGTATTACTCTTAATATTCATTAAAATGCTGTCTAATCCTATCTTTACAAGGGGCAAACCCTGAAATTCATTAAGAGTTGTATAAAAAGTCAGCACAAAGGACCAGTCAGGAAAAGTGCCTTATTTGAGAGGCTAAGGAAAGCCACCTTAAATTGACCATAAATTGGCCAGGTCTGAGAAGGGGGACAGCTTGATGCTGGAGCCCACTGGGAACATGACCTCCCGAGGTGTGAGTGGCTATGGAGCTGGTGGGAACCCCTCCAGTTCCCCATGGTTTTTTCTCATGTAGATCCTTGCCTTTTCCAAGGGTCCCAGTGCTGAGGCAAAAGAGGGCAGGTGAAGGAGGCCAGCATGGAGCTACAGATGCTGTGAAGTGCCCAGCCAATGCCTTTGCTTCACCCTCTCTTCTTCCTTCAACCTCCTTCAGGTATCCATCCACACAGACATGATCTTGCTCATGGGTGCTTCCTCCAGCTGCCACACCCAGCAGCTCAGCCCACAGCCATACTGTGGTCACAGGACAGTCTGCTCTCTATGATGCTACAGGGCTCACTTTTGCTATCCTAGACTGTGTTGTGTCCATCTGCCATCCTCTAAAGCCTCTCCCAAAAAAACCTTGAAAGTGTGCAGCCATCAGTGGGGAGCAGCAGCTGCCTGTTCTGCTCAGGGGGAGAAGCCAAAGTTCTGCTCTTCTGGGGGTCTGGGGGTGATCATCCACCCTTCACCACTCTTTGAGGCCAGGGATGCAAAGCTCTGTGCTCATGAGGGAGATAGCCCAGCTCCCTACCAGATGTGGGGGCTGTCACAGGTGACCCTTCCAAGGATCTCAGCAGCATCCCTGACACTGGGATATCACCGCATCTGCCTAGGGAGCTGTGGTGGTTCTCAGCTTTCTAAGACCTCTCCAGGCTGGAAACATGCCAGACACTGGATACAGCTCACAGGCTGCCAGTGGACTTCAGTGCCTGTGTGAAAGAAGGATAAGGGTGACATGCAAACACGGAAACAAGCTTGGCTGGCTGCTGCCCACCCTCCCCCAGCATGCTGCCTGCCTTTAGCTAAGCAGTCACGTGCAACTCCTTCCTCTTTGTGGTACTTTGGCGTCTGCTTGCAGAGCAGGAGGACACCCAAGATGCCATAAGAAATCCAGAGGTCACCACATTCCTGAAGAAAACCAGCCCTAGTTTTGCACTTCACTCAGTGAGACCTTTCATCCCCACCACAGCCTGCATTTCACTGCACACCTGTGCAGAGCCCGACGGGCTGCTTGTAACTTACTGCTGGCATCTGATGGCACTCTAACCTTCCAATCCCACACTCACCAAGCCATTGAGAGAACACCCCCAGGATTTGCTGTTACCTGCCTGGACAGGCAGCCCCTTCTCGTAGTGAGCAGGCAGCTGGCAGGGAGTGCCGTGCACACAGCTCTGACATTAGCTCTAGGATAAAAAACCTGCTGAAAGGAAAAAGATATCTTGGAGGCTGGAAGAGGGAGAAATGAAATGGAAAAAGCTGGCCAGGTAAACTCTGCAAGGACCACAGCACAGCAGGAGAGACTGGTGTTTCTCCAGGCCAAAGGCTGTGATCAAGTCACAGGATTAGGGTCACTTGGCCGAAAAGCTAATGAGTCGCCTCAGTCAGGAGTTGAGCCCCAGATACCATAGTATTTTCTGGCCCTCAGACATGAACCAAAGCATCTTGGGTCTGTCCTTTGGTCACTTTAATTTCAGTGTAGGCATCTCAGATTCTTTGCTTGTGTTTACAGATGCTGTAATTACATATGCATTTTCATGAGGCTCATATAAATAAAAAATATTTCTTCATCAAATAAGTATCAGTGCATGATTCACAGGCTGCAGCTATAGGTAGTTGCTTGACCTCTGAGAAGCTCTGGTCTGCTACATGTTAGACAAACAGTTTTTCCACTGTCTCTTGTGTTTCTCTGCATCTGTTAATTCCTTTATTTTTATTTCTAAAGCTGTCCCATCAGGCTGAATGACTCCTAAATCTCTATTCTCCCTCTCTCTGCATTCTGAAACCCAGACTGAAGTCTAGGAGTGCCACTGTTGTCTGAAGCCAGAAGGAAGGCTGCCAAGCATCCCTGCTCCCTCTTCTCCCAAACATCACCTACTTTTCCCAGCTATGAAATATTGCTGCATGAAATACATTAGGTTCCCTTCATTGATAATCCATCAGCACTCCTAAACACCAGGGAAGCAGGCATCTTCTGCTTCTTCCAAGTAATTGCCTGAGAACTGTTCTCTTGCCTCCCCTGTTGCCCTGCCATATTCTGTTTCTATCACTCCCTTGTCCCTCTGTTGCTTCCAAAGTCTGGCACTGTTCCTCCTTGTGCTCCTTTCCTTAAACTGCATCCATAATTCTCTTATTTCTTGCTCTCTACCTCTTCTTGCTTTCTTTTTCCAGCCTCTTCCCTCTGCTTTCTTCCTTACTTCTATCTCTTGGTAAGTGGTTGTGTTGGTTTTGCATGGCCTGGGTTTTGGTAGTGGGGGGCCCACAGAGATGGCATCAGTGAGAAGCTGCTGGAAGCTTCCACCATGTCCAGCAGAGCCAATCCCTGATGGCTCTGAAAATGGACATGCCGCTGGCCAAGGCTGGGCCAATTAGAGATGTTGGTTACGTCTCTGTGATATCATATTTAAGAGGAAAACCAAAACAAAGGAGCAGCACAGTTTTTTCCTATCCAGAGAAGAGGAGGAGGTGACAGTATGTGATGGAAACAAAACACAGACACCAAGCTCAGTGAAGAAGGAGGGGGAGGAGGTGCTTCAGGTGCTGGAGCCGGGATTCCTCTGCAGGCCGTGGTGAGAACATGGTGAAGCAGGTTGTCCCCCTGCAGCCTGTGGGATCCATGAGGGATGCAGAGATCCAGTCCCAGCCCATGGGGAAGTTGCCCGTGCCACAGTAAGTGGATGCCTGGAGGAGGCTGTGATCCAGTGGGAGACTTGATAGAGAGAGGGGGGCCCCTGCTTCCTGGCTGCAGCAGCCTGTCCTTGGAGGACTCCACCCCGTGGACAAGTGACCCACGCCACAGCAGTTTTGTCTGCCTGTGGGAGGAACTCACGTTGCAGCAGTTTTGGGAGAACTGCTGCTTGTGAGATTGGAACCCACTGGAGAAGTTAATGGAGAGCTGTCTCCCGTGGGAAGGGATCCCATGGGGCAACAGGGGAAGGACTCCTCTCCCTAAGCAGTGGAAGATGATCTTGGTGATGAACTGACCAAAAACCACCATGCCCTGTTCGCTGAGCTGTTAGTGGGAAGGCGGGAGGGGTTGGGGGGGGAAGAACGGTGTTTTCAGGGCTTATTTTTACTTCTCATTATCCTCCTCTGACTCTGTTAGTAATAAATTCACTTTGTAACTTTGAGCCTGTTTTGCCCTTGAAGTGTTTCCTCCCAGTCTTTATCTCAACTCATGAACCCTTCATTTAATTTTTTGGTCTCCTCTGCCCAGCTGTGGCAGAGGAGAGCGAGTGAGTGGCTCTTGTGGGTGCCTGGCATTTGGCAAGTGTCTAAATCACCACAATGGTGTACTGTCATTTACAACTATGATGATGATGAAAGAGCTGAGATGTGAAAATAGCAGGCATCAGTTCCCTACCTGTCCCTTCTCTCCTACCCTCACACCCCAGACATATTTAATTTTTCCAGGTCTCCTACAGCCAGAGCAACAGAGATCCAGCCTGCCCAGGGAGCATCCACATCGTGCCAGCAGATGCAAAAGTGACTAAGGATGTCAGAAAGGGCCAGTTCCCCTGGCTAAGCTCCTTTGGGGAGCCGTGATATTACTGCTGGAGCAAGGTGAGGGCTGGCTTCGGAGTGCTTTCCACCCAGCCATTGCCAAGTGCTCTGTAGTGATAGGCAAATTGCTTTATCTCTGTGACACAGATGGAGAAGTTGAAACAAATCATTGGGCTCTGTAATGAGTGAGAGGGACACAAGCAGAGTGCTTTCCCTTTATGCTGTGAAGGAAAACATCTCTCAAGGAGCCTGGCTCCAGGGACCAACCATAGTTGAGCTTGACTCTCACAGTGGGAGCAGTAACAAACATTTCACTTCAAATATGGAGTCTGCAATGTGAAATTCAGCCTAAAGTTTAACACTCTTCTGCCTTTAGTTTGCTGCTGAGGTGGAAAAAGACTGACCCACTGGGAGCCCCTGCCAAGGCTGGACCTTGGCCACAGCACCCTGCCTGCTGCAGAGGGCTGAGGGAAGCAGCCCTTAGCAGGGAATCTGACAGAGCAAATGAACACAGCAATGGATATGCCATAAGAGGCAGGCATAGCCCACATAGCCTCACAGAAACTCCCACCTTCTCAACACTCAGACCCCAGGGAACAGATACTTTTACTAGAAGCTGATCCAAGCAGTCCCTGGACAAACTTAGCCCATCATCTCACCTTGGCCATAGCTACAGGTCAGGCCCACAGAGCTACCAGCTCTGTTCCTGTTCATTCTGTTTTCCTTGCTTTAAAGGAGGGGATTTTAGTTACCTCTCCTCTTCAAGTGTTTTTTGCCTCCTCTTGAAATACCTGTTCCTACATTGTTTGTGTCATTCTTGATGATCTCAGTAAATCAAGCAGGTAACCAACTGTTGGCTGAACATGAGCCATGCTGGAGATGCTTTTCCAGTAGTATAAGCTGTTTCGATAAGATAATGAGAAATTAGTCAAGCGTTCATGAGCAGATGCTCTTCCTTCTGAAGAACACAGGGCTCACTTCATTGTTTGAACAAATCTTTCTGCTAAGCCGCTGCTAGCTGCTAAGGTGCTGATTTGATGTGACGTGTACCATTTGTCTTCATAACAGTTTCCAAGTTGAGTGCTACACACTGAAGTCTGCCGTCACCCATGGGCTGTTTTGGCTGAGTCAGACACACTTCACACTGAGTGCCTTCAGTAGATGGAAAGAATACTTCTCGACCTGGTCCATTGAAATGTGGTGGCCTCCTCATTCCAGTGTGTCCTCACCACTCCTCTTGCAGTGCCACTGGGCACCCGGCCACTACGTGCGAGATCCACAAAGCCAGTGATTGTTCTTGTGTTGGTTCTGAGGAGCACAGAGACCACTCCTCTGTTTTCTTTCCTCTCTGGAAATCATGCACAGCTCTCTGCAAGGGCACAGTGTGACATGAGGATGGAGGGTCATCTTCATGGTGGGTCATCTTCATGGCAGTGGTCCAAGGGTGTGGATACCCAATCAGGGACGGACACCTTGACACGGACAAATGGATTTCTGTCCATTTGCAATAATGAGTGAGAAATTTAGTGTCTTCTCAAGAGGGCCAACTCAAAAAAGCAGGTCAGTGCTGGCTCAACCACATGATAAAAATTCATGCTAGCTTTACCGGATACTTGTAGGGAGAAATGAAATAGCAGAAAAATGTTTTTCTTTTGTATATCAGGAATCCCTGTGGAAAAAAAAAGAGTGTATTCAAACAACTTGCATTTCTGGAATAAGAACAAACACTGGAGTTTGGAGGCTCAGTGTCTTCATTCACATGGATGAAATTCTCTATAAAAAATTGATAAATTGATAATTCTGCTTGTGAATCCAAAAGCTACAGCTCTTCACATGGGATCTGGATGAACTCAGGCTCTCAGGACCCTTATTTTATATCTGTCAGGCTCTAGCTATTTATTAGCACATTCACTCTTGTCCAGCCTCTCAAAGCTTTAAACATCGAGCACAGACTCATGCTGCTCACTCCCTGGCATCTTGTTTCTAGGCTTAACACAGCTTTGTGCTGCTGAAATCCTGGCCACTTGCACCAATACATGAAAAAAAAAAGAGGTTATTCTCCTGAATGTATGGGTCTCTCCATAGTTTTTACAGCTCTTAGGCTGTCTTGTTTTGTAGTTCTTTTATTTGGTAGAAGCATGTAGAGTGTATGAAGCTATAACACAACCCATTCTTTTCCTTCAAGTTTGCACACCTAAAGCTCTAGTTTTTCAGCCCCACTTCTCTCCCTGGGATGTTACATTTATTCCTTCTTGTCTGATGTGAACTCAGTGATGGACATCACGGGGCACAGGAAATAATTATAAGGAGCAGAAATAGCCTACACACACAGTGGGAACAGGTCTCTGATTCAGAGCCCTTATTATAGATCAGAGCCCATAGGATTCAAAGTCTGTATAGACCATAAGAGGCTGTGTGGTCTCTGGATTTCCTCTGAAGCATGCTATGGCAAGTAGAAAAAGACATGTCTGTCATGTTAAAAAAAAAGAAAAAAAAAAAAAGAAAAAAAAAAAAAAAAAAAAAAAAAAAAGAAAAAGAAAATTAATCCTTGCCAGCCTGGGGTGGACCTGCGTAGTAAAAAGAGGGGTCTCTGAAGCTGGGGCCAGGTTAAGGCAGGACGCATTAGCCCAGATACTTTTACATCTGCATTCTGCAGCAGCAACAGATGACTTGATTAGGATTGGTGCTGGAGCTCCAGGGCTGGTTGGACTGCTTGTCTCTCAGCCCTGAAAATGTACTCTCATCTATCAGAAAATTAATTTCTGTGTCCATGGGCATCTTCTCACTCACTGATTTAGCTTGTACTCTAGTGGAAGTTTTAACAGGCAAAGGGGTTCATCAGGTAGGACACAACACAGTCTGAGAGATGTTTTTGATCAAAGCCATTGCCTCTCCAAAACAGAATTACCTTGAATCCTGGGGAGGCCCCCAGTGCTGTGAGAATGTATATGACCAAGTTGCTTTTTACTGCACTGTTTCCCCTGTGGCTCTGTGGTGCAGGAGGCAGAGCAGGGATTTCTTCACCTGTTTTCCTGTTTCTACCTCTACCCCAGTGCTGGACACATCCTTTCCTGACACCACCTCCTTGGGATGTGCAGAACCATTACCTGGATCTGCTTTCCAAAGCAATTTGCACCAGACTCAGTGCTTCCTGATCATCCATCATGGCACTGAAGACGCAGTCACTCCTATGTGCTCCTATTAGAGGAGCTTGATATTGGTTGTTTCCTGTCTACTTTGTGCTGTCAGAGATTCACACACCTCATTGCCCCAGCCCAGCAACCCATCAATGCCATGGTATGTTTGAGAGGCCCATCAAAACTGGGAATTAGGGCCTTCACAAGCCACCAGCTTTCAGCTGAATGCGCCCCCAGCTCCACTGACAAATCTGCACTAGCAACAACCCAATTTCATCTCTCTCCACCACTCAGCCTTAGACAAGAACACGGGATTTATTTTGCCAGGACTTGTGTTCCTAAGAGTGATGATGTTGCTAACACCAACAGTTGACAGACCATCAAGAAAACATTGCTGTCAAAGTGACAAGCCAGTGGTTAGCATTTCCCCTTGTCTGCAAAGAGCAGGAGGAGTGCAGCTCCTGCCCATGGACACGGGTTCCTGGAGACCTGGGGGGGGTCATCCCCCTGACAAGGATGTGGGTCCCAGCTCTGCAGCATCACTGCTGGAGGATGAACCGTTTCTGAGCTGGCTGCTGTGCTCTGCTGCTGGCAGGAGGAAGCCCTGGCTGCCTTGCCAAAGACTTTTGGTTGGTGAGAGATAACGACAGTCAGTGTGCTGGGGCTGTCCACCATGTCAGCATCCTATTTCTTGAAAGAATGTGTGTTAGGCTTGAATAACCTCAAAGTACAGGAGGAGAGAACTCAGCATGGAGCATTAGGCCCATGGGCTTCCTAATCTGAGCATTACCTGGCAATTGCTACTAGCCAGAGGTCACATGGTCACATCCTTTTTCCTTTTTCTTTTTTTTGAATTAAAACAAATTCTTTCTTGTTAAATCTCCTTTTCAAAATTTAGGACTACAGTTCTTGGCATGACATTTTTGCTGATGATGAGGGTGTTCTTACACTGTGTGCTCAACTCTTTCAGAGGAGGATGCCCTGCCAGCAGCATCAAGGGGCCGTCACACACAGCACTGCCAGGCTGGCAAACAGGAGGTCACCTGCATATGCATTATTTAGAGCAAAGCCCAGACCAACTCTTCCCTTGAGTGCGCTTGAGCTGGGCTGCTCTAAAATGCAATTGTTAGAAATGTCATGTCTGAAGGACCTTTACCAGCAACTGTGGAAAAAGAGACGTTTTGGAAGCATGCATGTGGTTTAGATCTTTTTAGGGGTTGGTGTCTCAGGGCAATGGGCTGTTTCCATCACTTTGTGTCTGTTTTCTGTGGGTCAAGCCAGTTCACAGCTGTTTGATTACTTTTCATAATGAATATGGGGTTTCTGTCTGAAATAAAGCCAGTGCTCAGGATGTAAAGTACTCTTCCACAAGGGAAACTAGCCTAAGGTTTCAAGGTATTGAATTGCTCCCTTGTGTACATGGGTCTTTTTGCTTTAAAAATGTGTCACAAAGTAATGAGGAAAAAAAAGAAAGCAAGGG
Organism: Dasyornis broadbenti; assembly: GCA_013397935.1. Classification (NCBI taxonomy): domain Eukaryota; kingdom Metazoa; phylum Chordata; class Aves; order Passeriformes; family Dasyornithidae; genus Dasyornis; species Dasyornis broadbenti. The sequence goes on along the minus strand of VZRN01005907.1, from coordinate 1,665,374 downwards.
AAAAAAGTGATGAAGTCCATTTGTGACTCAAACAGTCACATCCAGATATTTAAGACATATTTTAACACTTATACCATCCTTCCAGAAAATCCTTCATCCCTGTGAGGTGCTTTAGTGAAGTGCCCAGAAGTATTAAAAGATGAGGGATGATGCATGACCCTGGCTACGAATGAGCACCCTTGGCTGAAGTTCCGTCACAGAAAATCAGGAGCCACCTATTCCCTAAAATTAGATTTTCTGCAGCCTGTTTTCTTCATCCAGGCAGTGTCTGCAGTGTTAGGCAGGACACAGAGTAAAAGCTCAGCTCTGCTGTTGGCGGGCAGGGGTGAGCAGGAGCTGTCCTCTTTAATGGGAAAGGAAACTAAATTAATCCTGTTCAGACTCAAAGCCTACCATCAGAGGAAGGCTGAGAGGTCAGTGGAGAACTGCTCTACATAGCTACAATTTTGTTGTACTAATTTCCCTGCTGCTCAGTCAGAGGATTCAAGAGCAAATCCACTTTGCAGCTAACATGTAAATAGAGAAAACGTTTTAGAAAATGGTTGGAACCAGTGATCACCATGGTGAAAGTCTGCATTACCAAGCTTTGCTTTTCTCAGGAACAAAGCTGCCTTTCCAGGGTGGTCTGCCGGTGCTTTTTCTCATGGTCCTTGAGAGCAACAGATGTGAAATAGAGGTTTCCCTGATGGGGCTGACTCAAACTCAGTGCTGAGCATCACACTGGAGCTGCTGGTCTGAGGCAGAGTTCCTACCCTTTTGCCTTATTTCAGAGAGCAAAGATGGTGGGTTTTTCTCCCAAAACCTTTCCCATAATCTCAGTTGGAAAAGAAAAATTCCATGTTTCACCTAAAGCTAGGAATTCAGAAGAATAGAGAAAAAAATTGTCAATTGCTATTTTTATCAGTTAGATAGAGATCAACTTTTTCTGCCTCGAATGTGCTTCTCTTTCTTCTCCTGCTAATGCAGAAGCTTGCAAAACAGTTTTCCAGTTAACTGGGGATGGTATGCATGTTAACTGCTGAAAAGCATTAAATTATTGTGCACTTTATATTGTCGTTATTGAAAAGTTGGGGTAAAAATTAGCTGTCATCTCATGAAGCTGAGACTTGATTTCTACTTTCCTAGTGTTTTGGCTGCTCACATTCTCAAGTAACTGCATGGACCTGGTGAAGGCAGCACAGAGTCTGATGGCTTGTGGAGGGCAGCACAGCTGTCACGAGCTGTTTCCCTCATTCCATTTAAACATCCCGTTCCTGCTGCTGGTGCAGAAGTCTGTAAAGCTGCTTGCCATAGGAGCTGCTGTTGCAGGCGATGTTCCTGGTTTCCAGCCCCCTGAAGCCACTTGTTAGGAAATACAGAGTTTATCAGCAAAAGCTGAGGGTGGTGCCTGCTCACCCCTCCCCAGATGAGAGGCTTTGGTTACTGTTTGAATTATTTGGGTCCAGCAATGTTCTGGAAAGAATCCAGGAGACTTCAGAGAGCACTGGCACCCTGATCCCATGAGGCCTAGAGGACCTGGAGACCAGAGCCCAAGAATGGCTTTGGCAGAGCCACTGGGATGGGGTAACACTGGTTAGGGAAGTGGGGTGAGCAATGCAGGGGATTTGGGGGAACAAGGAGGTGCCAGGCAAATGTAATAGTGAGGTACGAGATGAAGGGAAGCAAAACCTGACTGGGGCTGCTCTGAGCACATAAGGGTCATCAAGGAGCACCCAAATCCCCAGTGACTGATAGTGCTGACCCTGTCTCTGTCTTTAGCCTCACTGCTGCAGAGCCCAAGTTCTAGGTACCCCTCCTGTGGAGCTTGCTCAGCCTGCAGAGGAGTGCCAAAGACAGGAGGCCTTACTCCCAGCCAGCTAGTGCCTTGAGATGCAGGGACACCTACAGAGGAAATGGCAGGAGGCTGCAATCATTGCAGTGTTGGGTAAATTGGTGCTAGACCTGCCCTCTCAGAGGGCCTGAAAGTAGGACAATGCAGGGAGAACTCTTCTGTGATGATTCTATTTGTCTCATTTTTATCTCTCTTTTGCTACCTTGCCCTGTCTTCTCCTTCAAGAACTCTTTCTCTGGCTCATCTCCCTTTCTTTCTTACTGCAGAACCTCTGTGTCCCTTCTCCCACCTTCTGTTGGTTCCATCTTTTTCCCTCCTTTTCTACCACTTCCCTTTCCTCTGTGCCCCCATTCCTGTCGGGAGTTTCTAAATGCCCACACATCAATGCTACATGTGACCAGGTCAGCTTTTCTGATTCCCCCTCACACCTAGCCACACCATTGCTGACTTCCAAGAGGCAAGAAAGAAAAGGTGGATACTTGCCTTCCTGGGAACTGAGAAATGCTTGAGCTGGGTGACCCAGGCATTGGATGCTGTTGGACAGGGTTCAATTCTAACCCAGGATGGCAAAGCTGCTTCATTGCCATTGACTTTTGCTGTCTCTGTCGGGTTGGCCTCCATGGTCTCAGCTGAGTGCTCACTAGAGGTGATCCTCAGGCTCTGGGACTGAGCACAGGCATCCCCTTGGAGGTGGATGGGTCTTCTCTGGGCAGGTCTTCAATAATGGCTCTGCTGGCCTTGAAGACAGACTGATGTTTGACAAAGAACCTGTTATCTCTGCTTTACAAGTGCCTAGCAGAGTGCCCACAGCCTGCAGTGCCCACACTCCAGGCCAAAGGGAGAGACACCACGCTGTGGCCACGGTGCAGGGGGAATTCCTGGATATCACCTTGGTGGGCAACAAGCTTCAAAGGACCTGCCTACCAGCCAGCCCCCACAGCACCCCATCCCAGGCTCCTTCCTGAGTCATGTGAGCCAGAAGAATGTGTGCTCTGGGGTGTTTTTGGCTGATCCTGTGTGGGGTGCTCTGTGTTGAAATGTCCACCAGGCAGAGCCCCTTCAGTGCCAGCACACTGCTGACTGTACAAGTTCCCACAGCCTCCCCTTCAGGCCCCTCACTCACGCTTACTGGAAAAAATAATTGGATGGATTGAAGTGCAGCACCGTTTTACTTAACAGATAAGAAATTTCATATCTGCCCTGATTAAGGGCCAGGAGATATAAGCTCGCTCCAGAGCCAAGAGCAGAGGCAATTTCATTTCGCTGCTGCTGACAGAGAAAGAAGTTTGAGGGCCTGAGCACTGCTGCAGTTTGCTGCATTAATGTCACCACAGGAGGGACCTGCCTGCTCCCAGCAGGCATAGGGATGCTGAGGAGCTTGGCCAGGAAGGCGTCATGCCAGCTGGCTGGCATCTGGCAGTGAACACAACATGAGGGCTTGGGGCAGTGTGAGACACTCATCCTCCTGCTCAGCACTTGCAGGGCAGGGGGTTCCTAAGCCTTCACTGCTTGTGCTGGTGGTACCTGGTGCCTCACTGCCTCTGCTCTTTCACTGTATGTACGAAACAACCAGACTGGTAAAGAAAATCAAAGTCAGGCTAAAGCCATCATACCACATGGGTCTGTTTAAGCTGGCAAAATCTTGGTGTCACCCTGTGTCAGGTGTGTAGCACTTTTGTGATGTCTTTCACACCTCAGCATGACAAAATGTCTTTATTAGAAATATTGCCTAATTCCCTTGGAACTGAGGTCCCCATTGGTCCCCCTGCTTTCTGGCTGTCTGTCTGCTTGCCACAGACCATGTGAAATGGGCTGTGTCACAGCACAGTGAGCTCTGCAGATGCACCAGAACACAAGCGCACATCATGGCAGTGGCACATGTGCTTGAGCATTTCTGTCCTCAGCACTGGTCCGAGGTACCTGGTAAGTCCATGTAGTCACCAAGGTAGGCTGGATGTCCTTCATGTGCCAGAGAGGCCAGCTGTCCAGGAACAAATGAATCTCAGTAGTCCTGGCATCCAACAGGGCAAAGCTCAAGTGGAGAAAATTTGGACAGCACTTCAATTCTGCAACCAAAGCTGGAGTAGGTGAGTGTGCAGGTACGAAGAGCAGGCACGAAGAGGAGAACTTTTACCTGTACTTAGAGTGAAACCAGTAAAGTTATTAATTGCTGTCAGCATGATGATCCAGAGCAGGATGCTTCACTGTGCTGGGAAAAATGGCGTCTGAAGTTGAGGCAACAAAGTCAGGAGGAGATATAAGTGACTGTGGGTGTGAAGTTCCTCTTTGAACACAGGGTCCTCTGAGTGCAAATAGTCAAGGGACAGGGGAGGAGGGAACATGTGGAGCACTGAGGACTGGGACACTTGTTCCCTGATGTCACAAACACCTGTCATGCAGAGAGTGCTGTCAGTCCTCACAACTTCGTTCCTAAGATCATGGAGTTTGACACCCCTCCTTTGGGGCAAGTGTCTACAGGCATGCTTCCGTGAGCTGCAAATAAAATTATTCTTCATAGATTTTCATTTTTTTTTTATTTTCAAAATAAAAATAATTTCTAGCCTGCCAAAGTGTAAGCTGGGACTATGCAACTAGGAGATACTGGCAGTATTGCATCCTGCATTACGGGCAATCCTTGTGAAAGAAATGGCAGTGGTTTGGCTAAGGTGGCACGCCCTTGGGATCCAGGAGCATCTGCAATGCTCCCAACAGCAAGCAGCAAAGAGCAGCAGGTTCACATGGTGCCGTTTTTAGGCCTGAAAATACACCAGCCCCTAGCTGATCCACAAGATGGAAGACACCAAGAATCCTTCACATACTGAGAGGCTTTTGTGGAGCTAAGTGCTCCCTCACACAACCCTGCACAAGGCATAGGGCAGAGATGAACCAGGGACAGAGAGTGCTGTGATAGATGTACTCCTGCTGTCAGCCAGGGCCAGGCACTGGTGTTCACAGGTAAAAACCAGGGAGGTTTCAACTCTCTTACAAAACTGATGTTGAGTTTTTAAATCAATAGCTTCACCTTCTAAAATGTTCCAGAAGAACATGTAATGATTTTTAATCTACTCCAAATGTCAGAACAACTAGTGTTCTCTTCTGAAAAGCTTGCAGGCAGTGGTGCTGGGAGCCAGGCAGGCAGTGAGTGCAGCTCCATCTGTCTGCTCTGGAGTACACAGCTGCCACAGTGGCCATCTCATACTGATCCGTGGTCCTTGGCTGCTTCAAGGAGCCTTGGCCCCAGCTGCAGGCAGGAAACAGCTTTATTTCTTGAGCTACTTTATATCAAAGCAGGAATAGATACAGAGAGAAGACCTGTGCCCCGAAACAAAACTTTACCACTATCTGTTGCTGTTATGTATGGCTTAACTGGGAGGAACCAGGCCCTGGGGAATGTTTTCAGTGCCCCAGAGGGGAAGGATGTTAACCCTGAAACCTGCTTTGGCTTAAGGAAAATGTATCTGACAGCTGTCAGGGCTGAGAGGTCCTCAGGGCGCTGGTCTGGGACTGCTGGTGTCAAGCCTGTTGCAGTGAGACAAGGCATTCTCAGGAGTGAGCTGCTTCAGTGGAGATGCTTTCAGCAGTCCTCCAGTCCCTCTAGGGATTTGCAGACAGATCAAGTCACAACTGCTGCTTGCTTTTTTCTCTCTTACCTTTGCAGATGTATTTTCCTCACACTTCCTTTGGCAAGCCTCTCTTACCCTCCTCCAGGCTGTAGGAGAAGAAGCAGTTAAGATAGGAAAATGCTGAATTCTTGGAAATAGGTCAGAGACTCTCAGGTTTCACAGTGTGCCAGAACAGGCTATTGTGATGGGCAAGCTTTAAGCTATGTAAGCCATGAAATGAGGCAGAGGGTTCTGCCTGGCACCACTTTGGTCACCCTCCCAACTCAAAGACATATCTTGTAAACATCTGCTTTATTGAGCTCAAAACAAGCCCCAGAGAGCCCAGCCCTGTCTGGCATGGGCACTTGAGGCATCCCCTCCTAGACATGTGCCCTTAGCCTTTCTTACCTGCTGAGGCCTGGGGTAGGAATTGGTGAGATGTGTGTAGGCGGTCAAAGCTGTACTGCAGCTGGTGCCTGGCACAGAGGTGCTGTGTGAGACCAGAGGTCTCACTGTACAGTGGTACACTGTGTTGTAAATGGTAATCTCCTCTTGGCATCTAATCCTGCTGCTGAAAAGCACATAAATCTCTCAATAGGCCGTGCAGGACACCACATTTGCTGTCTGTGCCTGCTCCCCTCTCTCCAATCTATAAATCTTGCATTCAAGCTCTCCAAAAATACCCTTGATTATGAACAGGATTATGCTAGAAACTTCTGTGTTTCCTTCCCCATGCTGCATGAACAATTGAAGGATGGTTCTAGCTTATTTATAGTTCATTTCCCCACTATTATATGCTGAATATAATCAGGGTCCCAGTTGCACCCCTACAGCAGAGCTGTGGCTTGAGCCAAAGGCAGGAATAGGCACATCAGCCTGTGGGTGCCATGTTTCCCACTGCAGGCAAACAAGTGCTGGTGGGAGCTGGGACGGGGGAAACCCTAAAGCAGACACATGGGGCTGCTCTGGGCACAAATGGGATCTGCTCAAATTGTGTCAAGCATACCTCAGCAACTGTGCTTCCTGGGCAGCTCTCTGGGGTTTGCCCAGCACTGCTGTGCTTCGGATGCCTGGGTTGTGCGCAGGAAGATGTGAACCGTGCTTGGCACATGCCAAGCTTGCCTCAAAATGCAGTTTTCAGGATGGCCAACTTTTCAGACACATTTGTAGCAAGATTTGTCTGAAAATGTATGGGACAAATTTTTCCTGAAAATGTCAAAACATTATGTTTGGACATTTTACAAATGAAGTAGCTTGGCTTTCTTTCAAAATGACAGTTCCATTTCAAAACTAACCTGTCTTTAATTTTTTTTTAAAGCTAAATAATATGAAACATTTGGGTTTTAAATTGACATTTTCATTTTATTTTTTGCAAGTACCCCCTCAAGTTTTCCATTTGGTTTGAAAGGGCAGGTCTCCCCCTCCCTCCTATCTGTGTGGGGAGGAGTGGAGATGGTTATCAGATGATGAAATTTAGTTTCCCCATGGAGGCAAAAGTACTCCCTGAGGAGTACTCCTCTTCTCCCTCCTTGAGGTTTTACTCCAGTACCCTATTGTCCCACTCCGGAAATAAAAATGATGTTTTCAAGGCTGCCCTTGCCTCTCTGCTCGCCACCCTCCCTGCCTCCCTCCAAAATGTTTTCCATTAAAGCTAAAGATTAATTTCTGACCTCACTGACTGACAATATGCCAAGGGGGGAAAATGGTGCAGGCTGAGGGTTGAAAGATCTTTCATGGAAGCTATGGAAGGAGAAGACATAAAATCAGGGCTGGCGTCAGTTCAGTATCAGTAGCTTTCTGGCAGGGCATGGTATGTATGGGGATGGCTCTGGGGTGCATGCAGTCCCCCAAAACCTGCCCAGAGCCCTGGGAGCTGTGCATTGCTATCACATTCTTGTACCCTGGTCTGGCTGGGGAAGAACTGGGGCAACCTGGGTGTTACTGCCTTCATCAGAAGCATCAGGATGGTCCTATTCTCCCAACCCTCAGCTGGCCCAGGATGGGAAGAAACCCTCATTTCCCTCCATTGACTTCCCCGCACAGCTGCCACCACCGATTGCTATGGAAACCTGGAGGGATGCAAAGCAGGGGAAAGCTGCCTGTCTGGGAGGCTCCCGCAGTGGGAAGGGGTCCCGCAGGAGGAGGCATGATGTGCCGAGGCTGGGCACCTCTGCTGGGGTGAGCCCAGGGACAAGCCCCTGCGGGAAGGCAGAGGATGAGCGCTGGCTCAGCCTCCCCATCCCACTAACACCCCGGGGGGGTTGAGGTGCTACTTATTGCCTACAGAGGATTCTGCGCTTTTCCTCTCTCTGTCTCTGCATCAGTCATGACAGGAGCTTGCTGCAGAAAAGCACCTCCCTCACCAGCTGAGAACTGTTGCCAAATTTCGGCTTCACCAGCCTTTCTTCCCACCGATGTACAGTGGCTTTTCTTATATCTGCAGCTCAAAGGCTCTTCTGTTTCACTTTCTTGTGAGGACTATCAAAGCGCTCACAGATTTCTTTTCTTTCTTATTTTTTAATGTTTATCAGCTTTTAAGAGGGGTCTCAACACAGGCAAGAGGCTCTCATTAGGCATGGGTTCTGCCTCCCTCCTTGAGCAGCAGAAAGACAGCAGACAGAGAATGCCTCTTAATTACTGAACCAGTGCCTCCCTTCTTTCCTCTCCCTGTCCAAGCCCCAGCAAAAGGCCTTGAACACCCATCTGGGGCACCAAAATCAGCTTCTGATGACAGTATCCTTGGTTAGGCACACACATGTCCTGGCAGCCCTGTGAAACTGAGGAAAACATGTAACAACTTTCTTTGGCAAAGAGACCAAGCCAGCTTTATCTACCCTAGGTATATTCCCAGCCTTCTTTCCTCTTAGTGTCTCTCAGCTGTTAACGCAGATAGACTCCTGCTGCAGCAAGCACTCTTATCTCAGTATTACAGATCATGAGGTGACATGAGCAAAGGCTGCGAGCAAGTTGGCCAAGTTAAGACAAGTTATCTGTGTAGGCAGTCTCTGAATAGCATGGCCTGTGCTGGGATAATCAGCCAAAAACATATCAGAGAGGCACATGCATAGGAAGTATTAGGCTCTTAAGGATGTCCAGGTTATGTCTCCTCCCTCTCTTCCCCTGGGGTAAATTAATACAGAGAAAATCCTTTCCAGTGCTGCTGGCTCTGCCAGCGATGCACACATGAAGATGTTTGGGACCTAAATACCCAGCTCTACGGTGGCTAATAAAATGTACTCTCGGGAAACCTGCTGTTCCAAGGAACAGGCCTGCCTGCACAGAGCTGAGCTGGGAAGAGAAAGCAAGTGTTTAGATTAGACCTGAGAGGCTTTAGTAAGGTAGCAGCTGAATCACCGCACTGCCTGAGAGAGGGAAGAAAAGTGAGCAAGCCCAAGGGACAGACAAATGGTATCTGCAGCCCTTGATGGGGAGTGGTGCAGTGCCCCTCACACCAGTTTGTGAGAACAGGGAGCCAGAAACAGAGCTGCTCCCCGGCACTCAACATCTCTTTTTTGTGTAAAAAGGTGGGTGTTGTTTTCACTCCTTCCTGGATCCTGACTTTGATGTGACAGCTTGTGCAGCAAGGTACAAAGCAATGCAGAGAGATCTAGAAAATGCTTCTTTGCCCGAGCTGAGGTTTAGTTAGACTCCTATAATTAACGACTGCGGCTCTCCTAAGAAAGATCCCAGCTGCTTTCCTCTGCAGCTTGCTCTATAAATTTTTCTCTCATGCAACTGACACGCACCAAAACTCATTCCTGCAAGGAAGGGAATGAGCATGTATAAATCAAATGTATCTGAAAAACATGAACAAGAAGAGAGGGGGCAAAAGGAGCACAGAATTCAACAGAAGTTACACAAATCAGCGTCTCTGGGAGGATGCGATTATGCCCCTCTGGCAAGAAGTAGCTTGCCAAGGTCATGTGTAGCAGGCCCTTCTTATCTGATCATTAAGTGAGGAGCTCAGGCAGTGAGTGAGACCTCTCTGTGCCCAGCATAGAACACGCGCTGTGCAAGGTCTGCCCTCATTTTGTCTTGAGATAAACAACTCTTTCAATAAACTGTTCTGCTAAATTACTTGGGGTTTGGTGCAGCTCCAAGGGAGCTAGGACCTCCCTGCCCAACCCCAAGGCCCAGTCTTCTAGAAGTCCTCCCAAACTGAGTAATCTCATCTGCCCTGTAAAATTATCCTATCCAGCACAGATCAAAAGGGCAACAACCCACAAAGCCCAGCAGGCATCCTCATGTACCAAAAGTCTGTTCCTCAAATCCTTACAACAAGAGCCCTTACTACTTTGGAGAACAAACCCTCACTTTAAGCACATAACACTGTGACTAAGGCTCTGTGCACCCTTGCTTTACAGATCTGCTGCTTGTTCTCCAGGCCAGTGGGGCCCAGTTTTTGAAAAGCAGGTAATGTTCCAGTCCTCTGGCAGGTCTGGTTTTCACCTCTCAGACTTTGGCAGTTTCAGCTTGCTGAAGGTTCTTCTGCACAGACTGTTGCCATTTAAAGTTCAGCCAGTGCAAAGAAGAGCAGGTAAGTGGCTTTGTGGATCTGGCACCGCCAACAGTTGTTTCTTGAGGGGTCAGGTGCCCAGCAGGTCATGCTCTGCTCAGGCCTTTCATTCCCTTGGTCTATCTGCCCATTCCTTGTTCCTCCATCCCCTTTATTTTTGTCAGCATGAACTACACACCAACCCTTCACCAGTTCTTGTCTTCCCAGAGTCTCCTGGGTCTTACCAGGTTCTTTTGCCTCTTCAAATACCTGGGCAGCAGTAAGTGCGCTCCCACTTTCTGACAGCTTCATCCACCCACCAAATTGTGCTTCCATAGCAGAACTGGGGGAGGCTCAGCACATACCTCCTGTTGCCTTCCACCCCTAAGCACCTCTTTAGGCTGTTCCCCCTTCTCCCAAACCAGCCTGTTTTGCATTTGCTCTCTCACAATGCTTTGACCTCTGCTTGATTTGCAGACACAACTTTCTTTCTTGTAATTCAGCTCTGCCCTGTGAATTGGCTCTTCACTGATACATTTTTGCTTAGCTTGAAGAGGATTAAGTAAATTCTTACACCATGGCAGTCCTATTTCTGGCCTGTGCCTGTTATCTGGGAACATAGGACAGTGGCAGCAGGGAGAAGCATTTTATGAAGAGGCCAGTGGATCTGCTACAAAGTCCTACTGCTTTCCTGCTCCCCACTAAGCTTTTGCAGATATTGGTAGATAAAGTTCTGCTAACAATAGCATTACCCCATTACTTCTGCCTTTGTCACCAAAGGCAGTTACTGAATTTTCTTTTCCAAATGCTATTACCTCTTCCCTGTAAAGTTTCTATATTTAACAAAATCTTTCATGTCTGAAGTTTGTGGCAATCATGTATGGACAGGCAGGGAGGTGAAGGGAAGCCTGCCACACAGTCTGCCCTACATGCTGACTAAAGCACAGCCACCCTTACCTGGACACAGCCAGGATGCCAAGGAGAAGCTGAACAGGGGCCCTGCCACTCCCTCAGTCAGCTGCTATTGAGAGGAGGGGAAGCGTCTAAAGCCACCCTGGCTGTGCAGCTCTGAGCCATGGCTGCAGGGCTACGACTGAGCTAGCATGCAAACCTCCTGTAGGTCCTAGCCCACAGCACAAACTTGCCAGCCTACAGCAGCCCTCAGCAGGAAAATGCTGTTTCTGCTCTCAGGTTGTTGCACAGCAGGTGAGCTCCCCACAGCAGCCAGAGGGCAGCCACTGCTCTGCACACAGAGCACTTAAAGCAAACCTTCCTCAGTACCTTCTACCTTGGCACCTCATGGGGCCAAGCCAGCCTAGTCCAGCATCAGCAGCACACCCTCCAGCAACCTTCTGCCCCATGCAAGCCATGCAGGGTTTGTCCCAGTGCTCAGCACCTCAGCTCAGGAGGGAGGTCCCCACATCTCAAGGGAACATTCTCAGTGTCTTTCAAGCAATAGCTCCTAATGAAACCCTGGCAGTGTGTGCAGGCAGTAGTTCTTCCAGGGTGAAATCCTGCAAGTTCAGCAATGTAGAGGACTCACTGCTCTTTGTTCTTCCCCTCGATGAAACAACACAAACCCAGGATGACTGTGACAGCTCTTTGTCATGTATGATCAGCTACAGCAAGGAAAACGGTTGTGCTTGAGCAGCACCTGCCTTACCTCCTCTGCCTCCATGCTAACTTCTGAACGGACAGAGTTTTTTCATGCTCTGCTTCAGCATGTGGGAAAGACTTGTGGGGCAGATACAGAAGGAGAGCTCTACCACATCCTCTCCCTGGATAACTCCATTGCATCAGGCTAGAACTGTGCAAGACACAAGCTTTTTCCCTCAGTAACCAAGATTAGACCATGAATAAAAGGAATTAGCTAAAGGTCAAGCCAGCTAGAACAAGAATAATGAAAACAGGCTTAAGGAACAGCTGTGTGCAATTGCTCAAAGTACAGCAGATTCTGTCCTCTTCCTGACTCAGTGGCTGGGGAAGGCAGAAATTTTAGCAGTGGCCAAAAACACTTCCAGCTGGTGCACTGCTAGACCCATCATAAGCATATACCTGTTTTCTCTGCCCTGTATCCCCCGAGTAATGCACAAAACAGATAAGCATTGCCTTTGATCCCTAACTCTCTGATGGGTTGGCTGCCTCCTCCAACAGTCCAAGGTGCCCCCCTTGCAAGAACATCCCTCACTCCTGAGGTTAATGTGATGTGCCCTGGTGCGTACAGTTGTAGCAGACAAAGGCTTCTTTTCCTTGGAGTCTTAGTCCCTGTAATTAACCCTTGGCCCTTGGACCTAAAGAAGCTGGAACACTTTGACCTTTGGAACTCGTTGGAAAGTTCAATTAACTTCAAGGGCCTTTGCTAGGAACAGTAGCTGAGGAAAGAGAATTCAGAGAAGTGATGGAACATTGTCATCAAATTGTTCTGAATGTCTCTATTTTTAGAGGGTGAAGGAGAGAAGAAGCTGAAGACAATACCTTGAGGCCTCAGTGCATAGGATGGCAGCAGTAGTCATGGACCTCTCTCAGCCCCAAGCCTGAGCCAGAGGAGGAAAGGGGTGGTGATGATGGTGGTGGTAGCATCTTCCTGGTTTTCATTTTTTTAAGAGATGAAGTTCCATTTTCACCACCCCACCCCCATGGTCAGAAAATGAGACCCACAGATAGAGCTGAAGATAATGGCAGGTTGCCATGGAAATGTGCATTTAGTCTCACTGTTTCCATGGCAACTGGAAGACATACCATTCTGTTCCTCTGAAGGATGCCAGAGGTAAATGAGCACTGATTAAAACAGGGGCACAAACTTGGGTTCTAATCAACAACAAAGACTAGGACCATAAACTCTTATTGCTCAAGCAGGAACTGTTAAGAGCAATACAAGTTCTGGGAAGGCCAGAGGCGGGAAGCACTGCACACAAACTGCTCCCCACAGGTTGAGGAATCACAGCCTTGGCGTAATGGCCCATCTCACTGTCATGAACAGCTTCAGCTGACTCACACAATATTTCTGTCCACAGCTGGATACTAAACCAACCCCAAGTTCATGATCTACTGAGCTGTTTCCTGGGCAGGTATCTGCACAGATCAAAGCCAGTTGCAGCCTAATCCTGGAAACCATGCAGAGCAAACATATTCCTTAGAATCCAGCAGGATCTGAACTGCACCATTATTCCTTTACCTAGCCCCTAACGGCACTTGGTTCAAGGACTCATCCCCCTAAAAAAAAAAAAAAAAAACCAAAAAAGCCAACCAAACACACAAAAACCCCCCCAAACAAACAAACAACAAAAACCAAAACAAAAAACCCCCAAAACAACAAATAAAAAAAAACAAAAAAATCCCCCAAACAAACAAACAAAAAACCCAAACGAACCAACCAAACAAAAAACCCACCAATAAAAAGCTTCCCAATTAGAAGTTTGATATAATACAGGTGGCTGCAGTTTATTCTTGCCAATGCTCCATGTCCTTGGACTGCGGTTCTTTATCCAGGCTGCCTGGCAGTTATATCAAACACACCATTACACAAGGTTATCCCTTTCTCTACTGCCAGACTCTCTGGCAGCTATGGCCCATTCCAGAGAAGCATGGCTAGATTTTTGGCTGGCATGCATGAAAACAGGCAAAGAAAAGGAGCATCAAAAGGCTGTACATGCTATCATGCTCTCTGCTAATTAATCTGATGATGGTGTTTGCTAGTGGAGACAATGTTTGGTTCAGTCCTTAAGCATGTGTTGTAGCAGCTCATCAGGAAATACAGCACACTTGCTCTGAACTTTTCTCTAAACTCCCAAGAGCAGCCCCACAGAAATGGACCAGGGGGTCCTGGTTGATAGCAAGTTGAATATGAGCCAGCAGTACCCTGGCAGCCAGGAGGGCCAACCCTGTCCTGGGGTGCATCAGGCACAGCATCGCCAGCTGAGCAAGGGAGGGGATTGTCCTGCTCTGCATTGGGGTGGCCTCACCTCGAATGCTGTGTGCAGTTTTGGGCACCACAATATAAGAAGGATATAAAGCTATTACAGAGTGTCCAAAGGAGGGCAATGAAGATGGTGAAGGGCCTTGAGGGGAAGCCATATGAGGAGCTGCTGATGTCACTTGGTCTGTTCAGCCTGGAGGAGACTGAGGGGAGACCTCATTGGACTTACAACTTCTTTGTGAGGAGTGGCAGACACTGATCTCTTCTCTGTGGTGACCAGTGCCAGGACCTAAGGGAATGGCATGAAGTTGTGTCAGAGGAAGTTTAGCTTAGGTGTTAGGAAAAGATTCTTCATCCAAAGGGTGACTGAGCACTGGATTAGGCTCCTCGGGGAAATGGTTACAGCACCAAGCCTGCCAGAGTTCAAGACGTATTTGGACAATGCTCTCATGTACATGTGAATCTTGGGGCTGTCCTGTGTGGAGCCAGGAGTTAGACTCAGTGATCCTTGTGGGTCCCTTCCAACTCAGAATATTCTATAATACAATAAACTCCACTGACCAATCTCAGTTTAAAGTGTGAACAGTGGAACTGTTCACAGTGTAAAAACTCAATTCAAAAAACTCTGGGTTTTTACTTGCAGCTGCCACCAGATGTTTGAAATGTTTGTAAGGCTGAAGACAATCTTGGTGCAAATCATGTGCCTTCACAGCGTGGGACAGAGACAAGAGAAGCCTTCTTTCATGCATTTCTGCCTTCCCATTATTGCCTCCTCCACTGTTCAGTGATTCCTCCCCCAGGTGCTGGATTCAGATAAGCCCTTAAGGTGGCAAGAAATTACACTACTATGTGGGAGAAGCAGAAGCCCCAGTGGGTGTCATCCAGAGGGTACTAGTTCCTCAACCCTAGTTGTCTTCCTGACTCACCCAATAGTTCTGTACAGATGCATAATTTCACAAGAGAAAGGGCTGAGATAAGTGAAGTTTTGCAGATGAAAATTTGTGGGTGAGAGGGACAGTTATTCCCCTAACATTCACCTTTAGGTTGGCCATTGGTCTTATTGTAGCCACTCGCCTCAAAATGCTCTTTGTAGTGAATGATACCACACAGGGTCCCAGCAACACAGGCACAGCACTCTTACACATATCCCTAAACCATGAAATAAGGGGCATGACAAAGATCTGCTACTTCCCTGCCACTGCTTGGCTTGAAGCCTTGAAGTGGGACCCTCAGTTAACAGGCCATGGCAGACACTGAATTTGAAGAACAGAGCCAGTCACAGGTTCAGGATGTGCTGGTCATCTACCAACAGGTCCCTACAGAGCTCCTAGAAACTCTCACTAAAGGGAGAATTTCTATTCTATCTTCTTCTACTTCTTGTCGGTGACACTGATGATTGTGCCCTTTTCCCTTGAAGTTTCATCTTAAGACTTCCATAAATATCTTTCTTGATCATTCATTCCTTGTCAGGTGGGTGAACTGAAAGAATCCTCCTTCTTTATGTGGGAGCAGAGAAAGATTTTCCACTGCAGTTTCTCATTTGCCATGAAGCAAAGGCGGCACCTCCAGCTCCTCCAGCTTCTTCTCAGTGGTGCAATACAAGGGCTCCCACCTATTCCCACATTACAGACCCCCTGCAAGCATGCCTTGTCAGCCCCTCATGATCCAGGCAGAATCAAATCCCCTGTCTAATCTTCTATGTCCTTCTCCTGGCACCATGGGTCTTGCCCCACAGCCTAGTGTGATGCCATCTTTGTCACCTAGTCAGTGCGCAAACCTCAACAGATTTGGCTTTTCCAGCACACACCAAGTTCTACTCTTTTCTGCCAAAATTCAGAAGCCAAAATTCCCCAAGATCACCTTTGTACCCGTCTGTCAACAAGAGCCTTTTTGCTGACTTCCTAACATTGACAGAAGTTCTGATGTACTAACAGGCTTCTAAAGAGCCAGGACAACTCTGGAGGTGACAGACCTCCAGAGCTCTTTGCACCCATTCCCTAATGGGAATTGGAAAATTAGTAGCTTTGGCTGATAGATTGGTTACACCTTCTCCCAGGAAGGAGGACTAGAAAGCCAAGAGCTACACGGCGTATGGGCTGGAATCTCTCCAGCTCCTAGCAGTTCCTCTGAGCTAAAGACCACACTGCAGCAATACCAGAAAAACTCAGCTCCAGCCTGCCTCCAAAAGAGTCAGCTGCAAAGAAACTTCTGCTCTTTCTTAGGTCCTGCATGGGGCAGATCAAATTTCACCCCAGAATGCCTGTGTCTGTCCAGTGCAGTGAGTCGCAAGGAGTAAGGGGTCCACCTAGTGCAGTCAGAGCAGTACTGCCAGAAGCGCGGGCAGAGCCAATCACGCGTGTGAGCTTCACAGCAGCGCTGAGACTGACACTGGTGGGACCAAAGCCTTATCCTCTTCATAGTCCCTCTGAGGGAGAGATAGATCCTCTGAAAGGGGCAGCACTCCACGTGGACAGCACTTGCTCCATCTACTGCATTGGTGCAGAACAAGAGAAGGCAAGTGGAACCTGGCTAGGTTGAACAGACATGGCACATTTGCATTTAGCAAGAACAGTAATCCAAGACGAAGCCTGCATGCTTACAGGGGCTGAAGGCTGGTTTTAGTCCAGGGAAAAAAAGCCTTGGTAGCTGCTGGTTTGCTACCTCTCCAGCTACTGCTCCACTTTTATTTCCCATAAAAGATCCCAAAAGAGACTTGACCTAAGTCAGTCTGTGTGAAACGGATCAAGAATGGATCTTCCTGGTTCAGAAAGCAATTCCTCTGGCCAACTTATAGTTATCCCAGCTGAAAGAAATTGAGTTTATCTAATATATTCTACCTACACAAACTTTAAGATCTTATGCTTTTCAAAGGCAGTTCTGCCTGACATCACCTTCAAGATCTCGAAGCATAAGGGTAGGGTTAAAACACACTGCAGGGGTTTAGACACGTCTTTTACCCAGATCCTTTTACTCCCTTTTACAAAATGTGACAGCTCTCTGTGATAGCAACATAACTAGCAGATGTGGTTGACTGCAGGAAATGGAAAGGGCTAAACTAAAAGAGCCACTGTTCCACATCCTATCCATGTGCATCCCTATGTGACAAAGTCAGAGCAGATCATATATGAGCTCCTGTAACATCTACTGATGAAACTGAAAACTAGCTTTCAACTCTGAGCATTAGAAATAAATAGCAAAACAGTGCTGTACATAGGAACTACTGAACAGTTTAAAAAGGCATTTGGGAAGCTTAAAAACAAAAACTGCCTGTGGCATGGAGTCTCAAAAAGCTCATGGTTTGCCACAGGCGGTTCCCTTGAGACCAAAGTCATGCAGTGCTCCCACACTCACGTGAAACACTCAGGTCTTAAACAACCTAGTTATGAACAGATAAAACACAAAAGAGGGAACAAAAATAGCTTCCCCATCTCTCCTTTCATCCAGAAGCAGGTGAATCACTGATTTAAAAGACACCTAGTGGCAGATAAAAAACTATAGAAAATGACTAATCAAAAGGATGTTATTCTGGAAACTTCTAGATTTCCCATTCCATGGGAGTCTTAAAAAGGAGTGGAGCTATTCCAGTCTTTCATCAAACCAGGCATGTTAGACAGAGACTAAATGGTAAAGCAAATTATGGAAAAGCTTCCCAGACAACTTTAAGTCAAAAGAACTTGAAGACTCTTAAGCAGTACTCCAGATCTTCTCTATCTGTATCATCTTAACTTCCGGCTGCCAAAAGCAGGCAGCAAACACACTATGAAACCTGAGTGTCTGTATGTGCTAAAATTCCAAGTCAGGCTTAGGAACAGCCTAAAATAGCACTGGAGCATAGAGAGCTGTGTATTTTATTTTTTCAGATATATACAAGGTTTTTTCTTTTTTTAAATATAAAAGACATAAGCCACTTATTCTTCCTACCTGATTTTTTTTTGTTTCACTTACTCTGAACAAGTAAAAACCATCATCCCAGGAACTTACAGCAAAACCACCTGGGATCAAGAGAATCCTGCTCAGCAAGAAAAGAGCAAAGCATCTGGAAAAGCCCACTGTGAGCAGGGCTGTGGAGAGCCAGCAATCCTGGGAGGTACATATGAGAAAGACTCCAAGTCCCATTTGCTTGGCAGACAAGGGATAAGCAACAGTAGCCTGAAAGAACCCAGACTCTACCCGCATGTAAGTGCACAAGCAATACTGATCAATCTCATAGACTTTTCTTAGTAATAAACAAACACACACACACATATATGTATATATATACAGCCTTCTCTTGCAGAGGCAGTTAAGTAGTTTCACATTCAGGACAGGGCAGGCAAGTCAGCACCACCTAGCCAGTGGTTCACAAGGTGCTGAAGATGCTCCTGTGTGTGTGTTCATGGTTACTTCATGTTTCTGGAAGGAAGGCCAACACGTCTTGGAGACAGGCTCAGTGCAAACACACACACAGCTGCAGTAATGTGTAACAGCTGTGTCGCAGGGTAAGGGAGATGACAGGAAGCAGCTGGGAAAAGAACAAACATAAACCCTCTGGAGACTGCCTGAAGTGCCTGCAAATGGTGTCCATCCATGGCAAGTCCAGTCAGAATCTGACAGAGAAGGAAGTCCCACATGAGCAACCCTTCTCTGCCTGAGGGTTGCTCACCACCTGGAAGGAGCTTCGGATCAGCTCTTGGCTGAAGTCCACCATGGAACCTTTCACGAAGGCCAGGCTGTCCACATCCACAACCACACGGGCACCACCTTGTTCAAACACCCTGCAAAAAAGCAGCATATTTAACCATTAACTGTGCCAAAGACCGTACAGAAAAGCGTAGCCTGAGCACGCTTCTTATCTCACAGGCTTCTTCCCTAAAGTGCAAGATACCATCATCTCATGCATACCCTTCCTGCCCATTTTTGCAAAGAACAGTAACACCTGACCACCACTAGGCCCCTGCGTCCTTGCCTGTCATCAGGATTGATAACTGTGTCCAAGGAAAACTTGTACTGGAAGCCAGAGCAGCCACCTCCTTCCACCTGCAGCCTGAGAAATTCTGATCCTTCTGCGATCTCCAGCAGCCTCTGCAAATAAATAAAAGGAAGCGGATTAAAAGACCTGCTGAACAAACTGGTGAACACTCAAACGTCCCCCCTGCGAGCCCACGGCAGGCCAGGCAATATGGAAACCCTCCCAGAGACACCCGAGCCCCTCCTGGAGTCCCCACCTTCACGCAGCTCTCGCTGAGGAAAACCTGTCCTTCGCTGGGGCCGCTCTCCGTCGGGCCCGGCTCGGAGAAGGACGACGCCCACCGCAGCGGGGAGCCAGCTGCGCGGGAAGGGCCGGCCGGGGGCTTCGACAGCGCTCGGCCTGAGCACCGCAGAGCGGGGCACCGGCTGCCTCAGGGAGAAGGGAGAGGGGGGAACTCAGAGGAGTCCGCGCTGCGCCACCGGAGCGGGCGGCGGGCCCGGCCCCCGCAGCCACCGCGCCCTGCCGCGCAGTGGGGAAATTCGGCGCCCCCGAGGGAGGGTCCGAGGGGCCGAGTGCCCAAGGGAACGGTACCTCGTCCGGCTGCCCAGCGCCAACATCCACCCCCGCCGCAGCGCCGCCGGGGCCGCCATGCCGGCCCAGCNCGCTGTGTCACCGGGGCGGCCGCGGCTCTTCGCGGCTAGGGCTCTGCCTCGGCTTCGGTAAACGTTTTACAGGCGCTGGAGCGCTTGGTACGGGGCTGCAGCTCGCCCTTGGGGGTGTTCGCAGCCATGAAGCAGTGAAGAATAATAAAGTAAATAGCAAGGGCTGTCCGTCAGCGCGTGCCTGTCCCGGGATTAGCCGTGAGGTTGTTTATTCAGAGCAGAACTCAGAGAAGGATCAGGGTGCTGCCGCAGGGGAGCTGGGCAAGCAGAAGAGCAAACACGCGGCCAGAGCTAAGGGCTTTTAGGATTTTTCCCTGATCCCGGCTTTTCTGGTTTGCTCTCCTTTATCAGCTGGGGGCTCAGCTCAGAAATCCCAGTGGAGGCCAGTCTTCCTTCGCTCGAGCGCTTGGCCCGGCGCTGCCGACTGTGCTCAGCCTCACACCCGCACCGTCCCTCGCCTCCCAAAGCAGCAAGGCTGGGAAGAGAGACCCCGGCCCCGGGAGGGCTCACCCGGCCCCAGGCAGGCCCTTACGGCCAGCTGGGGCACGTTTCCCTCTCACGGTAGTTCAAGCTCTTCCTGATAGTCTGCCATGTGACAGTGCCCTGGCCGGTCGATCACGCATGCACTCGTGGTTCAAAGAGTCTTTATCTCTTTCTTCCTCATGTGCTTCTGGGGGAGGAATCCTGTTCCTCAGCCCTAGCTAGGCCTGTGGAGAGTCATGCAGTGACTGTGTGGAAGACTGGTGGAAGAAAACGTGTCATCCCAGCAGGAGGAGGTGATTTACCGTCAGGGGACTTCAGGACCTTGTCACAATTTGCTTTCTTACCATCCTGCTCCCAGCAAGGTGATGGTTCCGTAATCATGCGGTTTTGCTTATTTGTTCCACCCTGAGCATGCAAATAAAGACTGGTTTGGGCTGTTTAATTTTACTTACTCTTGGGTTAGCTCTAATGATTCTAGGATAAAGCCAGGAAAAGTACCACAGGCAGGGTCCCAGCAGGGCTGGTACTAATGTAGGTACCTTCAATAGCTGATGAATCCTCATCAGGCATATTGGAACACTGAATGTTTTAAAAAAGCCTTCGGAGTGTTTCTCAATTATTATCAATGTGGCATCCCAAAAGCTGACAGCTTTGGAGGAGGAAATCAAGACCTCCTGGGCAAAAAGGCGAGGAGGGGTCATGCCTGATTTCTTTCCATATTGCATTGGCTTTCTTTCTCACTCCTTCAGCGTATTAGATTGATCTAGCTGCGTTTCTGCATGTTGTGGCTGTATTCACTGTGAACACCTTTTGGAGAATGGATGTAGCCCTAAAAACCAGACACTTACTTTGTAGTTGCCTTCATTTTTGCTGGTGTTAAGTGACAGAAGTGTGGCAAGTAGCTTCAAGGGTCTTTGGGATATTGCTGAGATGATTACTGCAGACTGAAAGAATGAGAAAAAGGCCAGCTAGCATCACTCACAGTTAATGTAATATAATTAATCCTCTATGCTGAGGAGAGATTTGGTTGCTGAAGGCAAGCTTTCGGTGCAACAAGGGGAGGTGGGTGTAACTACTCCCTTGCACCTCTTATCACTGGCCAATTTTTTCCTTCAGTCAGCTATGTGGTACAGGGATGCTTGGTTGCTTTTTTTGTATAGCGTTACAGTGTAGTTTTTCTTCCTTCCTGGGCTCTGAATTTGTTGGTCATCTTGTTCCTGATAGCTGGACATAATCTGTTTTTAAGTTTGTGTTTTGATTTCCCATTCTTATTCTGGTCTGGGGTGCCTGGGTTTGGGGAGTTCCTTTAGCTCTCTTTAAGCACACTGTATTGAAGAGATTTGTCTGAGAGTTGAATTCTCTAGGTATTTTGCTCTCTTCTCTGCAATATGATGCTAAAATCATCTTGTTTCTATTTTGAAGGGAAACTAAGCTTGTTTTAATGCTTCAGAAACTGGTGATAATAAAACCTCTGGTGTGGTGTGGAATGCAAGAGCGGATGTGATGAATTTAAATGTGAATTCTGATGATCTGTAGCAAAAGGAGCATGTTCTGGCTGAAAGAACACTTAAATTGATTCATCTCTGTATGTGGATTTTCTTGAGAACCTGCTTGCTGTATTTACTGACGCTGTAGTGCCTGCAAGCACATCTGTTTACTGAGCTGCAAGTGCAATGCTGTTAGAGGGATTTGGATTAATCAGGTGTAGATAGTTGATGAAGTAGAACTTCAGACATTTTCCTCGTGTAATAGAGTTGGTAGAACTACAGAAATTAAGAACTCAAGTATCAGTCTTGCTGCAAAGAATTTGTCTGCTAGCTTTGTTAGCCTTTTCCCCTGGTGTTTCTGCACCGCAGCATAAGCTTCCTGTGATGTTGGTAATCTGAAAGGACCTCCATCTGCAAAATAATGACACCAGCCTAAAGTTGATTTGAACCTTTCTTAAGCAATGTTTGGTTCCAAGGGGACCTGGCTCATGACTGTTATCAGATGTCAAAGGGGGCATGTGCCTAAAAGCAAGGTCTGTTTGGCCCAAGATGCTGCCCTGAGGAATTTAAGCTTTAGTGATGTTATTGCAAAACTGACACCATGGTAATATATGGTATCAGCTAAAAACCTTGGGCAGAAGGTTTCTGCTTCTTTCTTCTGTAAAGGCCTTGGCTGTAGATTTGTAGATTTACAGACTTACATTTATTAGGCTTTTTATTACTCCAGTTTGGGGTGCAGGGAGGGAAAATAGACGTGATAATTTTGATCCTAGATTCAATGATTTTTAGTTCGAAGCCTTTGAAATATGTGTTGACTTGTATGTATGTAGTCACTGCCACTGTGTAAAAGCATCTGTGAAGCAAAGATATATGGTAAGTGGTTTCACAGGAAGGCATCCTGATTTAATGGACTGTGGAATTTGCTCCCAAGCAAATTCCAAGCACTGCTTATCCTGTGAATATGTGATGGCACTTTATGGTGTTGCTCTGACCTGACTGCAGTTCTGTTCCTGGCAGTCAGATGTTTGTTTACTATCTGTAAGACTTAATGGATAGGGATAAGGGAAGCCTTTTGAACAGCGTGCATGCGCAAGGAAAAGCCTTTCTCTGGGTCAGTTATAAAGTGTGCTGGGTGGGCTTAAATATGTGGCTTCGTCTCAGCAGGGGGTTTTTTGGGGATGGTTTGTTTTTTTTCATAGGGCTGCTATAATTACCCTGGTATGCATGCCTCTGCAAACCAAATGCTTATTCAAAATCTTTAAAAAGCCGTAAAAGATCCCCACACCCCTTTCTGATGTGACACCCTTTGCAGAGGGCCTGAGCAAAGTGTGGGATGCCATCTCTGAGTCACCTGGTTGTGCAGCTGCAGCTGAGCAGGCAGACACCTCACTGGGATAGAAGTCTGAAGTGGGGACGCTGTGTCAGCTCTGCCGCATTCCTGCCAAATCAGCACTCACGTGCCTCTCTACTGTGCTCCTGACATGATCCCGGAAGGCTAACATTTGCTACCATGTGAAATTGGTGAAAAGTTTAAACTTTGGCTTGGGTCAGATGCTTTCTGAAGCATCGTCTGGTTTGTCTTGGCATCCACAGCACAAAGCAGTGAGTGTCTGGCAATTCACGAGTTTGAGAAACGGGACTGACGTGTGTGTGCTCTGTGAAAGGTGGCAGCTACGCCAGGTACTCAGCAGATGTAACTCTTGGCACTCATGTTGCGCAAACAGCTTTCAACATGCAGAACACGAGGTACGGGATATGCAATGAACAAGGCCACGGACTGGTCTACTACAGCAGATTCGTGGGCTTTATGTTTGTTCTCCTTTCAGTATGGGCAGTAGAGCAGCTTCCCGGCCCATGCTTCCCGGCACTGCCTATATATGAGCCTGTCCTCCTGCTGCTGCTCTTGACGCTGATTGTCCCAGGACAGCCCAGAAGAGGGGATGTCCAGGGGCCGAGCTTTTGGAGACGTGGCTGGCTGGCTGGTTGTCCAAGGGCTGTAGTTCCAGCACATGACCACCACTGCCGGGCTCTCCTGTCGTCCCTTGTCAAGCGGTGTTCCCACCGCTCTTATCCCCGGCTGCCGCCTTGCCCTCGACCACGGCAGCGGGGGCGGGCGGTTCCTCCCCCCGGCCGCCCCCGGGAGGTCGCGGTGGCTNGCTGTCGTGCTCGCTGCTGCTGCTGCCGCCGCCGCCATGGTGCCGTCCCCGCTCGCTCTGCTCCTGGCGCTGGGCACCGCCGCTACCGCCCTGGCCGAGCCCCTCCGCTTCGTTGACTGCGGTGAGTGGCTCCGGCCCGCGGCCGCGGGGCGAGTGCAGCAGCGGGCGGAGACGGCCCGCTAATCCCGACTCTTCCTTGCAGGTTCCATAGACGGCAGTATCCAGGAGGTGAACGTGAGCCCCTGCCCCACTCAGCCCTGCCTACTCCACAAGGGGACATCCTACAGCATCAACGTCACCTTTGCTAGCAGTAAGGAGCACATCCCCAGCGGGAGTGGGTAGGGGCAGGTGATCCCCTCTGTGTTCCACTGCTGGGAGGGGAGAAGGGTGGCTGGAGAAGGGTCTGGGTGGGAGGAAGAGTGTCCCTTAGTTGTGTTCTTGCAGCCTCTGGGATACGTGATGGGCAGGGTGTGAGGTATACATGTGTTCGTGTTTTGCAGAGATCGAGAGCCAGGGCAGTAAAGCAAGGGTGTACGGGGAGATGCTGCACGTGGACATACCTTTCCCTATTCCTGAGCCCGATGGATGCAAGTCCGGGATCCAGTGCCCCATTCAGAAGGGCCATTCCTACAGCTACTTGAACAAACTCCCTGTGAAGAGCGAGTACCCCAGTGTAAGTATACAGGCAGCGGGTCAGCTCCTCAGCTGCTGCCTGTACTGGGGTAGTCCCACCACCTGTCTTTAAGGGAAGACATCTTTTTCTGTTCTGGTGAGAGAGAGTAGACTCCTTAGATAGTCTGGTGTTCTTTCAGCTGTATGACTCTAGTTTTGAGTTCCCACTTTGGGACAGACCCAGCAAAGGAAGCAGCCTGGCTTCAGCTGCTGAGAAGTGCCTTCAGCTGCTCCAGTATCTTCCTGTGCAGTGCCTTCCACCAGAGCCTGTTGTGTGCAGCTGAGTGCTCCCGGGCTGGGGGTGCTTAACTCTGGAGTGCACTTCAGCTGGGGATGCTGCAGGGTGTTTCCACACTACTTTCTTAGGGAGTGAGAATCTGAGTGCAGTGTGTGGAGCTCTCCTGTGTCATGCAACTGAGCCCTCCATTCACAGACTGTACTCCAGGAATCACTGCATGAGCGTGGCGCACCTGCTGCACCCAAGGGCAATGCCCCAGCTCTGTCTTCTTTGTGCAGAGCTCCCAGGATCTCTCTTTCCCACACAAGTGATAACTTTTCTCCCCATGCCCTTGCCTTTAGATTTCCTGAATGTTCTCATCTTCCTCTGTTCCTCTCTCTTTCAGATTAAACTGATTGTGAAGTGGGAGCTGGTAGATGACCAGGACCAGATGTTGTTCTGCTGGAAGATACCAGTGCAGATTACCAGCTGAGGAGCCCTGCCATTAGTAGGGCTAGAGAAAAAACACAGGCCAAATACTTTTATATAATAAGCATTTCTTACTGCTTCCTTCAGAGCTCTGCAGCCTCTGAGCAGCCAGCACTGTGCTCCTTGCAAGATCAGTCACAGGCAGAGTGCTCTTACTGCATTTAGGTGATACTCCTGGGATGTTCTCCTAGCAGCTCAAGAGGCAGCAGTGTCTGCTGCAGGAGTGACAGAGTATCATCCTCCAGCCGCTCTACGGTGGCACTTTATCTGCTAGACATGGAGCTGTCTGTCCTCACAAAGGAATTTCTCAGCAATGAACCTGGCTATTGTCTGAGCTGCTACCTGGTAACCCTTCAGTGCCTCTTCTAGAATGCCGGCTGCATCCACCCTCCTGTGTTTCTCCTGCTCTGTTGTGATCAGGATGCCCCTGGGTCCCGTGTATGCTATCCATGCAGCTGAAGCAGAGGGAAGGAGGGAGTCTTTCCCTGAGCTGACAGCCTGCTCTGTCCTGGGCCCCTGCTTAAGCCAGTGGGACTCCAACTGGGAAAACTTCCTTTTTGTGGATGCAAAGCCAAATGGCGTTCAATGTCTCTGCAGGGATGATTCTTTCTCTAACCAATGGTTTGCACTACCACTAACTTAGAGCTGCTGCGAGCTCCTGAATCTCTTTTTATAACTTTCCTTTTAATAAAGGCTAGACAAAATCTGCTTGTGTTGTATTCTGTGAGTGAAGAGGAGCAGGAGGAAAAGCAGAGTGGCTAGGTGTCTTCTAGTTGGGGGTTTGGTTGGTCTTATTTCTTACCTGAAGGCATGAATAGAAGTGGTATGCTGGCCTAAGTGTGGGTGACTGGAAGCAGCCAAGCATCTATGTTGCTGGCATCCAGCTGTCTGGCTGTGCTCCTGCCTTGCTAGTCCTATGCAGGCTTGAAATTGTGCAAAGGCTCCCTGAAGAGGTGATGGTGTAGAACATAGCCTTGCTTGCTGCAGCATAGGTAAAGGTCTTTATACTGAGCGCTCTGGGGCTGGAAAAACAACTCCCAGACCTGCCAGAGAGCTCTTACTAACTGTAGTAACTAAAGTTCTCCTGTGGGAACTGTAGCCCCCTCATGTGAGAACAAAGCAGGGTGTGAGCAGCTGCAACTTCTGTGCTGTCTGCTGGGACTGGAGTTGGCTCCTGCCACTGGCGCTGGGCTGGGGATTTGGCCTGGCAAAAGTCTCTGCTCTGGCTGGGGAGCAGGAAGAGGCTGTGTGCCAACTGAGAGGACTAAGAATTGGCTTACAAGTGGGATGACCCTGCCCTTGGCAGAGGCAAGACAAGCATGGTTCTGACAAGCCCCAGTGTCTTGAGCCACAGGAGCCCAAAATAAATGTTTTATTTAACAACATGAGAGAAGTTTCCAGCAGACTCGGTTAAAAAAAAAAAAGAATCAACAACTTTACAGAAAGGAAGCTGGACCTGCTCCCCTCCCCCTGCCCAGCCAGCATGGGGCACAAAGTGTGAGGCTAAAGGCCACAGGGACAGCTGGCCCTGTGGCCCCTCAGGCCTCTCTCCCCTGCCCCAAGATTAGGCAGCAGCTGGGGTGGAAACCCACTCTAAAAGCTCTGGCCTGGGGGCTGGATGCTTCACAAGGAGTGGGGCCAGCACCTGCAGTGTGGGTAAGGCTTGTCACTAGGTCAGTGCAGCAGTGGCAGGGAGATAAACCCCCTTTCTTGGCAGGGTGAGGGGGGAGAGGCTGGGGCTGTGTGGCAGGGGAAGGTGTCCTGTGGGCCTCCATGGCACAGGGCCATGTGACAGGTGCTAAGGGCTGGGGTGGGCTCTGATGCAGGAAGAGCAGGGGCTGGCAGGGCCAAGATGGGTGCAGAGGCTGGGAGCTCAGCCCTGACCTGTAGAGAGAGGTGGCAGGGAAGTTGTGCACTTTGAAGGGGAAGGAACAAAGAGCCTCGAAGCACCCACAGCCCCATGGGGCCTTTCTCTGTGCTCCTGGGCCCCAGAGCCACGTGCAGTGGAGCACCCTCACCCCTGCTCTCCTAGAGCTACGCGGCTGCTGGGTTCTGGGCTGTCTGGGGCACGCAGTGGTGTGACCGGGCCAGGGCCACATAGCCTGGCAAGCATTGGCAGCGGTAGGAGCCCTCTGTGTTCTCACAGGTGCCACCTCGGCAGAGAGGCTCAGGACTGCCCACCTCTTCACACTCGTTGATATCTGAAAGGAGAAGGATGGGGCTGAGCTGGTGGTACAGTGAATAGTTCCAGCCCATAGCCATGTGTCCCTGCCATCCCCCCTGGCCCTCCCACATGGGTTCTGCCTGCCCTGTTCCGCAACCAGTACCTCCAGGATGTCCACAGTGACCCCACCGGCCTCCCACGCCTTCAGGATATCTGCAGAGCATCCTCAGTATCCTCCAGCACAGTACTGAACCCTGGCCAATGCACACCAGATAAGAGCCCCTCCATGATCTGCAGCTGGTGACACCCTCTGGTTAGCAGTTTAATACTAAAAACTTGTGATAGCCTAAGATTTGGGAAAAAGGCCACCTCTAGCCTTGAAAATGCCCTTTCCTGATCCAACAAGGTCAACCAGGCAAGTGATGGTGGCCCTGAGAGGCCGATTATCATCTCCAGGACCAGAACACAGAGGGACTTGGTGCTGCACAAACAGTGGCATATTTTCTTAACCTGCGAACTGTGCCAAAGGGCTCAGTCAGCCAGCTTGTCAGGCTGGAGTGTGCATGTGAGCCCTACAGCAGCTGCCCTACTGTGACAGGTCTGCTCTGCTAAATGCACTCATCTGGACACCCTGCCTGAGATACAGCAACTTGTGGGGGAGCCATGAGCTGGACAGAGCACCACTGTACACCCCAGAAACATTGTTTGCACCCACAGGACCTCCAGAGCCCAAATCCTCGCCTGCCAAGGCAGGTCCAACCCCTCTGACCACAAACTCCAGACTCAACCCCCACAGATCAGCAGGAAGTGAGGAGGAGCTGATGGGTTCAGCAGGCCACCCAAGGGAGAGAAAAGGCCCCAGCAGTAGCCAACAGACCCCAGGAGGACTAAAGTGCTCTGCCACGCCAGGGACCTTGGGTTATCTCTAGCATAGGTGGACAGGGCCATCTGGCAAAGAAAGAGAAGTGCAACCCAGGGAGGGATGCTGGAAGCAAAACTTTCTGGGAGCTAAGAGAAAGTGCAGCAGTCACAGGAGGAAGATGGAGGGGGAAACATGAGAAGAGAGCTTGAGGAACACAGTAGTCTTCACACACAGGCAAACCAATTGTTAAACAGACACTGTGGACGTGCACTAAACTTCAGGACCAGACATTGCCATGAACAGGACGGCTTGCTCAGAAGCCCAAGGAGGAGAAGTTAGGCATATCAAGGGAGATGTGCTTTGCAGCCTCAGAAGCAACAGAAAGTAAAAGCTGAAAGAGCAGTCAGGCTGGTCTGGCCACCAAATTGAGAGGAGAAGTAAAACAAGGACACTTTAGCCCAAAGACACCCAAAGTCAGAAGCAACAGAATAGTGCTAGCAGTCTGCACCAAGTCATGGAGCTTGCCCACTTGGGCAGGGGTGGGGGCACACAGCCCACCTTACAGGCATGGGTAAGCTGTCCTCACAGGGAAGTGAGAAGGGAAGTGCTGCAGCAGCTGCAGGAGTATTCTAAAGGCCTGAAGTCAGCAAGGTAAAAACATGGGATGACTAAGAACCAAGTAGGAGAACCGAAAAGAAAAAAACCAGCTCCAGTGTAAAATGAGGGCCAGTTAGTTCAGGATAGAAAAAGCAACAAGCAAAGGCTCCATAAATATGTTAGCAGGAAACAATGGGGAATGTCAGTCTACTTCTTATCAACAGAAGAAACAAAAAACAGTCGAGCTGGCTGGAGCAGCTAACAGAGGCTTTGTTCCAAGCATCAAAAAAACACTTGTGGTGATCAGACAGGACACAGACCATGTCTGAAGTGTTTAAACAAGGGTGCAGGAGCACAGGGAGGGGAAGGCTACACTGTGATGGAAAGGCTCGACAATCAGATATAAAGCAGTTATATCCATATTGCTAAAGGTTTGTGGCAACACATTCACATGCTTAATGCTGCCTGCAGTCCCTGAAAGGTTGACAGTTCTCTCTGAGACAGGAGCATAAAGGAGGCCTCAGAGACGCAACAAAGGACAAATCTTGTAACCATCTTCAAAAACAGAGATGGGAGAATCCAGAATCACAGTCTGCTCACCCCCAAACCCCTAAGCAGTTCAGGGTTGTGAGTGATAAGGTCATAACCCTCTAAAGGATAACAGGATCATTAAATAGCTGGTGTAGATCAGTAGAGGCCTGATTACGTTAAGCCAATCTGGTTCTCTTCCCTGACCTGATAACTGGCCTGTCAGATAAGGGAGAAGTGGTGGATATGATGTGCCTTGGCCATGGTGAGGATTTCAACACACTCTCACATGACATACTCAAACAGATTGAGAAAATACCCTCTAGATTAAACTGGCAATTGCACAATGGACCACATAGCTGCACTCCAAAGACAATTAGCAATACGTGGCTGTTACAATAAAAGGCCTTTAAAGCACAGCCTGCAGGGGTCTGTCCTTACCCCTACTCCATGCAAAAATATTGTCATTAAGGTGGATAAAGGAGGAATCACCATGCTTATAAAATGTATGTGTGTGACACCAGATGGCAAGCACTTTGCAAGATTCAGACTTATTCTAATAGAGGAGAGATGTGGTCCAAATTCAACCAGACAAAATTCACTGAAGGCAAATGCAAACCACTATGGCCAAGGAAAGGGAAACAATACACAAATGCAGAAGAGAGAGAAACATCTCAGGCAGCCATTTTGCACAGCTGCATTTGGGGTGGTAGAGACTATGGGTTCTGTATGAAGAAGCTGCACCATCATATGGTACAATAAGGATGCCCTGAGTTGAAGCAAGTGCCATGCCTAAGAAAAAAGAAGGTCTTCATCTGCTCTGTTGAGTGCCTCAGCTCTCAGCTCTCTTGGAGAGATATAATGTGAAAAGGATGGAGACATGGCATAGGGATGTAGAGGAAATGAAGAGAGAAGATTTAGAGACCATGTCTCATAGGGCAGGGTGGAAAGTGAGTAATTTCACCAGGGTAGGGGTAAATGTAGAGGACATTAATCAGAGTAACAATGGCTTGTCATGTACAAGAGTGGTACGAGAAGACGGGAGACATCAGCCGCTCTCGCAGATGCCCAGAGCCGCTCTAATCTAGCTGCCAGCAGAAAGCGGCTGGCTGCACCTCCAGGAGGGCCCTCCCAGCCGTACGGGAAGGAATCGGAAGGAGAGCGGGACCGCTTCTGCTGCTGTCCCGGCTGGCACCGGCAGGGAGCAGCCGCGGCCAGGGGACGCGGGGCTGACTCACCCACGCAGGCCATGCGGGTCATGTCCAGCTGGAAGCCGTCGAAGCAGTCGCAGGTGTATCCCTCCGGGACGCGCACGCAGCGCCCGTTCTCGCAGCCGTTGAGAATCCCGCACTCCTCCGCCTGCAACCCCTCGAAGCCCTCGTAGAGGCCTGGAGGGCGGCAAGGTGGGGTCAGAGCAGGGTGAGCCTCAGCCCAGCCACAAAGCCGGCATCGGGCATGCAGCAAGACAGTGCTGGTGATGCCAGGACTGACTCGGAACAGCCAGGAACAGAGCTTGCTCCTGGAGCAGCCCGGCCAGGGTGGGAACTGCCAGGCAGTCTCCATGGACACAGTCTAGGTGGGAAGGCACTTCTCTGTGTCTCCAATACTCACCAGTTTGGCTGGGCAGGTAGCGGGGTGGAGACCGCACTGGGCCATGGTGGAGAGGGCTGCCATGAAACTCACTGCTGGGTTCCCTCCGAGGGAAAGCAGCATCGGGGTTTCCATACTCAGACTCCAGGTAATTGTAGTAGGGGCTGGGAAGGCCATAGTGGGGGTCTTCCACGCCCGGTCCATACTCATACCTAGGCCTTTCTCGGAGCTCAGCCCCTCTCTCACTGTCTTCACTTGCCCCATTACAAAGGAAAGCAAAATCAGCTGCAAGTGGTGAGGAAAAAGAAGGGTCAGTGCAGCCTGGCTCAAGGTCCACTATATGGCCAGAGGGCGTGCATCCACACTGGGTCAGCTGAGCCAGGCCTGCATTCAGTGACCTCCAAAGCTGCAGCTCTGTAGTTTGTTGATCGCCAGGAAGACTAGCTCCTGTCTGGGGCCAGCAGGTCCTTGAGCAGCAGGAACCCCAATTCCCAGGGTGCTCCCATGCCCAGCGGCCACTACCTCCTAACCTGTGCAGAAGCAGTGGAATGCACAGGGCAACTCTCCCCTCAAATACCTTCGACTCACTGCAAACCAGTTTTAGGTACATTCTACCCACTGGTGCAGCTCAGCCCTGGAGAAGTGTGGGGGTGTTACCTCCTCCTTGGGCTGGTTCCAGCAGTGCAGAGACCTTATGCAGCAGACCTGCACAACATGACTAGTGGTGGCCCAGCCCATTCCCACCTCTGCTGGGAGATGTTTGCCCATGCCGTCCCACTTACCGGAAGACCTGTGGGGACAAAGTGCACAGTTCTGGCCCCAGGCTTCACCGAGCCGGCAGCAGCACTCAGTGTATGTGGTCTGCTGGCCATGCAGCAGGTCTTGGCAGATGTAGTCAGCAACAGTCTGCCAGCAGACATCCAGGTGGATTTCATACTCCTCCAAGGCATCTGTGAGTGACACAAGCAAAGGACGCCATGAAAATCATCCAGAAGAGTGCCTGTCCATCTTGTCCCAAGAGGGATGACCATGTGCCCCAGCTCCTGTCTCCTCCCTGCCCTGGCTGCACCCTGTGCTGGTGTTGACATACCTCAGCCAGACACCAAGTCCCCACCTACTGCTCCCTCTGGGAGAACCCAGCCATGGGGCAGGATGTGTGGGGTAAAGGTGAACTGCAGTGGGGGGATCAGGCTCACCTGCCCTACTGGAGAAATTCACACACCGGTTGCCGGTGGCATCCAGCACAAGAGGGAGGCTGCAGAAGCAGTGGTAGGAGCCTTCTGTGTTCAGACACTCGCCGTTGATGCAGTACACTTCATTTTGACACTCATCCTGATCTGCCCACACACAAGGACAGAGCAATGTTTCAGGCTGGCAGACATGAGCAATGTGATCCTTTCTCTGCCCAAACAAGGACCTCTAGTGCTCTTGCCACCTCCTCTCTTGTTCCCCAGAAGGGTCCCAGGAAGCCTCTTACCTAGACTTGGCCCAGCAGGGACAAGTCTGGGTGCAGCAGCATGGCTGTCCCTCTGTGCACAGTGGGGTGCCCACTGCTCTTTGGGGCATCTTACCAACACACTCAAGCCTGCTGGAGTCATAGAAGTATCCTGTACGGCAGAAGCACTTGTAGCCTGGAACTGTATTCAAACACTGTCCATTGCGGCAGAACTCGGAGCCAAATATCTCACACTCGTCCATGTCTGAAAGAAGGATGGAGGGAGGGCAAGTGTCTCAGGGAGCAGAGTCACGGAAGCAAGGTGGGCTGGGTGCTATACCTGCAGAAAACCATCATGACACCTTACCTGGATCACTGACAGGTCCCAGAGTGAGCCCCCCACCTCTCCCACAGGCCCCATGCTTGGGAGCAGAGGGGGAAACACCCACAGGCAGAGCAGGAGGAGGTATCATATGGAATAGGACACTTTCACAAATAGGAAATTCATGTGTGTCTCACAACCCCCCAGGAAGTGAAGTGCCAAAGACTGACCACTGGGAGATCTGATCAGTAACTGGAAGAGATGTGTCTTAATGATCCCCATCCCCGGTTCATAATGAGAGATTTATACCAAGAAAGAATCACTGCCAGCAACAGGGTTGGACTAGAGGGAGGGGCACTTCCAGCTCAATGATACTGGCAGTCTGGGATTTCTCTGGATGAAGGAAAGCAGCAGCAGGATGTAAGCATCCCCCATGACAGGCCTGGGGAGATAGTTCTGTTGATGCATTTTCATGCAGAGCTTTACATAGTGCCCTCCCTCTTTCCCTCGAAGAAACGAAAGAAAACAGTGCTAGTACCTGTGAAAGAGACTTTTCCTGAGAGCAGATCTTCCTGGGGAATATAGCCCTTCCCAAGAGGGCAGATCTCTTGGTACTCCACTGACCAAGACACAGATACCAAGAGGAGAAGGAAAGAAAAGAAGCAGCTTGTTAGTGCAATCAAGGTGGAGCTGGCAGGCAGAGCACTGGCCCTGCCTGGTGTGGTGGGGCCACAGTCCTACCTGTGCCTGCGATGGGGCAGGGGTAAGTCTCACAGCTGTCACCCCAGGCTGCCCCCACAGTACAGCAGCACTCCTCCTTGGTGATGTTCTTGGCCAGGACACTGTCACACAGGCGAACGTCACTGATGTGGTAGTAACACTGCTTGCGCTCTGTGCTGTCAGAGAGGTGGGCTGCATGTGTGTCGGAGCCCTCTAGAAGACAGCAGAGCAGGGACGGGATGGGGTCCTTGGCGCCCCAACGCAGCATCCCATACCTAGGAAGTCCCAGAACACACCCATCACCAGCAGTGTGGCTTTTCTAGGTCCTCACTTTGAGGCTTCTGAGCTCTCCCCAGACAAAACTTGCCCATATCTGTGGGGGCTTGTACAGCCCTGTCAGCTTTATCTCACCCCAGCCAGGGCTACCATCCTCTTGCTCTAGCAGCCACCCATGCTCTATCCTAGCTGCTTACTCACCCATGGCAGCTCGGGGCTGGCACTGCCCTGCCTCTGTGTTGTACTCCTCATGGTCACTGGGGCAGAGGCACAGGAAGGATCCCTCCACGTTCTCGCAAAGTGCAGTTCCACACACAGCAACCATCAGTTCACATTCATTCACATCTGCAAAGCAAGGGGCAGCAGTGGGCAGTGGGAGCCCTGCCTCTGCATGGGCAGCCTGTGCATGGTCTGTAGCGTGAGGCTACTCTGCAGTAGGTAGATGGAACCTGCTAGGGATGAGCTGAGAGCTATGTTCACACTGTGGCTCAACAAGTATGGCAGGAGCCTCATGCCCTGCTCTCAGTGAATTCAGAGCCTGAACTCCAGCTTGCTGAAATCCAGTGGGTTGCTGGATCACAGGATTATCTAGGTTTGGAGGTCTCCAGTCTAAACCACTGCTCAAAGCAGGGTCAGTTAAGGGATCCCACCGGCCTGCTCAGAGCTTTTTCTTGTTGGGTCTTTAAAACCTCCAAGAATGGCAACTGCACAGCCATCATAGGCAAGTGTTCCACTGCCTGCCTGTCTTCATGGTGAAAATACACCCTGCCGGTTCTCTACAGGCAACCATTGAAGTACCTCTCTAGCACCTTCAGTGCCTCCGTCCCCCATGGACCTCCTTTCCACCGGGACAGAAAAGGGTTTCATGTTCATTGGGAAACACTTTTTCAGAGCCCTGGTCCTTTGCAACCCCAAAGATCTGCTGTGATGAGGGGTGGGGTTTTGTCTCCATAAGCTGCCCTGTCCATGTGTGTGATTCTCAGTGTGTGAGTGTAGTCCCTGCCTGTGGTCTGGGAGCCATCACACAGCAGGGATGTCAGCCTGGCATCTGCCAATGGCTCTCCTTTACTGACTGGCAGACTGATCCTGGCAGACTCACCAATACAGTAGTGCCCGGAGGGTGAGCTCTCATAGCCACGGTCACAGAGGCAGCGGAAGGAGCCATCTGAGTTCTCGCAGAAGCCGTGGCTCCCACACAGTGTCTCGTTGGCACATTCATCAATGTCTGCAGCAAAGCCAAGAACAGGAATTGCCCTCAACACCACTTCTCCCAATGGACATCCCTACTCAGGCCTTTCTGCTCTGACCCCAAGATCTGAGGCTGGGGCAGGCATTTCCTTCATGTGAGCGCCTGGGTCTGGCTGCTCCAGTCACTCACCTTGCTATGAATATGCATGTTAAGCGAAGCTTCCTGCAACACTGAGAGCCACAAAGGGGCCATGTGAAAAGAGCATTAGGGGCAAGGTTGGAATGGGAAATTGATGGGAAGCATATGGGAGGTGACTGGCAGAGGTGACTGATGGTAGCAGTTTCCTGCAGAGGTGTAAAGGGACACAGAGCCTACAGGCTCACACTGGCAGGAGATAAAAGCATGCAACTGAAGTGTCTGGAACAAGTGCAGACAGATGAAGGATGATACCCTCCTGCTCCATTCTTCTTGACCTGGTCCTTCTCCAAGTGCTATAGTGCTGTGGGGTAGGACAATCACAGCTGGGCTCTCTGCTTACAGAGGGCAGCTTTACAGTCCTGCTGTCTGCATCCTGTTCCCATCCAACTGCTTTATGGAACTTTTCTTTGAGCAGTCAGAGCAGTTCTGTGTCCACAGTACACGGTTCCCAAAGCCAAGAGCAGCTCCACATGCTAATGCCGAGTCTTAGTGCAGCCCAGAGCCCAGTGGCTCGCAGCAGCTCCTCCTTGCTGCAACCTTCCCTGAGCTGGCGGGAGTCTCAAAAATTGCAAAACCTCTTTGCTTTTTTCTCTTTGCTGGAGCCTGGGCTTCAAACCCAGACTCCCCAGCATAGTACAAAGTGGTACCAGCAGCCTTTCCCCTCACCCAAGCCTGCCAGGCAGGTGACTGGCACTGGCCCCAACAAGCACAGCTTACAGGAAGCTGCAGTCCAGCCCCAAGCCTGGAATGGCTGTAACCTGCCCAGGACCCTCCCTGAGCGGAAAACAACACAATGCGGTGTCTGTTCCAGATGCCAGGAAGAGAGAAGTCTAGACGCAAGCAGGCAGCGCAGCCAAGAAAACAAACTCTCGGCATTATCTGCCTCTCCACCAACCAAACATTTCCTCCTCCTCCTTCTCCCCCATACCTCTGGCAGAGATGTCCCATAACCACCCTATTCCAGCCAGGGCAAGGGACAGGGAGACCCAAGGCTGTACTCACCAATGCAGTCACCCAAGGGGGTCCAGTGGAATCCAGGCTGGCAGCCCATGATACAACGGTACGAGCCCAGGCTGTTCTGGCACCGCCATGTGCCACAGATGGCGTCCCCATATTCTTTACACTCATCCACATCTGCAGGGAGGAGGGCAAGGGGATGAGGATGGTCAGATGGGGACCCTGCTTGTTCATTGCAGCACCTGGGTCTGCTTCAGTTGGCCAGAGGCCTTGAACCAGTGCTAGTCCTTCTTACAAGTCACTGGCAACTTGGGTGCTGGGAGCAGAACTGCCCTCCCCCCTGCAGTGGCTGCATTCGTCCCCTCAAATTCCAGGAGGCTGATTTCCCCAATAATGAGCTCTCACCCACGCAATCATCAGTCTCCTGGGAGTGTTTGAATCCATTTTCGCACAGACACCTGTAGGAGCCTTCCGTGTTCAGACACTGGCCTTGCGAGCACCGGGACTTGTCTGTACATTCATCCACATCTGTGAAATCAAGACAAAAACATCAACCTGGATCTCACGGCAGAGCAGGGAGCAGAAGGCAGGACCTAAGGTATGTCCCTCCACCTCCAGCTCACCTTGGCAGCTGACTCCGCCTGCCACATTTGAGAAGCCAGGAGCACAAATGCAGAAGTAGGATCCATGACTGTTGAGACATTCACCATTGGGGCTACAGATCTCACTGTTCAGGCACTCGTTCACATCTGCAGAGAGAGCAGAATCAGGACCATGCACCCAGCCCTGGGGTACATCCTTTACCAATGGATTCCCTATTCCCAGTCTCTTACAGGCAGCCCTCAAAGGGCTCCTGGCCCCTGGTTTTCTTGTCATGGAAACAGAAATCTTCCCTGTCCATGGTGAGCCTGAATTTGACTACAGCCTTATGGATGTGCCATGCATGGTGGCATCACTTGCCTTGGCACCAGCATCCTCCCTGCTGAGAATGAAGGGGAATACACTATATACTGGACCCAGAGGCTGCATGGATGGGGTTCGTACCTTTGCACACGGTGCCATTGATGAGCTCAAAGCCAGTCTGGCAGTGGCACTCATAGGAGCCTGGTGTGTTTCTGCATTCTCCCCCCAGGCACTGAACAGAAGGGTCCTCACACTCATCCACATCTGCCAAGAGGAAGGGCACAGCACAGAGTGAGGCCTCAACACTTGCCACCACTGGGAAGATCCCCATCCACAGAAGCCATCACCTAGCTGTTGGCCTGCAAAGTGGGTTTGAGCTGCCCTCCCAGACTACCCCATCACAGCGAGCAGAGGGCAGAGACTGCCTGATACCAGGACATGCAGATTCAGCCCAGACTCTTCACTCCCTTCCATCATAGGGACCAGGATAAACACAATCCCAGCACCAAGTCAGTGATGTCCACTGGACAAGGGGCACAAACGGAAATACCAGAGATCCTGCCTGAACACTCTGTTACTGTGACAGTGGCAGAGCGAGGACTGGCCTAGCTTGCCCAAAGACACTGTGGAGTCTCCCTTGTTGCAGATATTCAAAAACAATTTGGATCTAGTCCCTGGGCAGGCAGCTCTTGGTGGCTCTGCTTGAGCAGTGGGTTGGATGAGATGACCTCCAGAGGTCCCCTCCAACCTCGGACATTCTGTGATTCTGTGAGCCCAGGGATACTGCTAACTCCAGTGTCTGTCTCCAGCAGAACTCTACTCTGGGTATGACAACCACCAAGAGGCCAATGCAGAGTCACAGTTGCTGACAAATCCTGTCTTCAGCCAACTGCACAAGGGCAAACATCAGGAAAGCAATGCATCACCAGCCCTACCTTCTGAGGCTTTGCTTTCCCACCTGCCAGACTTGCCTACAATGTCCTTCTCATGGAATACCTGTCCAGGGGCCTACAACAGCTCTTACCCAACTGCAGAGCTCCCCAAAAACCCTCTCCCACCCAACTCCCCCAGGCCTTGGTCAGAGTCTGCTGACACTCTGAGGATTTTGGTCACAAAAAAAAGGGAGAGAGGGAGACCTTCCCTCGCACAGAGGGCTGTGAGATGCAGTGGAAGCACTGGAGAACACTGCACTGATAGGAGCTAAAGCCCTGAGACTGGCAGCTCCTGACGGTAGGGAGGAACATTTTCCCCTTTGCAGAGCACTGAGCATGCCACAGCACAAAGAGCATCATTGCTCCCTACCACCTCAGGGCAGGATTCCCAGCTTTTCAGTCTCAAAGGGTTGCAAGCAGCAGTATTATTGAATCCCTTTGGAGAGGAGCCAAAACCTAGTTTATTTACAAAAAAACTATCACAAAACCCTTATCATTTTTCAAATATTTAAACCAAAATCCACGGACAAGGCCACCAGCCAAGGCAGGGAGGAACATGCCATCCTGTTATCAGGTCACTGTGACCCAAACAGTACTGAACCCTGATAAGATGCCCTCATGAAATGGCTGGGGCAAGGTGGCTGAGATGGGGCAGCTCACATAGAGTCTTGGGAAAAGGGGAGGGCAGATGTCTGGCATTGACACATGGCTCTTCCATCACACCCAAAAATCAAGTGGAAAATAAGCTTATTTCACACTGGCTTTCTCAGACACCAAAACAGAGAATTAAGGGAGGAAAACTTCCATCTCCTCCCCTCCGGAGGCCCCCATACAGGGGGATCTTTCTGAGTCACATCAAAGGCAAGATCTTCCATT
This sequence comes from Dasyornis broadbenti, assembly GCA_013397935.1. Classification (NCBI taxonomy): domain Eukaryota; kingdom Metazoa; phylum Chordata; class Aves; order Passeriformes; family Dasyornithidae; genus Dasyornis; species Dasyornis broadbenti. The sequence goes on along the minus strand of VZRN01005907.1, from coordinate 1,626,867 downwards.
TGCCAGCTACGTGCAGGCTGCAAAGCTTTGCAGTGCTCCACAGATAAATTCTCAGCATGTGGCCATTCTTTAAACTAATACCTTTGCCAACTCTGCCCTTTCCCGTCCCTTGCTCCAAACAGGGAATGTGCATCAAGCCATCTCAAACCCAGGGTATCCCCTGAGGTCAGCCACCAGAGAGGGATTTTCTCTGCTTATGCTGGGGTAGTTGAGCTGTAAAGCTGGGACTGAGCACTCTCATGTCTTAGCAGTGCAACCAACACAAATCAATGCTGCTGTTAACTCTCTGCCAGCACACATGGCACAGCAGAGTCCTTGATCTAAGCTTTCCCTTTTAAACATGCCCAAGCTACATTAGAGGCTGGGAAAAAATGATGAGAACTGGGTGCCCACAGTATCTCCATGGGTTGTGGACTCAAGGTTTCTCCTTCTGCTGAAGACCTACATTAGAAGTATATGCTTCCAGGCACACAGTTCTGAACTAAACCACACAGAACTCTGTCAATGTTTCCAGGTCTCCTGTACTCCTCTGGCCTTTGTCAGCATCTCCTAGATCATCATTAGCCCATGAGTCCTTCCCCCTTTCCTGTGTGAGCAAAATCACCTTCCTGCTGCTCCAAGTGACATCTCCTTGCAGCCTTTCATGCTCTCTGCTGAACAGGAAGCTAAAGAGCTGGAAAAGGATCCTGAGGCTAATGAAGTCCTCCTGTCCCACCAGTAACCCAGCTATGGCAATGTCTATTTCCTCATTTCCTCCAGCACCCACTCCTCTGTTCCTGGGGAAGGGGTACCTTCACAGATGCTGCCATCTCTGGAGACAGCATAGCCAGTGTCACAAGACATGCAGGAATAGGAGCCCTCAGTATTGAGGCAGAGTCCAGAGGGACAGGCAGCCTGGGCTGTGCATTCATCGATATCTGCATAAACACATGAGAGAGAGTGGGATGAGTGGAAAAAATGCAGAGCAACCATGACACGGGGCACTTGTGCCGGGGGAACCAGTCAGCATGGGGCCAGGACTCAGGCAGACCCAAGAGCTCAGGGAGAGCCAAGGGAAACCTCTGGATTGAGTGTGAGACACTTCAGAGTGTCTGGACTCATGGCTCCCTAGTACCTTGGCAGCTCTTCCCATCAGGTGCCACCTCGTAGCCTCGGTAGCAGGAGCAGCGGAAGGAGCCATCCAGGTTGACACACAGTCCATGAGCACAAGTCCCCTCCAGAAGACACTCATCCACATCTGTGTGATACAGCAGAAGGCAACATAGCATGGGAGGGTGCTCAGGACAGTCCCTCCACACAAGCTACAAGTACAATATGTCCTGGGCAAGCAGGCTGGCTACCTGCAGGGGAAGGATGCTGCCCTGAGGCAGCCCAAGTTTCTCACCAATACATCTCCCATTCCTGGGCCGGTAGCCAACCCCACAGCTGACACACTTGTAGGATCCTAACGTATTGACACATCTCCCACTGGGGCAATAGCTGGGATCCACGCACTCGTTGACATCTGCCAAGAAACACAGTTCTTTCAGGCTCCCAAAGGTAAACAGTGCAGCGGTCTCCAATGTATCCTCTCCAGCTGGATCCTCACAGTTTCCCTCCAGGGCACAGTGATACCCAATAGGGGTTGAGATGAGTTTGCCGGGGCTTTGGCAAAACTTTTTATGGCCCCACCTAACCCTCAGGATCTTACACCCACAACCTGAGGGCTGACATAAGTCAGCAGTGAAACTCACTGCTGCAGGATGTTGCCAAGGCCAGGAATGTGCATGGGCAGAGAAAGGGATCAGAGAACATCTGTGCAGGGCTGTGTCATCAGGGCGTTTCATAACTATGATTAGGATGCAACCTCCAGCTCACTTGTCCTTAAGGCAAGTGCTTTCTGGAGGCCGTGTGGGGGAAGCAGCATTCTGTGCATGCCCTGTTTCCTGTACTGCCTCCTAAAATAGCCTCCCACTCTATGATGGAGTTGAGCTACTGAGACAGGGGGATCTTTGATCAGGCACATCATATGTTCACAAGGGTGAAAGCTCTGAAGGGCCAAGGTCTTGCCATGTGAATGCGATAGAGTGGGGATGAGTGGCCCGAGTCTCTGCAGCCTGCTCTCCCCACAGTCTACTTGCCAGCACGAGAGTTTTGTGATAGAGTCAAGGTGGCATGAAAATATATAGCATTGTCCTCCCATAATGGGAAGCTGGAAAGGGCTGGTCATTGGGAAACTCTGTGGAGAGGTGAGAGAGAATCTTGGGAGAACTCCATTCCCTATGCCCAGGAAAGCCTGTTCCTCCTGTAGTCAGAAAACAGGCATTCCTTGGGGAAGGCACAGCACAGATGAGTGGGGGGTGCCCTACCTCCCTTCCAGGAGGAGACACGGAGTGATGAGGAAAGCAGGTGTTCAGACACGCACAGGGTGGGTTGGAGGGGCAGGGAAACTGGGAGCAGCAAGCTTCACCTTCACACTGTCCTCTGGGGCCCATGGTAAAGCCCTCCTTGCACTGGCAGCGGTAGGAGCCGGGCGTGTTGATGCATCGCTGTCCTTGGCAGATAGAAGGCTGCTCACATTCATCTCGATCTGGCAACACACAGGGAAACAGTCCTAAGTCTTCCCCCTCCAGTGTCAGGAAGGTTGGGAGCAGGAAAGGACCTGCTCCACCTGCAGCTGGCTCTACCCAAGGGATCTGTGCTGGGGCTCTCCTCTATCTCCCATCTGCCCTAGCATCCCCCTTGCTATGTAGCAGTGATCAGGACTGGCATCACAGACTCCTGCCTGGATCATTATGAGCAAGATCCTATCCCTGAGCAAGCAGGAGAGAGTGATCCCCATGGATCAAGGTGTTTGTGGGCAGGCCTCTGGGAAGGGAGAGTGTGCAGGTGTGCGTGCATGTACATGAGTGCATGTGTATGTGCACATTCATGAGAGAATGTGAGGATGAGAGAACAAGGAGGACCTGGAGAGATGGCAGCCCCATGCCGGGTGAACACTACTTACCCTCACAGCTCTGCTTGCCCTCTGAGACAGTCAGGGTGTATCCAGAGTAGCAGAGGCAGAAGTAGGAGCCCACACTGTTGATGCAGCGACCATTTCCAGCACAAGGGTCTTTCAGACACTCATCTTCATCTGCACCAAGGCAGGGAAGGAAGACAGGCAGTCACCACCTGCAGCTGCCTGCCAGCTCCCTGCCGGTCCCACAGTGCAGCAGATGGGCAGGGGCTCAGCAGAGCTGCCAGAAGATCTTCCTCCAAGGGCCTGAAGGATGGAATGAGCTGTTGAGGCCCAGAAGGCAGAGCAACCTAACCATCAATTGCCAACCTACCAATGCAGCGGAGGCGGCTGTGGTCCAAGGTGTAACCAGGATGGCACAAGCAGCTGTATCCCTCTGAGGTGAGAACACAAGCACCAGCTTCACAGGAAAGGGGTGAAGAGGCACAGCTACTGACCCCTGTGAGGAGAGAGCACAGGGTTGGGAGCAGCACGAAAAGAGTGCATGGGATCTAGTGCTGCTTTGTATCCCCATCACCATATCAGGAGGCTGCTTTTTCCCTTCTTGGAGAGTGATGCTGAGCCTGCTCCTCTGGTTCTTCAAGCAGCCTGCACCCATGGGGCTGCACAGAGGACACAACAGACCCTGCCACCTCCTCCAGCTCCTCTGGCCTGAGCGCAGCTGAGATGCCCCAGTGCCCTGTGTTGCTCACCTGCACTGCAGCCCCATGCCTTGGAATAGGACCGGCAGCAGAGCCTAACACCTGTGACGGGGTTCCTTTTGGGGTGACAGCAGGGCTCCCTGCCCCGCACCACCCTGCTCAGCGGAGCACAGGCAGCAGTGGAGGGGCAGCGAGGCACCACACACCCCTCGGCATAGAGCCAGCCAGGGTGGGGGCAGTCCAACCCCAAACAAAAGGCTATTGAGGAAGACGCATTCCACAGCAAGGTGCCTCCGCCAGGCCTGCTCCCCAAGGTGCTCCAGCCCCCGGCGCAGGGCAGGGGCCACACTCCCAGACACTTAAGCAACCCTGGAACAACAGTACCCTTGTTTCCGGCGCAGTAAACAAGCCGCCCCGGGAGCCACATGCCTCCCCCTGCGCTCCCCCTTCAAGATGAGTCAGCTCACGCCACGGGAGGGGCTCGGGGCCAAAGCCACCGGAGTGGGTGCGTGATCCCCCTCGCTCGGCAGCCACTGCTGCGCCGGGCAAGGGAGCCACAGCCAGCCAAGGACTTAGAGATAAAAGCACTTTGCTCCCCATCTGAGTTCGCTCTTGTGACTCCCCACAGCCGGCCAGCTTTCCCTGGCTGGCTGCAGCTGGGCCCAGGCTGGGACAAGACCCCAGGGTGGCAGGACAGAGACTTTTCTTTGGGAAGTCAAGGGAGGCGTGTGGGAAGACAAACAGACTGGTTAAGGGAGAGAGCCCCTGGGCAGAGTTTAGGACAATTTCTCTGTAGTACGAGGCAAAGAGAGGCAAGAAATACCCAAGAGGGGTGGACATACACACCTTCTGGCACCTGTGTTGGAGCAGCAGCATCCCAGGTGGTAGTGGGGCCAGGCTGGTGAGGACCACGCCAGAACTCCTCTTCCTCTGCTGTGGGAAGAGAGAAGTGAGTCTGATCCCAGGTAGAGGTGCCTGCCCAAGGTTTACCTGGGCTGGCTGTCCTGGCAACCACAGCACCAAAAGAGAACAAGGGAAGAGACTGCAGGGTGGTTGCAGCAACTCCATCATCTTATTTAACACAGCCTCCTTCACCTTGCTGGATATTCATCACCTCCCCACATTCCTACAGTCCTGCATCAGCCACCCAGTATGATAGAGGTCCTCCATGCTGACCCACAGCCACCCCAGCCAAGAGCCTGTCCTACCCAGCACTGGGGGCTGCCATGCAGAGAAGGCAGCTCCCAGTCTCCCTACTTTCCTCACTGCCCCATTCTCTTCCCCACACGCGTTCCACCCCATCACCAGCCTGGCACTCACCTCTGCGCATGGCAGGCTCTGCAGTGGCATCAGCAGTGCCCTGAGGGACAGAAACATAGGACTACCTCTATTCTTGTGCATGGATCTGGGATGCAGCATACCTGAGACATTTTCCCACCCTCCTCCTGGCTCCTCTTCTTCCCCAAGACCACCATCCTAGGAGGAGAAACCACCCTGTCTGGGTGCATTTGGCAGGGCAACTCTGTCCTGAGCATGTCATCCTGGGCAAAACACAACTTCAGGCCATGCCCTGGGGCTGCTACAGAGGGGCTGTGCCAATGCACTGTGCAGGTGAGACCCAGGGCACTGCTACCATGCAGGCACCTGCTCAAGGCAGCCAGGCAGGTCATCCAGGCATGGTAAATACTGCCACTGTCACCAGCAGCTCTGGAGGGCTGAAGACAGCTGCTGCTTCGACCTGCCTCAAGAGTGCTACCTACTGGAAGGGTGCTTTGTGCTAGAAGCTCTTTCTCAGGATTCCCTCCTGGCAAACCTGTGGCTGCCAAAGGAAATGTTGGAGCACAACCTGAGTCCCTGCTCCATGGAGCCTTCCACAATGGATGAAGAAAACAGGCAGCTGAACAATTTAAGTTCCAGATTTCACATTTGCAAGCTTTGGTTCAAATTTTTGCCCTATCTTGAGATTTCCCATATGTACTTGAGCCAAGTCACTTCATGTTTATGAAGCAGTGACAATGGCAGTGCTGTCCCCTCCCGCAGAGGTGCTGCAAGTATGTCTGAAGGATAAGCTGATATAGCAAGAGGGCACAGAGGTGCTCAGGAGAGATATGGCCAAACATCTACTGACAGCAGGGATCAAGAGGCACACATTTTTCAAGTGAGACTCACAATAAAGAAACACAGCCCTAGGAGAGCCTAGCAGAAAAACAGTCCCCAGGCTGCTTCCATCAGACAGTGTGAATTCACACAGCCAGTATTAGAGACCCCTGCCCTGACTGTTCCTGTGGTGTTTTTGCTTCATCCACCTCAACACAGCAAGAGCTGGCTGTGAGCTGGGCTTGAGCAGGACACTGGGCTCCGTGAGAGTAGCATGCCTAAAGCTGACTACAGCAGTTCCTCTTATCCTGCTGCCCATCAGCCTTAGAGCCAGGCCAGGCTGAACAGTGAAGCCTCACCTCACCTCAGCTGTGTAAGTACAGCTGATATTCACTGAAGTCAGTGAAAGCAGTGCAAACTTGAATTTGTAGCATAGACCAGAATTTCAAAGCAAAATTCTCCTTGGTGTCCTTTTATAGTGGGCTAGATCCTTGCTATAATTCTTTTTCTCTTTAGAACTGAGTTTATCATGGATAATCCTTCCTGTCTAGAGCTTCAATCCCTGTGAGATGCAGTGTAGACACAGCTGGAGTCATAACTCACACAACTGCCTGGTTGAACAGTAAAAGAGTGTGACCAGAATCATAGAATGCTTTGGGTTGGAAAGGACCTTAAAGATCATCTAGTTCCACACCCCTGCCATGGGCAGGGACACCTTCTACTAAACCAGGCTGCTCAAAGCCCCATCCAATTTGGTCTTGAAATTTCCAGGGCTGGGACATCCACAACTTCTCTGGGCAATCTGTTCCAGTGTCTGACCACCCTCACAGTAAAGAATTTCTTCCTAGTATCTAATCTAAATCTCCCCTCTTTCAGTTAATTTGTTATGACATCAAGCTACCATGGATGCACCAAGGTGTAGCATGACAAACCTTACTCACCTGCACAGCAGGGGAAATTTCACCTGGAAAGAGAAACAGTGCATGGTGAGTAGAGAGAAGACAGATAGGCATCCTCCTCAAACCCTGACTGCCCTAACGTCACCCCACCTCTAAGACACTGCCATTCAGTCCCTCACACTTCTCTGCAAGAGCCTGTTCCCAAAGCCAACACACCTGGACTCCAGGCACTGTGCAGACCCCAGGAGCTTCTGCTCCAGCAAGTACTGGCACAAGCAGTTGGTCACACTGCTCTCCAGCTGGGCTGGACAAAAGCTCAAGGACTGGAGAGCCAGGCTTGCCATGCAGGCCTGAGGTCCTGGTGGAGGCAGCCTGGCCAGTCAGCACCAACTGCAAAGATGTGGTTGCAGGAGCCTGAAACACTCAACCTTCTCTCCAAAGGCTTGAAGACCTGGTACCTCAAGCTCAGGCACACTTATAGTAATACAGATGTAGGGAGCCCTTTTCAGCCAGAGGTCCATCCATGGCCTATGGCAGGACCTGAGAAGTTTTCCACCCTTGCTAGGGGCCCAGATGGAGCAGCTTTAAGCAGTAGACCCCACACTACCCTGTCTTGCTGAGGTGCCAGGGTAGGGAAATGCCTCCAGGATGCTGCCACGCAGGCTGTCCTGCAGTTGCTGTCTCCTTGGTGTCCAGTCCAAAGTCCAGTTGCTGTTCTCCCCTTGCTCTTCTAAGCTGAGGGGCAGCTCTTCTGACTCTGCCTTCCTCATTGACAGCCGGATATCAGAGCTGGAGTAGGTGTAGCCATGTCCTGCTGGGCAAATTTCCTTGAAGGCCTCTGTAAAGGAAAATCAAATCAAAACTTTAGAAAGCAGAGGCTGGAGGCTGGTGGAGAAATCGCCTGGCTTACCACACTAGACATGATAGTGGGACAGTGGAATAAAGGAGTGAAGATGGATAGTCACGTATGTGAATGTGGGTGCCAGTTTCCCCCATCCTATAATTTTCTGTAATTTCTAAGGGTTAAATTCTTACAGAAACACATCTGGCCTGCAGTGGGTGAATGCTTCAAGCAGAAGGAATGTGCTCACAGAGCAGGGTGGGTTTCTCACAGGCATTCCCAGACCCCCAAAATGACATCCCTTCCCATGGTCAGTAGTTCTAGGAAGAGATCATGCCACAGGAAAGTCCAAGCTGAGCAAGGGAGCAGATAAAAGTGAATCCAGAATATCTTGGCACTGAGGACTTTGTGCATCACTCAAGATACTCTGCACAAACCACTTGAACATTTTTCTGACCCTTGACGATTTTTGTGCTTTCCCTTCTACCTGACCACATGCTGAGAGACTCAAACTCATTTTCACCTGGCTTTCTTCCCAGCAAAAGATGTACAAGAGAAAAGGGCTGTTGAATAAAGCCAGGCACTGACATGGCTATGTTCTCTCTCTGGTACAGAGTGGTTTCTCATCAGGGACTTTTCCATCTTTCCAGTATTATCCAGATCTGCTTCCTGGGCTGCTGTACCCATCTCACAGGACAGCATTTGCACTGCTCAGCTCTGGGTCCTGCAGCTGTCTGTGTTCAGGCAAACCCAACCTCCAGTATAACCAGAACAAAGCTGAAGCGGGCACGTCTCACCTGAGCCGGGCATGGGGCACTCCTCGCAGTTGTCCCCCCAGCCCTTGCCGACACGGCTGCAGCAGCAGATCTGCTGGGTGATGCGGTGAGAGAGAGGAAAGGTGCACACACCTCCCGCTGCTGAGCGGTAACACAGCCCCTGCTCCATCGACACCGCTTTGTCCGCTGAAACACAACAGCCGTGTCAGTGCCGGAGGTCAAGCCCTGAGCTCTCCAAAGAGAGAATGTGGGACACTCAGCTCTTTCCTTTGGCTCTTTCTCTGCCTGTGCCTCCCAGCCTGCCCAAGGGATGTCCTGTCTTCACTCCAGAACACCCCCTGGCCATCAGCCACTGGGCCTTTCCCCCAACAGTATCATCCCCAAGAAAATCCAGCTCATGTGGGAGTTCTCTCATTGCAGGGGGCTGTGTTCTCACTGCCACACCCCATGCACATTCCATGCAGCCTCTGCAGGGACCATGCAATGTCCATGGAGAATGATAATGCATGAGTGGGACCCATTCTGCACACAAGTGCAGAACAGCCCCACTCAGGTAGACTCAAAGGAGATGTGAAGCACTCTGTAGCCTCCACTCAGCCATGGGGTCCTGCTCAGGTCCCTCCCCAGACTGTGGGGTTCCCTGGAGCACTTACAGATGCAATGGCTACGGGATGGGTCCAGCATGGTTCCAGGCTTGCAGGTACAACGGAAGCTGCCACGGGTGTTCACACACTCGGCATCTTTGCAGAGGCCCTGCATCAAGCATTCATTGATATCTGTGGAAAGAAGAGAGCCTTGTGAGATGTGAGGAAGATGAGGGTGAACTAAACTCCCTACCCAGTGCCTCCCATTCAGGTGGTGCAAACCAAAGGGGTCTCAGCTGGGCTGTCTGAGGCAGCCTCTGCCAAGCAGCATGGTGGGGACCTCTGTGGTGACAGTAGTCCCACATCTGCAGAGCTTGCTTGCTGCAGCTGCAGGATGGCTTGTGGAAGACTGCTCTGCTTCGTGGTCCTTGTGGAAAACAGATGTGGCCCTTATGGTGAGCCACTCTGTCAGAGTCACTCTTATCACGGTTATTTGCAAGCCAGGAATGATGAGTTATGTCCTTTCTCCCAATTCCTAGTACTGCTTGCATGGAGCTATCAACCACGGAGGATCCTTGTTGAGAAACTCAGAGTCAGCATGCAGGGAGGGCATCCAGAGGCAGATTCCATCCAGAGGTAGAGGGGTGGTGGGCCAGGCTGTGGCTCACTGTGCCTTCTTCCAAGAACAGGGTGAGCAAGTGGGAAGTCACCACACAAGCTCTACCTCAAGTTCTGCCTCTGCCCCTGACTCAGCATTCATCAGACACAGTCTTTGGGAAGGAAGCTGGTTTTACACCAGAGAAGCACCATTGGGCTCATCCATTTGGCCTACAGTAAAGGCTTTCCTATAGCACCATGTAAGAATGTATGAGCTAAGCCAGAGAAGATAGGGATTGGCAAAAAGTGCATTAAGGGGAGCTGAGGGCAATTTTCAGATGGAGAGTGATGAGCAAGCCCTCCTCATGGAATAATGTAGCTTTGTATCTTCACTAAAGAGCTTGGCCCAAAAAAGCCAGAATGCTGATGAAATGCGCTGTCAGGAAGCACAAGCAGTGTGGAAAGAGCTGGATGAGACACAGAGCAGCAGGACTGGGATCAGCCTCAGCACCACCCTGAGACAAACCACAGGAACATAAACTGCAAGCTAAGAGGTGGAAGATGTCAGTGAGAGGGACCTGGGCCCACTCACTGCTCACAGGACAGCTCTGAACTGCCAAGACCAAGAAATGCCAACATGATGCTAGCCCAAAGACACAGGGCAGTCCCAATGCCAGTGTACATGGTCCTGGTGAGACTTCAAGTGCCCTCAGAGAACCCAGTGGTGCTCTAGAGACTGTTTCAAGATGGAAGGGGTCAAAGACTCAGGAACAGCTTTCCCAGCACTACCTTATTCCTCAGAGCCAAAGCATTACTCCTTGGTGTAGGTGGGCTGTCTTGTGAGACACTCAGCCAGCAATTACAGCTGAAGTTCAGATTTAATGATCTAGAGGTACTCACCAGTCCTGTGCTCTTAAACTTCCCCATTAATCCTACCAGCTGCTCCATACACAGTTGAGACATCCAAGGGCCATGAAGACCAAGCCAGAAATTAAGTCAATTAGAGGTACCAATGCTACAGGAATCTGCAGCAGGCCAGGGAGGAGTAGGATTTGGCTGCACAATACAGTGTTTCCTGCTCTGTACCAAGCTAAGGACAGAGTTAATGAGAACAACCAGTGGCCAACCTCAAATATGCTGGGAACCCCACTCAGAAAAGACATTAGGGCTCTCTGGAGGAGCCTCATGGTTCATCCCTGTCACTCACCAGTATGGTCAGAGTGTTATGTCATTCTGACAGACCAACTGAACAAAGTATCTGTCTCCATACGAACAAGGGATTGAAGGGATTAGAGTAATGAGAGCACAAAACAAACAAGCACCAAGGGCTAGGCTTTATAGGCTTAATTTAAAACAGGGTCACATCCAGGCCTCATCCCAACCCCCTCTATTCTGCTGTCAGCCACAGTGGAAATCCCCATTGGGAATAGAAGCAGGCAGGTAGACTCAGAGCTAAACACTCCTACTCCCTGCAGCATGCCAGGGCTAGGGCTAGCCCACAAGAAGAGGCTCAGGGACCACAAACTAAGATCCATATGCTGCCTCATCTGCTTCTTCCCAGCCCACACAAGCCTGCCAGTGCTCCTCAAAAACAGCCACACATAGTCAGGCAGCGGTGGAAAGGTGCAGGCTGGTTTACCCCAGTGCTTGGCCAGCAGAAAGGACTTGGGACAGCAACAGACACCAAATATATGAATGGTCTCCAAGGACACCAAGGTGCCAGTGTGTGTCCTGTGCAGTGACCACTCTGCATGCATACCTCCCTATCCCTGAGCCTCCAAGACCTGTTTTCCTCATGTCTAGCAACCAAATTATCTCTTCCAGTGCCATCCTTCCTGCTAGTCCCAGCAGCACTGGGAGGTTTCCTGGCTGGATCTGACAGGCACTCTCAACTCAGACTCCTTGCAGCCTTGTTCCTGCTCAATGGGATGCTGCAAGGAAAGGAAAGCAGATCCTGCAGAGGTGAACCATTTTTTCCTCTGCTGGAAGGCACCAGAATCAACCCTTTCTGTCCATACTGAACAGAGGAAATTGGGCTTCTGCCAGGGTCCTCCTCCAGTCACAGTGCTTTGACAATAGCCTGTGAAGCCAGGTAGTCTTCCCTCCTACCTGGGCTGGCAAAAGAAGGCCCCATGTAGCCTCTCCTACATTTATCTGCCAAATTGCTCACTCCGGGCCCCAGAGTGTGGTGCTGGGCTTCCTGACACATGTCCTGCTGCAACAGCAGAGATGGGAAAAGCATCTTGAAGCAGTAGTGTCTGCAGAATAGAACTTCTCCAGTCCAGCTTACAAAGGAGCATGCAGAGGCACAAGTCTCTGGTTTATGCTTTTTTCCTGTGCAAAAACATCTTCCGAGCCAAATCTACACTGTCATCTCCCTCTGCTCCTCCCTGATCCACAGGGGACACAAATCCAGACCAGGCACTGCAGATCTCTGCTTGCTGACATGAGTCCCTCCCGCTGCTTTGCTCCTCCAACTCCCATTTGATGTCTCCAGGTAGTTCCTCATAATCATAGCAGTCTGTGGCCACATAAAGGACAAGATCTGAGCACCAAGCAGAATAGTTGTTGTGTTGTTGAAAGTTCTCCCTCAGGACAATGTGGGGAGGTTGAATCATTAATTAAGTAAGCATGGTGGAAAGTCCCAGCTAAAAGAGATGATTCATTGGATTGCCAGTCCTGGGTTTGCTCCCTGCTGCATTGGCGAGATGACACCTCTCAGCTTATCATGAATCACACAAAGGGAACCATAAAATTCCTCTTTAGTCAGAGTACAGAAAAACACAAGCAGTGTAGGTCCAAGAGATGCCAAATAAACATGAACCAGAGAGAAAAGAGGAGAGATGGTGCCTTCTTCATATGAACTGAGGGATCGTGGGAAGTGAGAAATGTATCGATCCTGGCAGCATGGGGCGGGCATGGCAGCCTTGCAGCATGGACAAATGACAGGCTTAGAACAGAAGACATCACTTTTATGGCACCCTCCCACTTCTAAATTAACAACTGAACAAGCTGATAACCTTCACAAATATTTTTAGGCAACAGAATTTCTGTTGCTTCAGACAATGGAAGAAGTGTTTTTATACTCACACTTAGCAGAGCATAAACACAGGTCCTTACTGGATCAGTAGGACTTAACAGGGGAGTTTCCTTGTACTGGCCCAACTATGTGCTCACTGTGCTTGTCAGCTGAGTCATGTAGTCCTGTGCTACCCGGTTTCCTTTCATTCTTGATGAAAGCACAGAGATTTTTACAAGTCAGGTTCTTTGCAGATCTATACCATGGAGTTAGATAAATGTATTTTGTGTAGATAATTGCAGCTCTGACAGTAGATGTGAGAAGGAGAGAGAGAGATGAAAACAGCATCCTTACCTTGGCAGTGACTCTGGTTCAGCCTTTTGTATCCCTGGGGACACTCCACCTGCCCATTCTCAATCACAGGGTGTGCTGGGAAAAAAAGCAAACAGTGTGGGACACTGGCAGTAGAGTCCACCAGCATCCTCCCTTCTCCCTACCCTCCTTCCAGAGGGGAAAGGGTCCCTAGGCCTGCCTTGGATGGGTCTCTGATGACTTCTAGGGCAAAGGTAGGACCAGCCATATTACCCAGGCAGTGTCTCCTGCTTCTTGGAAAGTGCAATCAGGTGACCCAGAGGTGCTGCCTGTGCCTCATATCTTTCACTGTGTCACTTCATCTCCTTCTAGGTCAGTTTGGATAGCCAGGAGGCACATGACAGGGGGACTCTGAGTGAAAGGAATGGCTGAGGTCCTTGACAAGCTGCTAAAGTAACAGTTCAGGCCCTGTTTATTACATTTCTTTTTAGACTGGATGTGATTTCCTGCCCCAATCCCTCTCATCAAAGAAAAATTCCAATTTCTGCTTAAAATAGTTTTGTGGGTTTCAAAATGGTCTATAACACGCACAATTAAATCTCTTCAAATTTTTTAAAGGCAAGTAAAATGTGGCCCATAAATTCCATGCAAGTCAAATTTAGGCACTGTATTTTGGAGCAAGGGAAAGGGAATCTAAGAGTGGATGAGTTGGGAAGTGAATAAGCATGGGGTGGGGTAGGAAGAAGGGTACTTTGCCTAGGTTGGGATTTTCCCAGGGTGGGGTTTCTTCTTAATTTTCTGGATCTTTTTCTTGGGAACAAGGAGAGCATGCAACAGCTAAGCGACTATCCAGCCATATTCCAACCACTCTTAATTCCTCGTGCCTGGCATCAGTACCTCACTCCCTGGTGTCATATGTGGAAAGCCCTCCATGGCAATAGCCATATTGAGGGTCTGGCAGATTCCTAGCACATTGCAGCTTTCAAGAACCAGGGACAAATTGAGACCATCCTTACACCACGAACCTGCAAAGTTTAAGACCACAAACAAAGCCTGCAAAGTTTAAGAACACATTCTGGGGGGCAGAGAGCAGGCATGTCCGTAACTCTTTGTCCTGAACACTTGAACTCTACAGTGCAGTTTAAAGCCATTCTAGGACAGATCTTGAAAGGCAAAAGTTAGAGACCAGCCTCCTAGGAAAAAGGCACTTAGGAATTTAAAGACAGGAGAAGAAGTCATTACCAGCCTGTACCAGGAAGGAGAATAGAGAACCTGGTTTCCTCAGGTATGTTAAATGAAGTAACAAGGTTTTCCATGTGCACATTGATCCTCAGCGGCTGAATGAATGACAAAGACAAAAAAATTTATTTACCCCCTTCAAAAGTCATGAATTGTAGGCAGGATGTGCTAACAAATATCTGGATGTTAGGGATGAGGGAGTTACTGGTGATACTGGGAATCACTGGGTACATTTCCAACCTTCTGGGATGGTAGAAAAACTTCTGGTTTATGGCCTCCAGGCTCAGTACCCCGGTGGGATTTCAGGTCCTCCCATACCACAGCTTGTGGGCTCAGGGCTGCCGACAGGCATTAACTGTGCTTGGAAGCATCTGTCAACCTCAGCATAATGTGATAACAGATGCTCAAATGAAGCACCATTGTTATGTGCAAGCCCTCTGAGTGGAAGCCAAGTGTGCTGGAGATCAAACAGCGATGATGTGTCAGTCATGCTTCCCCTCTCAAAAGCCTTTGCAGAGAAACAGATTCTGCAGCATCCCTCCGCCAGATGCTGCTGGGTAGAGGGCAAGGCAGAAAATGCCAGTGGTGGGCAGGTGAGTGTGAAGGTCTGTGCCACTTTACACTTACAAAACTCCAGTTTGCAGAAATCTGCAGCTCACTACTTCGGCAAATCACTTGTGAAGCTATGGACAAGTGCATTAGCTCTGCAAAGAAACCCATGTTCCCTGGCAAGAATAACTGTAATGTAATGTGAGCAGATCTCTCTGTACCAAGGGGAACCAAGACATTTTTGAAGTACTGGATGGAAGCTGCTCTCCTTCTGCCAGGACCTGTCAACAAGAGAAGACAGTGTGTGGCTGCAGGAGGATGTAAACTATTAACTCTCAGCTTTATGCTTGGTTTCTTCAGTAGAGGATCATTTCCTTCCACAAGCTGTGATGTTGCTGAACTACAATAGAGATGGCCAAAATCCCCTGGAAAAAACAGCCTAGGACACCTAAGTTTCCTGCAAAGGGGATCAGCATCCAAACTTCTCTCATGCAGCTGGTAGGAGGCTATTCCTTTTGAACCCACCAAAGGGAAAAAGCTGATCTAATGATCAGAGAGGGCAGAAATCTGTCAGCATCCCGAGCTGAAGAGGCCCCAGTCTCCCATATCTGTCTGTCTGCACTCTCTCCAGGAAGGGTTCTCCCACCAGAGCCTGAGGCTAGGGATGGAACATCTGAGTTGCATCTGTCAGGCAGATGGATTTCAGGCTCGCTGAGGGCAGGGCGCCCTGGTTCCTGATTCAAGGGTGTGATTTCAGAGCCTTGCCTCCTGGGCACTGCAGCCCTGCAGACACTGTGCTGAAGCAATGTGGTCACCAGGTAGCTGCACATTAGGACTCCCTCTTGGCTCTCTTCATTGCTCTCTCTGGTTCTCTGCAAGCTCTGCAGGCACCAGGCATCCCTGTCAGGGCTGGGCTCATACAAAGGAACACGCAATTAAGCTCACAGGCTCAGAAAGGAGGTGAGTGTGAAACAGCCACAGCCCAGGAGTCCTACCAGCACCTTTGTTCCCTGCCAGAAAAATACTCAAGTAGAGCATAATGAGAAAGGAAATGAATGCGCAGAAGTTCTGCAGAGGGATTTTGTAGCCTAGCAGCATGATCTTTAAGCAATTAAGCTAGTTTTTCATCACTTCCCAGGAGAAGAGATTTCACACAAGGGCCCTGGCTCCCCAAAAACCTTCTTGAGAAGCTCAGGGTGGTGGTGAAGTGGAAAACTCCTAGTAGTGGTAGCCACAAGGGTGTGAAGAGAGGCAAAGTTTGTTGGATGGGATAATACACTACATTAGTCTAGACAATATCACTCTGCTAATAGGGGAAGAAGCAAGCCTGTGGTCAGATGAGAAGTGAGGAAATGCCTGTTTCCTGAAAGCCAGCCCATTCATTTTGACTCTTTCTATCTACCATACTAAAGACATCACCTCTCTGAGAAACCTTGAGGGTAGCTGTGGTGCCTCTGCTAGTCCTAAGTTTCCCAACACCTGGGAGGTGAAAGGAACCAGAATGGTCTCATGACATCTGGAGAAGTGGGGGTGGTAGACTCAGTCAAACCTCAGCCTCCTGGTTTAGTGTGAAGTAGAGAGGATCAGCCTCCACTGCAGAGAGGACTTGAGCTGCTGAGCTTACTGGCAGAAGAACAGAGCAGCTTGGGCCCCACAGCAGCCCCCAAAGATGTATCAGAGGTGCCACACCAAAAAGTAGGCTGTGGCTGTGGGGATAAGCTGACTTCTAAGGCAGAAAGGACAAGAGGGAAAGACACAAATCCTTCTGGCCAGGTCTGTCATGACTGCGCTCCTCTGGATGGTTTGTTGTAAGCAGGTTCTAACAAGACTTTCTCCAACGCCTCAGCAAAGGTTATAGTAGTAGTGGTGGGGAGGTCATGCACCAGTGCTACATGTGTGATACAAAACTGGCTCTACTCATTATCAGTAAAGATCTTCAAGACGAAAAAGATGCTTGAAGGAAAAAGACTCTGGTAATTCCTTGTTTGTCATTGGGTGTTTCAACAGAGAGGTCCTCATTCTTCTCCCAAGGCTTCCAATTGCGACAAAGTACCTTAAACCTAAAAACCCCCAGTTTTGTAACACTGTGCTGCTGTGTGCTGATATGACAATGCTGTGCATGAATGATGAGCAAAACAAGCACTATGCAGAACAAAGCAGTCATGAAAATGCTGTGCTTTCCCAGGTTAAGCATTGCTCTCTGTGGTACTGGCACAGCGTTGCAGAGGTTTCAGCTTCTTTCCCCACCTCCAGCCTTTCTTTACTGTTCTGCACAGACTCCCTGTGGCACATGGCAACAGCGGCCTCCATAGCCTCCTTCCCATATATCCAGGGGCTTTTTCCAATATCCTATCCCATCTGTTCACAGGAGTAGACCAGGGGGTTGATTTTCAAGGGGCTTCCTGTGGCTGTTTCAGTGCCTGCAGGCACAGCACAGGGGAGCATGAGGCTTGCAGAGCCACTCGGCATTTCTGATGATGACAGCTCCATGGGTGAGCTGCCACCCCTCTCACAGTGGGAGGTCTGTTAGGGGAGTGCTGCAGATGCCAAGCCAGACATTACAAGATCCAACTTTCCAGTGAAATTCAGACTTTTCTCTAGGATAAAAAAACTTGAAAAAGCACAGGGAGTGGGAATAAAAACAAAACAATAGCCTTCAAAGACTTGTTTCTTAATGCAGTTAAAACACATAGGCAGGAGGAGAGAAAGCAGCCCAGGAAAATCTGCAGTGAGCACAACCAGTGGGTGCACAGCACAGCCCATGCTCAGACTGACTGTAGCTGGAAATAAGGGACAGGGGGCACTGAAAAATCAGGACCTGGAAAATGCAGATTTACTCCTGCACCCAGAAAGTCCACCAAATGGCACAGAAAGGTGAGACCTGTAGCTTCTGACAGTACTAGAGATGGTGTCTACTGGTATGAGTGTTCTCCTGGGACGCTGCTGCTTCCAGAGGTGTGTGGTCTAACAGACAGGAAGGAAGTAGAAGAGCAGGGCTGTGATCCCCTCTGGACAGAACTCTCTGCTACCAGTTTCCTTTAATCCCATGTGCCTGAGAAGGGCCAAGGCTTTGGGGAAACCAGTACCCAAATCCACACCTGCTATAGCATCTGTCAACCTGTAGCTCCAGTCTCGTTAGGTTTGATTTCCACAGACCATCTCCTAACCTTGTTCACACATGTTCTTTCCACAGACCACTGTATCCCCCAAAATACCAGGTGGTCTGGCAGGTAAGCAGGGGTAGCTCTGCTCAGCAGTGTGCCTGCTACTAGCCCCATATCCTGAGCTTGCCATGGGACAGGACACTGCTGCAGTGCAGGTTCTTCACCAGCACCGCTCAACTACCATGCTGTTCCCTGAGGTCCTTTTCAGCCACATCCTAGTGTCTCTACTTCAGCTGCTTCATCAGCCTCCAATTCCCTTTTCCTACTATCAAGTCTTCTCCAGGTTTTACTTTCCAGCTCCTGTTTGCTCCTACACTTCTGTTCTAGCCTTTCAGTGTGTGCTCCATTGCTTCCTCCAAGTACTAAAGATCCAGGAGAGTAATTGAATATCTCCATCTGATTATCCTATCTTGCAACACAATACATTTCATCCACCCAATTCTGGCCAGAGCTGAAGGACTGCAGCTGCATTACAGCATGAAGTGGTCCTGTCACACTCCAGGGCCCTGCCTCTGGCTCATCTCTTTCTTTCATGAGTCAAGCAACAGCCTTTGCTCCAACAGCTCATGGAGCAAGCTCTAGGCTCTCCCTCTTCTCCAAGGGCTGTCTCTGGCATATCATGGGGGTCTTATCTTTAGTTCTCACTTGCATGAGCAACAGCAGCTCCCAGGAACTTCTACGATAGCCTGCTTGAACACGCATCTCTGTGCCCACCTCTCTGAAGAGGCTTAACAATGTCCAGACCCCCCAGCAGCAAACCACAAAGCCCAAGCAGGGCCTAAGGAAATCTCTGAGACTAAAGTAACACTCTCTACAGAGACTCCTGGCCAGGTCAACCCTTAATTTTGAACTCAGCTTTTAACATGGTCTCATTAGGATGCAGACAAAGCATTTGAGTGCCTTGGCTTCTCTGATACTGAGCAAAACATAAAAAATAGCGAGGATTGGTCATGGTAAGTTTGCTCGGACAGATGCCTGCCTCCTATTCTTCTTCTCTGATGTCTTTCTGCACACAAACACGTACCAAACATGAAAGCTGCAGACGATGGAGACATCCGGACGTATCCAGACTCTACTAACAATCAGTGTCTCGGGCAGACAGTCAATCCAAACAACTTCCCCATTTGTCTAGTTCTTGCCTGGCTGCACTTCTGTACGTTTGTAAGTGTTTACACTGAACTAGCTTCTGCCATTTCTGTCTCTAGTTGCTGGAATTAAATTCTCAGTGCTGTCAAGTCTGCTCTGGTGCATGCTTCCCTGGGACACATGAGAGCAAGGAGTTCTCTCTGAAGATCACAGTGCTAAGAAGAAAGCTGGAAATATCCACTGGACATGTTATCTCTGTGCATGAGACAGCAGATCACTGAACTAAAGCCCAGTGACTTTGACTGAGCACAACACAGGCCAGCAAGACCAGAAGGCAAAAGGAATGTGAGTGTGGGATGTGGTCTACAGGCAGGAAGTATGTGGAACAATGCCTTCACACTGGCATGGAACTGGAAACCCTGGCAGACAAGGCACAAGGCAATGAGAGGTCACATGCTTGGTGGCTTTGTTAAAGAACTGTAAGGTCACTGAGAAAGGACTGCTTCTCTGACTCCACTCTGGGGTCAGATACCTTGTGTGTGAAGACAACAGGCCAGAGAAAGGCATGTCACCTGGGCTTCACACTTCACAACAATTGGGCTCTCTTAGGCTTCCTCCATCATGTGTCTGCCTTACAGCTCCTTGCACTTGCATTGTGAGGTCTCCTACATTGGGGGCTCGTTACCAGGCAGTCAATCAGAGGTAGCCAAAGAGGAAGATACTTGCACACCATTGAACAAGATGAAAATGGCTCCTTCAACCAGCCTGAATTCCTGCTAAAATCACAAGAGCCCTTAGGTCTCCAAGGAGGAACTTTATCACCCAAAGCCAGAGGGAATTTCTTGTGGCACAGAAATGCAAAAGATCCACAGGGATACATTTTTCATATATCCCTGGAATTAACCTGAAAAAAAAAAAGCCAGACAAGCATCTGTCCACTCAGCGAAGACCAGCAGTGACAATTTGCCTTGAGCTGCAACTGCTGCTGGAACACAGGGCATGTGTTGAGCTTGAGCTGGGCAAGTAGAACCTGCTGGCAGCCAGGAGTCATTTTTTAAATGCATTTGCTCTACTTGCTGGCTGACTGCGTGGAGCACATGGGGTATTTTGTGTCTGTTTCCACATCTTAGAAGTCTGTGATTAGATGCATTTTGAAGCTCTAAGTCCAACAGAGCTAAATCACTGCTGCAGCTCTGGCTGCACTCTCTGCAATCACCTTGCATCCTGGCATGGAGAAGGAGAAAGGAGGTGCAGAGTTTTTGCAGAAATCTGCAGCCTAACTGAAGTGTTAAGCAGCCCCTCCTTTCTAATGGAGAGAACACAGAAAGACAGGTGAGAAACAGGGAGACTGCTGTAAGATGGGGAAGAGAAAGCCATGACTGGGGTTGTGAAGGTCAGGGACAAAGGAGAGGGGACTGAGGCCTGTGTGAGGCATTTTCTCATCTGAACCTGAAGACCCCAGGGTCACCCCCACACCACATATGCCCAAGACTTCTTTGGGGCTGGCACATGGATGAGGGCAGGCAAGCAGTAGCATGGCCACGGCCACAGCACAGCCATGCAGCTTGGGAAGAGGACAGCAATCAGAGCTCCCAAGATCTGGACTGGGTTCCAGGATGCTGACAACCTCGTCTGTGATTGCAAGGAATTTGGCTCCAGTCAGCCCTACCCCTGGCTGAGGAGCAATCGAACTGAGGGAGGATAATGAGACACAAATTCAGCTCTTGGAAATGTGTGTGTAAGCAAGTGGGACAACCTCTGGGCAGAGCTAGAAGTCACCAACACCACACTTCCTTGCAAAACCTGCCACCTGGGATACCTGCACTCTACTCAGGAGTCAAAAGTCTCCTGAACCACGGGGTCTGTTTTCTTTAGTTCTTTGATCCAGTGAAGGGGTGTGATTGAGCAGTCAGGCAGCAAGGAAGTGGGGCAGGCAGGCACGGAAGAGGTGAGCACATTCCACTAGATGAGTGCACCTTGCCCTGCACCACACCCAGTCAGCACTGGATGCTGGAGACACTGTGCCCATGGGATAGCCTCCCCTCCAGCCAGGAGTCCTTCTGCATGGCCTCTCCATCACAACGCAGGATGGGGCCATGGTGTAAGGGGCCATGCTTGTCATGAAGCACCCTGAGCAGAACAGATGAGGAATCCCCATCTCCTGCTAGATCAGTCTGTCCAGCTCCCAAGTGCATCAGAAACAGAGCTGGACGCCCATGCCCCTGGAACAGACCCCAGGTGTGCTCCTGCCAATTGTTTGATGTAGTGTTATTTCCAGAGCCTCTGCCAAACCCATGTCGGGCCCAGAGAAAGCCCGTAACTCTATAGGGCTGAGTCTGCAGCCTCCTCCTCCAACCTAGAACTGCAACCCCTAAAACCAGAGCTGCTTTTTTTCCTATTTCTCCCTCTGAGTGGGGCAGGCATGGTGGGAACCACTGGCCACATGAGCCTGGGCCAGCACCCAACCCAGAGCACTGTTCCCTGGCGGGTTGGGGCAGCAGCTGGCATGACCCTACACTCACCTGGGACATGCTGCTCATCCCCAAGGACCTTGGGCCAGGGAGAACCATGTGTCACAACTCACAGCTCTGCTCCCTGCCTTGGCTACATGAGGCAGCCAGATCATTTTTGCTCATCGAGGGTGCAGGCTGTCCCTCACACTGTCCCGGGTCCTGGCCAGTGGCAGTACTCACCTGGCCGGGGGGGACAGGCCAGGCACTGGTCCACACCCCAAAAGAGCCCCACGCTGCCGCAGCAGTCCTCCAGCTTGGTTAGCCCTGGCAGGGGGTTGGTGCACTGTGGAGAGAGGAGCAGATCAGGCTTCTCTGGGATGCAGAGGAAACATATGCCCAGCTGGTACAATAGCAGCAGAGCCAGCACAGGGAACAACTGTCTGGGGTCAGAGGCTGGCAGAGCCCTCTTGGCACAGCTTCCCACCGGGACACAGTGGGACTGAGGATGTGGATTAAGACAGCAAAAAATTGTACAGACAGAACTTCCCTTGACTGCACCCTTCAGAGGGGAAGGGGACATCAAACAGAGCAGAGGTGAACTAGAGATGACATCACCTGGCAAAGCCCCGGAATCAGCCTCTTGCCTGACTGATTAGCCTGTGAAATGGGTGCACCACTCCAGCCCTGTGGGGAGCTTGTTGTCAGGCACTCTCCTCTGCTGAATGAGTCTCTCTTTTCCCCCACTCTCAGCAAGGCCCTCTGGATTACAGGCTTCCCCATTAGAGCAGAGCCGCTGGGCCCACAGGCTGGAGCTGGCCCCCGTCCAGGCACGCGTGGCCGCCTGCCCAGCACTCACATACCGATCGGCTCGGCTGTAGCTGAGCAGAGAGCGGCAGGCATTCCCCGCCAAACTCCTCACCCTCTCCCAGGCACGGCATCACCCCAGCTGGGTGAGGTGTTAGCATAGCAAGAGTACCCCCTGTTGCCCTCAATGCATCTCTTACAGCCTCTCCGGCATCCATAAGCATCCTCATGCATCATCATCTTCTGCTCCATGGTCACAGAGCTGCCATCTCCCCACACAGAAGCAGGGCTTTTCCAGCCCCAGGTTCTGATCTCATTTATTTTTGCACTAGAGAATGGCTAAGAATATTTCCTGCTAGAAAGTACTTGGATGGGAGTGACTGAAGGATGGGATGGGAACTGGGAGCAGCTCCCCCAAAAAGGCTGGGGAGCAGTGGGGACGGGGCTGAATCTCAGACTGCCAGGCTGGGGGGTCTCTCTGAGCACAAACTGCTCTGGGGAAGCTCACAGGTGTTCCTGTGGGTGCCAAAAACTTCCAATGCTTTTCCAGTGATGCAAGAGAAACATATGGGGAAAGACAAAATAAGAAATTACGATGACTGTGGGACAGGGGTGAGAAAAAGTCCCTCACGTGCATTTGCTTCCCAAGCCCCAGTCGAGCTCTCCAGGAAGGCATCGTTCCATGGAAATCAGACTTCCATTTATCGTCTGAGAGGGAAAGGAATTTTCCTATGTTTTATACGTTTCCTACAATAATCGCAGAGCGTGGCTGTAAACGTTGCTATAAATAGGGCACCCTTTTAAAATGAGACTGTGTGTGAAAGCCATCAAGTCTGGGCTGTGCTGCCCCAGAGCACAGCCTGGTCAGGGCAAGGCAGCAAGATCTCTCTGTTGGACCAAAGCAAGGGATTTTTTCTTCCCAAGTACTGACACATCACTGCCTGTGCCCATGGTACCTGCACGAAACCCATCCTGACACTGAACAGCTTCACAGAATAAAGCCACCCCCTGTACCCCAAAAGCCAATGCTCCCCTACCCCAGAACAAGAAATACTTCCAACACTTGACAGATGACCTCTTACCTGCCCATGGAGACCCTCCCGAAAGCACCTCCCCAGCAGCCCTGGGGCTCTCTGCTGTTGCTGTCCACTCTCAGTGGCAATGCTGTTGCCATTCCCATGGGCATAGGTGTACCAGGGCACAGCAGCCAGCTGAGGCACCAGGACTGCCTCCACGCTGTTCTCCTCCGACACCTCGGCATCACTCCGCACCCTGGCCACCTGGTGAATTTGCACAGTGGCTTCTGGAGGGTGGTTGATGTGGACATTCACCAGAGAAGGGTTTAGGGAAGCTGGAAGATGAGTTTACACCACATATATGATAATCTGGCAATAATTTTGCACCCAAAGAGCATTTTGTCATGAACAAAGTCACAAGGAGGAGAAGTAGACTGAGACCACCAGGAAATCTAGAGGAAGACTGCATCTAAGAGAAAATATTTCTCTGACACAAAACCAGGACAAACCTACCAAACTTCCACAAGAAACTAGGGAAACCTCTTTTCTAACAACCTGGTCTGAAATACCAAGCATAAGGAGGTAGTGGCCTCTTCAGGCCTGTTAACAAAGATCTGAGGAGCACACAAGTAGGAGTAAAATGTAGGGTCTGAAGCCATTGGCCATGCTCACCCAGCTGGTTGGACAAGGGCAGCGTATAGGTGGAGTGCCTCATGGAGCTGCCAACTGGGGTCTTTGGGCCTCTTCCTCCTTGCTTCTTTTCCAGAGAGGGAGCTGGCAGGTGGCAAAACTTCCCTGTGGAGTTGGAGGGGCACCAGCATTCATCCCGGCCCACGCAGCGCCCTCCATTCAGACAGGGGATCTGGCAGAAGTCTGCAAGGCAAAGAGAGGTCTGCTTAGAGGAGGAACTGAGACACTGGCTCTAGCCAAGGGCAGCTGAGGGATGCCAGGCAGCTGGACCTGGCCAGCACTAACCCCACGATGCCCCAAGAACCAGGCCCAGCACTGGGCCGGGGTCAGCACTTGCAGCCTGGAGGCAGGCTCCGGTCCCTGCTGGGCAGGGCCATTTTCCCCAAGCTCTGCTTATAACTGGAGTCATGGGTTGAAAAAGATGAGCCCTCCCTTCGGCTCTGAGGCCACAGCCAGGCTGGGGCACCCATATCCTGGGGGGCTGCCAAGGTGGTGTTGTTGACACAGCAGGATCTCTTGGAGTGGGTCAGAAGCTATGGCAGCCACATGTAACCACGTCTGCCCAATTTCTTCGCTTCTGCATCGCCCCCTCCCCACTTGGCAGGATTTTCACTCCTAGCCCAGAAGGGAACTCAGCAGGATGGGAGAGGCAGATAGAGAGAACAGGCAGAGAGCCACATCCTTAGAGCCTGTCTCATGTCCAGCCCTGGCCCTGCCAGCAGTTCAAATGGCAGAAGTGTGGAGTGAGACAAAAGAATCAGGAGCAATTCACCTGCACAGGCTCAGAAAAAGCATCCACAGATGAAACCAAAGTCATGTCCTTTCTGACCTCGTCAGATGCTTGAAGCAACCCAGAGCATCTCAGTGTACACTACACTCCAGCAAGGCATGGGATTCCTTGACTCTGTCAGTGTGAGATAAGACACTGCTGCTCCACATTCCTGGATGGCTTGTCACGTTCATCCTAGGGGATGAACAGCCATCCTGTTTCAAGTTCATTTTTCAAGCCCAGCACCCAGTTTTGGGGAAGGAGAAACATTTTTGGACTGGAACCTAGGCAGAAACTCCTGTGAACACAATCCTCCATCAGCGTCCACAACAGCAAGACTTTTCATTCTCTCAGTGTTAGAAGAATTTGAGTGATACAGAGGCACTCAGAGGACAAGTCTCAACAGGTCCAGCATGTTGCTCCCACCAATTGGCTCCAAGACAATGTGACCAACCCAAAGCTGGATATCCCAGTGACTTGATGAGCAATCCCAGCTCACTGCTGAAAGGCGAGCTGTGGTTTCAGCAAGCCCTGTTTATAAGAACAGTTCACAACCTGCAGCCAGCTCTCCTGGCTGCCACGTGAGTGAAAGGAGAGAACAGGAGGAAATTAGGTGATGAAAGTCAGCCCCAAGACTGGATGCCAACTAAAGCAGTGAGCTGGCTCTGAGAAGAAGGGGGTGGTGAGGTTTGGCTGCAGGCCTGATTCAAACACATGCATCCCCTCTACTCACGGTGAGATGGAAACAGGAGTTGCTTGCCCAGGAAAGAGAGCAATGAGGCAAAGTCTGTCTTCCTCCCCCAGAGATGGAGTAAGCCCCAAAGACCCCAGAAGACATCTTCCAAGACACTGAGAGAAGCCATCTCTTCCCCTCCCTATACCAGCCCAAGCCCTTAGTCTGCAAAGTCAGAAAAAGCAGGAAGAGCAGAGTGGGGAAGCAGGTAAGAGAGTAGGTGGAGGGCATAGGGGTGCTCACAGATGCGGAAGCCAGATTTGGGGTCGTGGTCATGTCCCCCTTGGCTATAGAGAGTGGTGGTGTCTCCTTTCTCGCAGCTGTTGTAGCAGCGCCCACTCTGGCATGTCTGTTTGCAGATGGTGGGTGTGAAGACAATTTTTATCTTCCTAATCTTCTCTGTCAGGTTGGCCCCTATGAAAGAAAAAGAGTGCTAAGTGGAAACAGCATCTTCAGGCCTGGGGAGCTGTAATTCGCAGCTCAAGCTCCAAAGCACTCCCAGAGCAAAGACGGGTCAATGTCCCTCCCCAAGGTGGTGGAGCCACTATCCCTGGAAGTATTAAGAAAAGACTGGACGTTGCACTTAGTGCCATGGCCTAGTTGACAAGGTGGTGTTAGGTCATAGGTTGGGCTTGATGGTCTTAAAGGTCTTTTCCAATCTAGCTGATTTTGTTGGTCTGATCACAGATTCCTTGATTCTGTCTCTCCTTGCCCCTTGCTCACTCCAGCCTGTTTTCTGCTCCAGCATCTGTAAGAGCTTGTCAACACATGAACAATGGCAAGCAGCATGCTCTGCCTGCCCAGTTGGAGTGGCATAACAGTCTGAAGGGACACAAATGCACTAACTTCATAAAGGGAGTTTTTCTGCTTTAAGCAATATTCCTTCTCCAGCCGCATCAGTAGTTGGAAGACTGGCTGCTCTGAAACCACTGGAGGTCTTCCCACAGGAACACACTGGCATCCATAAAACAGAGCATCAGGGTCTTAAGAAAACCAGTGTCTCGCTACAAGCATTCCCTGACCTTCTGCAGTTATCTATGGTTCTCTTCTGGTCCCTCACCATCCTCACATTAGTTATGACAAGAAATCACACTCAGAGCTCTTGGGGACTTGTGGAAATGGACAACAGACAGAACGGTTGTGTAACCAGTTGGCTTGACACCAGAGCCTTTCAACCCACCCCAATAAGACAGTCATGTGCTGCCCTTGCTGTGCTCAATCCCCCACTCCCTGTTTCAAAGCTCCCTTTCAGATTACAGCTTTAACCAAGTTCACAGCCCTACACATAGGGGCTGAGGTGCCACATGGTGCCTTCTTGGGGAATCCTGGCTTCAGGGGGAGCCAAGCTGCAGAAGACAACTTGCATCTGTCCTAGCTGGGAACGCATTGAGGCTCAGCATCTGCATGTCCCAACAGCCTGGCCTAATCCCTGCTCATGTCAGAAAGCATCAAGGCAGCAGCCAAAGGGAAGAAATAGACGCTGGTTGCACAATCTGACCGTGAGGGTTGCTCAGACTGAGGAGTAAACTGGGAGACACCATTCCTACAGACTAAGGCAATTTCTCTTCAGGGCAGTGTGCTGGGGTGATGTTCAACATCTCTAAGATGCAACTGTCATATTCCCTGGCTCCTGTCTCATGCCATCAGCATTTGCTCCCCTGATCTGTCCTCCTTGCCAAGCCCAGCAATGTCCATGCTGACCTTCCCTTTTCATCCCACTGCACAGCATAGTCCTGGGAGTCCAGGGTTTCTTGGGGATCCCCAGTCAAAGTGTTGCCCTTTCCCATGACACCCCAACAAGAAGCCCCAAAAGAGTGGGCTGGAGACAGCCCTGGAGGCCTTACCCTTTGCAGACAAGGTGTGTTCCTGGGAAACTGCATGTGGGCCAGAGCTGCTCTGCTCATGTCCGTTCCCATTGGGGAGCGCATTAGAGGTGAGTTGGCCATTGCTGGCTGGGTAGCGCCGGACAGTTCTTGATGACCCTGTGTGCTGAGGGGAGACAGGAGAGCCCATTCTGCTCTGAATCCTGTGGAAGAGAAAAAATGAACCAATATTCCTCATGAGTGACTGCACTGACCCACAGTGCCTGTCCACCAGTGTACCTTGCAGCAACCTTCACTGCCAAGCTGCCTGAGCCACCACGTGGACACAAAGCTTTGTTTACCTGAGCAGGATCCCACTCCTCCCATTTTCAGTCATCACCATGGCATTGTCTCACTCTAGGAACCATGCCCATGCCCTGAGCCTGGCAGGACACAGTATTCACCAAGATATCCTCTCTGTACCATCACATCAGGCTGTCCTTCCACTGGGATGCTTCAGCTGCCTTGAAGAACCTCTGCCTGTGCATCACATTCAAGGTCTGTTCCTTGACAATAACAAACATAAGCAGCTCTAAATACATTTGTTCTTATGGGGGAAGCTTTCTCAGGACCCGCCTTCTCAGCCCCAAATAAGCACTAAAAGAACAGTAAAACAGTCAGAAAAGAGGCCAAATGAAGCAAATAAACACAAGTTGTCCCATGACAGTCACAAACGAGAGAATGACCAAAAACTCAAGTCTGTAAGCGCAGTTATGACTTTCTGCACTAACTGCATTTATAGCTTTTGGTGCTCTCTGGGGACTAAGCATGGAGAAGCCATCCAGCTCTCAAGGTAACACTTCATACACCCTCTTATATAAAGCCATCACAAGGCAGAGTTCTTTGTGTTAAAGATCTTGATCTACTGCACTTGCTCCCATTTCCTTTTACTGACAGCAGCACTAAGGCTCTAAGAGGGTGCTCTTCTTTCCAACAAATGTATCTCCCTCTCACCTGCACCATCTGCAAGGAAAAAAGGCTTAGTACAGCCAAGGGCCAAAATAGGTTGGCTGCCCACATACTCCTTTCTTTGAAAGTCCCAGCCTTGGATGCCTCTGTAACTGAACTTCAGTACTGACAACACTTCTGCATACCCTGTCCAACACCTCCATCTCTGACTACATGGCTGGGCAAAGAGGCCAGCTCTTTCCCACTGAAGTGCCCAGAAGTCTATCCGATTCTGTTGTTTTTAGCACCTTCTCTGAAGCAGTCAGCACAGAAGATGTGTTACAGTGTCTACAGGGAACACAAATTTCTAAACCAAACAGGACTGGATGATTCAATGAGAGTTGGCTGACAGCAGCTCTGCCTTGCAGACATTCCTTGGATAGCTTGGAATAACAATAAGATCTTGGGAGATGGAAAGGGAGCTCATGCTGTGCTGGTATTCAAACAGGTCAAGAACAACACACAAGGTAACTGTCAGCCAGCAAGCCTGAAATCAGTCCTGAACAATGGAAAAGATGACGCACAGGTCAATTAATTTGGAACTAAACAAAAGGAATAAAAAAAGAGAGGTCAAGTCAAGGAGGTCTGTGTAGAACCACCCTTGTCAAAGGAGTCCATTTTCATAATTTGATAGAATCAGACACATGCACACCAGCAAGCTAAGAGCCTATGCTATTTCAATAAAAAAATAAACAGGGCAGTACAATGTCACTCAGACACATGCAAAATCAATAACAAACTGGCTGTGTAACAGAACACAAGAAGTCGTTGTCACTGGAGAGGGAATTAGATGGGTTCCAGGGTGATCAGTATGAGGCCTGGCACGATTCAAGAATTTCATCTAGAAATAAATATTTTTATTTCAAAATAAACATGCAATCGACATTGATAATGTGTGCTGCTGACACAGAAATTTGCAATGTGGTGTATCGTGATGAGAACAGAATAATCACAACAGAGCAGTTTGGATCTCTGTGGAGGGCAAATACATCCAAGCAACATGGGATTTTAATAGAGCCAAATGCAGGATTACACTTCGAGCAAGAAGGAATGCAGGCAGCAGCCGCAGATAGTCAGAGACGATCCTGGAAAACAGCGATTCTGAAAAGATTTCAGGGTTAATGACAAGCAATTAAATATGAACTGTCAGTTCAATGCCCTGACATTAGGACACTGAAACACTGCAGGAACAGGGAGGTATTTTTAACTCCCTACACGTCCTCATCACAGTAGGGTGTACATATGCTACAATATCATCCTAGCTCTGATGTAAAGTAGTTCACATCTTCTAAAGGATGTCAAAAAAGGTAGAGAGAACACAGGAAAAAACAGGACAAAAATAATTTGAGGGCTAGTGAAAATGCCTTTTCTGTAAGAGACACCTAAAGTATTCAATCTCTTCAGTTTAGGATAAAGAAGATGAAGAGGCGTTCTGATTACAGAGTGCAGGTTTCTCCGCAGGAACAAAATGCCAGATGTAAAGAGCCATGTAATCTAACCAAGAAAGGCAAACCATGAAACACCATCTGCAAACTGAAGCCAAATGATTCTATACTAGTAAGCATGCCTACATGCAGTGGTATAGCTGTCTTCCTTCTGCAAAAACCTCAGCAGTGGATTCCCAAACTCCTGATACTGTCTCTTCAGGAGAGGAAAGTGAACATTTGTTGTCTTGTTAAAATCAAGATCTAATCTGAGATGAGGGCAGCAAGCAATGCTTGTTTCTCAATAATCAGCAAGGCTAGCCAGAATAATTGATGTGAACCTTATTTCAGTTCTATCCTAGTCCATTTCAGAAGCTCCCCTGAGATTCTGCACAGTACCACCTACCCCAGATGGCCAGGACAGTCAGGCATGACCTTCCCACACATTTCTGAGCTACTAATTCAGCCCTGCAGCCAGAAAAGGAACTTCTGATGCCTGCTATGTACTGCTTTATCACCGGGTGTGCTACTGCTAGTTTTGTTAGTGACAAAGGAAAAACCATACAGAACTCTAGGGAGGCTAGGGGAGAGCTACCAAGTCTTAGAAGCTCAGGCACATTTTTTCTTTGATCTCTAGTGAGAGATCCCAAGCATAGACCTATAGGTGAACATGGCTGGGTTTCCAAGGTCTTTTACTGCAGAGATGGAAACACCCTGAGGAAAAGAAATGCATTTGCCCAAACAAAAATGACTGTCTTAGTGCTGGCCTTGAGTTGTGAAGAGTCACTGGGTGAAGGTGACTGGTAGCATAACGTAGGGAAATATCAGCTATTCTGCTTGAAAAAGGGAGGGTTATTCCCTTGAGAAAGGGAGCATGCTATGTGCAAGTAGCAGATCTTGGCTGGGCTCTACCCATTGCCTGCCCGTAGGAATTCCACCCTTTGGCTTTAGGAACATCTCTTGTCTTTCCCAGGATTACCAGATTTTGTAACAAAACACACAAAACCCCAAAACAACAACATGTGAAAGGCTTTAAATAAAATAATCATTAGCATTTCAGTTCCAAAGAAAATGGGATTACATGACCTTACTACAAGGGGTAGTGCCAGCTTCACAAAAGAAAAACAGAGGAGGAACATTACTCCATGGTTTGCAACACTTGAGGAAAAGCCATCCTGCTGAGATCCCATTGGCAAAGAACTCCAGTGTGAGTTGAAGCAGGGAGGAGGTGGTGGTGGTGGGGGGGTGTCAGATTTGCTTTGAATTAGTTTGTTTATTTGGTTCTATTCTAGGCTGAGGAGCACTGGGATTTGTGGACTGAGTTAAGTAATACCATTCTAGCCTGGGCAGTAGAAATCAATGGCAAAAGGCATTTTTCCATCTCCATTTGTCATGCCAAGCAGCTGGCTCATGGTCAGGGAATACAAAACAGAGCTTTTTCCCTCCAAATCTTCAGTCAGTCCATGCTGGGCAGACAGGGACTGGCTTGCTTGAAGTGTCTCAGGAAATAAGCCTGAGCTGACCACAGCAGTACAGATCTGGTCAGAAGCCATTAGCAATCCCTATCCATTTGATGGATCTTAATAAATATAGGGCCAGAGCTTGACCAGTTCCCAGGGATCTCCCTTTCCACAGGTTCTCTCATTGGTGTGGTTGTCCTAGGGATAAGAGTGAGCATGGGAAACAGATGGGGTGGCTCCAAATCAGCAGAGTGTGGAGCTTGTGTTACCACTCTCCACGCCTCCACCTGCTTGAGAAGAGACACTGAAGAGGCAGAAGAGGCTGACACTTGAAGCATTATGTTCAAGGCACTTAAAGTACCAGGGCTTCATATTCATTCAGTCTTACAGCCTCCCTCAACATGGTATTACTTCCACTCCTCCAGCCAGGCACATGGCCAGCACAGATCTCTGCAAAGAGGCAGTGGTCTCTTCCTTTACAGACAACTGCCTGCCAAGCAGCTGGTTTCCCTGCTCTTCATCCATCAGAGCTGCTGACAACTTTCTCTGTGTCAGGCACAGCCTGTGGGGCAAAATTAGCTTGCAGACTCCTAGGACACCTCTCCTTCTGGGCTGTCCTGTGGCACCCGCCTCTGCAACTCATAGCAGCAGTGGGCCAGAAGAAAACATGGGGCAAGGAGGGAAGGCAGAGGGAGCAGAGTTCTCCTTCCAGGAGCATGGATGTGTGTGCCCCTGCTGATTTTTACCAGCTGAAAGGTCAGTGGCTGAGAGACCTCAGTCACCCTCACACGGAAATACCTATAGGTATTAGATGCTAAACAAAATTAATAGATTTGGGATGGGAGGGAGTTGTGCAGACAGACTGACCCACAGCTGCAACAGTTCAAAACTATCCAACAAGCACTTTTAGCTGCCCTATTCTGAAGCGTAGGTCAAGGACCTGGACTCCCTATAAGCCCGAGGACACATGCTACAAGTCAAAAGAACTAAGGGAGGTCTGGTCCCTTACATTCTAGCACTACATATCCCTGCAGGACCCAAATAACACCTGTATTTCATTCAGCAAGGGATCCACACATCACCACAGCACTTTTGTGTGTAAACGTTTTTATCTTCAGTGAATTTGGTACCACTTGCACTCTGCTCTATAATTACTTTAGTCACAGCAGGGTAGAGAAGGTACAAAAATATTGTATGGCTGGGATATCTTGGCTCTCCTGTAAGTCCCAGATGAACCTGCAAGGTGCCTGTTCCCTGACCAGGGCAGGTGAGTGGTTTCCTGTCACTTCACTGAGGACTGAGCTGGCAGACTCCCAGCAACTGCACAGACGGATAGGAGGATCCCTGCTTTCTGAATCAACCGCAGGTTTTTTTTCAAAGCCTGCAATTTCAAGACTAGATACACAGAATCACAATAACCAAGTCTCAATCACTGAGACTGAGGTACCCAGAAAACAATACTATTTTCCTAATCCACTGTATACAGAAAGCATTTTCAAAACTCTGATCACTTCTGATGATCATGGTTCTCTGGGTAGGCAAAAGCCAGAGGGAATACAGGTGGGCAAACTGTTCTCTTAGTGACTTAACACCAGACATCCTCCTTGGAGCTGGAGGCAAAGGTGGCAAACTCTTCAAAGCACTTCCCTCTCCCCAGCAGCAACACCTCAGTCTTTCCTGGATTTAGCTTCTATTGGCCGCTCTTCATCCAACTGTTGACTTTGGCCAGATTGCTGGTGAGCTGGGAAACGGTGTTTTTTTCTATTTGTGTAAAGGTAATGCAGAGCCAAGTACCACAAGAGTATTACTGGTTTTTCATCCAGCCTGCCTCACCCTCTCCCCAGCCAAAACCTGACAGACCACAGCAGGGTGGATGGCTTGAGGCACTGTGGAGAGAGTGAGTCCTGGGCAGTGTGGTCAGCAGGGAGGGGCACTAACCCCACACAAGGCAAAGGCTGGAAAGATGAGGATTGGAAATACACTCTTCTAGCTGGAAACAAATCTTCACCATGCTGAACATCACAGAGAGATGACAGAGACTACTGAGACCTAAGGAGCAATTCTCAGGCGGGCAACAATAGCAGTGGCCAAAACAAAGCTGAAGATAATCAGCCCTCAGAGAAGAAACCAGGGTCCAGAAACCCCCATCCCAGGGCCCGGCAAGCTCCATCTCTCCAAATACAACCAGCCTGCTGCTTGGGATGCAACTGGCAGCACCTGCCAGTTGCATCCCAAGGACACATGCTACAAGTGTGTCCTTGGGATGCAACTGCAGGCATCTGGAAAGAACACGTGCTGCCCATAGGGCTGGGAGCAGAGACCCGTGGAGGGGAGCCACTGCAGCACTGGTAAGTCCTCTCCAGCTCCTCCAGCCCACAGCCTGCATGTGCATCTCCAAGATGAGAGGGCTCAGCCAGGACAGGGACTGAGTCATGCTCAGCCCCTGATAACCTGCCAGGTCAACAGGCAGGTTCTCCCCTGGATTTTAAACGCTGAACAATATATTTGGTGTCTGTCTTGTCCGTCTGCCTATCCCTTTGGCAAGATGCCCTCCCTGCTTGGGGCCACAGGGACCAAAATCAGTGATTCACTTCCCCCTTTGTAATGCTCAGCAGTTGCTGATTTTCCACTAAAGCATCGCAAAAGAATGGGCAGCCTTAACACCAGCATCTGTGTCTACAGGGGGAGAGAGAAGCAGCCAGCCTTGGAAAGCAGTAAATTGACCACAAACCAGAAACTTCCCCTTTCTTGGACTCCAAACAGGTTCCTCAGCAGGCAGACAGGATTCATGGCTCAAACTGCAGGCCCTGGAGCACAGGAGAGGCAGTGCTTTGAGAGCACTCAAGTTTATTATCAATTAGCTCACAAACATGCTGACAAGGAAGACAGCTCTGTTAAGACTCTGGGAGGAGGGGGAAAACCACACCATACAAGGCACCTGACTTCAAGCCCACCCACATTATGTCCATAAATCCTGGCTCAGTTTATTATCTCCAAGAGCAGCAGAAATACCACTGAAACCTTCCTGCTTCAGGCTTCCCACTGTCCCTCCTGCTGCTGTCTTCAGCCCTGGTACCTCCCATTCAAATGACGGAGACACTGAAGTCTGAAGCCCCTGCTCCCCAGCATGGTGGAAGGCAAGGGAAGTTGTCATGCACAGGAGAAGCAGCTACCAGCATCCACAGGCATAAGACTTCCTTGGAAGAGCCAAGTAGAATCTATGTACCATGAAGACTGCAGGAACGACTACTCAGTGCCTTCATGCCAGATTCACAGACACCTGCAGCCAGATGTCATGCAAGATAGGACACAAGACACAGGCACCTGCAACATCACAGGGATATCAAGGTGCAAGTCATCCAAATCTTCCCTCTCTTTCAAGAACTCTAGAGCAGCTGTTGGCAGAGTGTCAGTGACAACACCCTTTGCCTTTGTGTGGGAGGGCACAAACACCACTCCCAAAATGGGGCTGCAGGGCCAGGAACATGTGTCAGGCTCCCTGCCTCACATCATACTCAGTGCCACTGGCACATGCCAAGAGCCATGTCAGTCCAGCATCCAGGTGACACTCCATAGCTACTAGGAAGCTGTCACAGAGCCCATATGGCTCTCATTTTGGGCTCTCACCTGTGCCATGTTGCAGTGGTAACTCCAGCTGCCTGCTCCACTTGACATATGTGCCAGTGGCTGGCCAAGATATCTCTGAGTCTCTCACCACAAACTGTAGCAAGAGATGTGCAAGTCCTTGGGACAGCAAAGTCACCAGCTGTCTGCCCCATGCCACCAAGCTCAGACTCCACCACCACCACCCTGGCATCTTCCTTCTTCTGGCCCCCAAAGCAGTGCCAGTGCTGCAGGGCCATCCTAGCTGGCTCCCAGCCTGCCACGTACTGTGTGAGAGCAAAGAGGGAGAGGGTTGTGAACTCTATTTTTATCTGCTCAGGAGTTCCCACACACCACAAACATAAGTGAACCCCTCTAAGCTCACAGACAACTAACAGGTTCTTTTTAACCAGTCTCTTGGGATCCAATTTGCTCCTTAGCCAAAGCAGCTGCTCACATGCCTCCGCACAGCTCTCTGCTGACATTAAATGCCTTTCCCTTGCCACATGTACCACACATGCCATCTGCCACTCTGTTAAGTGCTCTTCTTTGCTCTCATGTATTAGGCAGTGAGCAACTGACTCGCTGGAAGAAGTCCAGCTCTCCAAATATGGGAACAGCACCTGCCTGGCCCAGCAAGGCTGCAGAAACATGCCCTGCACAAGGGCATGGGATCAGGTGGTGACAAGGAGCTGCAGATCATGCTTATGATCGGATCCATCAGACCTTAGTGCTGACCCATAAAATGGCCAGAATCATGACTTCCAAATGTCAAATGTGATAAAGAGCTGTCTGCAATCTGCCTGTCTCCAGAGCTGAAGTGCAGGCCAATTTTATTTCAGGAAAATAAAAATGCAGCCTGCAACTGCTGTCAGCTTCTAGTGGAGCCAGCAGAGGAACCATGTCAGGCTACTTGATTACAAATGCCACATTTGGGCCAAACCCTGAACACTCCATAGACTAAAACAGGGATTTAGATGGTGAGGGAGACGAGGCAAGTTCTCTAGCAGAACTGCCCAGGCTGGCCTGTGGTGCTCAGCTGCACACTCCTCTGGGCTGAAACAATGAGAAGACTGCCTCAGTTGGCTCCCCTGCTGCGTAGCAGGGCTGGTGTTGAACAGCACAATCAACGGGCACAGCACTACTGCCAAATGCAGTCACACAGCCAGTCTCACACCTCAGCGAGTAGAGACACATCCAGAAGTATCCTAACAGCTGCCATCACATGCAGGTCTCCATCAATGCCACCATCTTACTGCAGACATCACCCCATGGCTGCAGCCTTTGTGCCATCACAAACCCAGGCATAAGCTGCTGGCGTAGTCAGAGAGCTGAGTTTTCAGTCATGCAATGTGATCACCCCACTGAGGTTTCAACCCTGCCACCAGTCACAGCAATGCCTCCCCTGCCCCTCTCCTACTCCCTGTGCTCCCCAATACAGGGTCCTACCTGGCAGGGAAGAATCTGTATTTTGGGCAGTGGCATGCAAGAGGAGAGGACAACATATCAACCTGTGCTTGTGTACACAAGCACACTGAGATCTCCATCTCAAAGGGTCCTCTGTTTCCACAGGATACAACAGCTGCAAGCTGAGGGCTGCCATCTAATGAAACCTGCTGCAGAGGCATTAGCCAGAGAAAAGCACAACACTGGCTGTGGGGAGGTCACTCATCTCCCCCATAACGCAGTGAGAAAACAAGCACTTCTGAGTTTCATTTTCATCTTGTTGATGAGCAACACCCACCCCCTTTACTAGGCTGCCAGCTTCAAAGCCCTGAAAAAACACTTTACCCTATTCATCCTTGCACCCACATGCACCCCTCAGAGTGGGGGGAGCCAGCTGCCTGCCCACTGCTCTACACAGGACGTGGAGAGGGCTGGCAAAGCCTCTCTCATCCTAGGCATGTGAGTGGGGTGAAGAGCTTGTGGTATACACACACACAGCATGAGAGCAACAGGATGAAGAGATGTGTGTAATGCTCTCATCTGAAGAAGTGAAGGCTTTTCATCTACAGCAGGTGGTCTCCCACTCATCCTGGGAAAACTGTAGATCTAAGACATATTTTAAGCGAAAATAATGGTTAAACACCCAGCAGGATGCCCTGGCCTTTGGATCTATTACCTCAGTGTTGTTAGTCTCCTCACATCTCTCCATCCCCAGCCACACACAGGATTCTCACACCTGCAGCACTCAATCCATGAGAGCTGAGTTGGGATGTAACCTTTGCTATCCAGTCTTGAAGTCTCATCCCTGCCGACTATCGGAGAACTAGCATTCCGGTTATTTTTAGTCTCTACTGTTCTGCACTGGCTCCATCCCTCCACTTGCTCACTAGCCAGAAGACTAGTGGCTGTCTGGGAACCAGGAGCACTCCTAGCCATGTATGCATGATGCCTGATGGCAAAGCCAGTGCCTTCAGGAGTACCACGATCATGAATCTGCTTCACACCTCTCTCACGTGACCTTCAGCATCCACACCAAGGACTATCAGGGAGGAACAGGTTTCATGGAATCCTCATTGAGAAGGGATGTGGAGTGCTGTGCCTGCTTTGGCAGCGCCTGAACTCCAGCTCTGCAACAGCACAGCTTCAAAGTCATGGAGAAGGCAAAGCTCCAGTGTCATTATCAACCTGTCATTACATCCCTGGAATAGTTTGGCACTTTGCTTTTTAGAAAGCTATACCACTGAAAAATTACCATGGCTACCCTGCCAAGACTACAGTCAACCTAATACACTCTGCCCCCTCCTGATAGCCTCAGCCTCCAAGTATGTTCCTCATCCTCCAAGGCCAACATTTGGCTCAGTTTTGCAGATGTGGGTCTGTTAACCATTCCCCTCAGCTCCCTCCTTCCTGTTGTAGTTCTCAGAATTCTTTCCAATTTGTCAAGACCTTTTCTGGCAATAAAAAACACCTTGACTCAGAGCAGGACCCCAGGTTGCATGGGAAAAAAACTCATCTGACTTGGGTCTTTTGCCTCCAAAGTCCTAAGCACCCCTTGTACGCAACCACACGCATTACCCTCTGCTGCCTAATTTTCTGTTCACTTCTACCCTGAAAAATTTCAGCCTCCCCTTCCAGATTTCTTCCTCCCATGGAGGATATTTTTCCTTCAGCTGTAACAGACAGTACTTTTCCAGCCAGAATATCTTCTTAATTCCTGCCTAGATGTTTTGTTTCTGCCTAAAATGAGAGCCTTTACGCAGGTGAGAAAAAAATGAGGTGGTGTGGAGTGCAGGGTACCAATACCACTGAGCATCAAGCACTCGGCAGCATTTCTCAGGATGCTTCTGAAAAAAGGAAAAGAGAACAAGTAGATTTTATATGGAGACTTCTAGATCTTCATTTCAACCACTTGTACCAAATCAACTTCATTTAATCCCTTGTTTCCTGCTAGCACTGGTGATTTACGGAAAACACTCGTAACTAAAGAGAACAGCTTTGATTTTACTGAAGTACCAGTTTAAACCAAAAAAGGCAACACACAGTCAGGTATGAGAAACTGCAGTAATCCACATGCACAAGGGAGCTGAAAGCAAGATAGATGACAATCCTAATTCAGGCATTAGGAAAACTCTTCCCAGCGTTTGATCATGTGGCCTTAGTGCTCTTCTAACAACTTTCTTTTTTATGGAACTGCTATATAAATTGTATTGTCATAAACGTCCCAAATGATATATGTATAGTATATAAAATAGGCTATAAACTGGATTTTCTGTACTACCTTACCTACCACATGTACAATGTATTTGCCCTGCACCCTGCTCTCTTGCATGGAGTCTCAGATTAAGCTGACAGTAGCAGCACTCTTCTTTCAGTTAGAAGGAAAAGTGCATTTGAACTGCCTAAAGGCTGCATTAAGCTATAGGAATGGCTCCCAAGGAGGTACAGAAGAACCAGGTCTAATGTAAAGACCATATTTGGAGTTTAAAAAAGGGTCTGAAAGCCAGCTATTCTCCTGCTCCTCTGAAGGGTATGCAACCCCCTAGAAAGTAAATAACATAAAACATATAAACCAGAATGGTGCTGACAGCTTTAAAACACTAGAAAGTAAAGCAACTCTATCTGTGCCAGGCTAGAGAAGGTATATCATGTAATTTAAAAATAGGAGTATTTTTATATAAGAAAAATGGCATTTACACTCCTCTTGAGTAGCTGTAGTTTTTCCCTTAGGCTTCTCAGCCAGCTTGCCAAGGACTTTTGATTAAGTCAAAGCAGGAAAGGGGCTGAGATCTGGATCTTATGGAGATCTCATTGTCCTGAGTGACATATTTTTCTTTTCATATATTCTCACCCGGGCTGGCACTGGCTTTTTAGTTTCAAATTTTTTAACAATGTCTCAGATATCTACTCAAAGTTGGCTTTGGATCAAGGAATGTAAATGTTTGGCCACCTTGTGAAAACAATATTGCCAAAGGGAAGCACCTTAGAAAGCTGCAATTAGGGCTTATCTGCACTGAGAAAATATGCCATTCAAGTAACAAGCATAAAGGTACTGTAGTGGCACAAGGCCAGCACCGGTGTTTTACCCTGGGAATTCAACATCGTGCACTGCAGATGTCCTGGGCTGGTCCCACACCAAATGAAGTGGGAGAGCTGCCACAGCCCATGCCACAGGAATGCACTTAAACAGGGGTACTCTTCTCATCCAGGGCCAGCTTTTATTTTCTCTGATATTTGGATATTCATAAATTGTAACACTTATAAATGTAAACTGAGTGACAGTCATAACTGAGCAGAAGAGCAGAAGATGCATTCAGAAGGTATGTGGCTAGTATAGACTTCCTCCTAGTGCTATACATATCATAGACAAACAGTTCTGAACACTCATCAGCAACCCAAGTAAGGCAGTAAGCAAGCTCTCCTTTTTCTCATAAAAGTGGAAAGTTCAAAGCTGGCAAGACAGGAGGCTCCAGATCCCGCTTTAACAATTAAGACAAATCTGCCTCTGTTTGGAGCAGCATCTTTAAAAAGCATGTGACCTTGCAGTGAACTTTTTTTTCTATCTGCTAGCCCTCAATGACAACAAGCTCATCAAGCTGATTTTGCCAAGCCACAGTTCTCAATGTCATGTTTTAAGTGGCCACCCCAGGGCAGACAGTTTTGTATCCACCCATGGGCTCCACTCCCCTTAGCCAAGGACCATGCTTGACATTTGACTACCATCAGAACGGGTTTTCAAATGAAACAGAACAATTTTCAAACGGGGGGAAATACACTTTCTCCATTCAGTAACCTCTGCTACACACCCAAGATCCTCCCATCTGCTTGCTCCCTGCTGTTCTAATCCTTTGCTTCCAGGAGAGAGAACAGAGATTTTGGCAGAGCCTTCCTGCTGGCATGAGGTTCCCAGTGTTCCCAGGCCAGGAGCACTGGCCACAGCTCCTCAAGGGCTGAATATAGCCCATCCTCTCATCAGGAAGGGAGGCGATGTCTCCTCAAGGGTGCTGCAGAGGAGAGTCTGAGATCAGAAGTAAGTGGGCTGGGCATGCTGCAACTCAGCCTTCTTCCTTTTCCATCCTGAAAACACCAGGCAACTCCCAGCAACTGCCTTGCCTAAACAGAACCCTCTCAGAAGAAGCTCCCTGCCCTCAAGAGCTTAGCTGCATTAAGCTGTCTGCACAATGTCTCAGCACCTTACACCACAGCTATGTCTTTTTCCCTTGCCTACATTACTGTGAAAATGCTTTGCAGGTCCCAGACATCCCTTCTTTTCTGTGAAGAAGATGCCTTGCTTTGCAAGCAGCTGTCATCCAGCACATACATCCCATCTGGGCAGCACAGCTCCCTTGTACAGATGCTGGTTACAGATTTATGCACAACACTCCTGCAGAAGGGACCTTCTCAGGTGGCAGCAACAAAGACCCTCCACACACACTGCCCAGAGTCAAAGGCATCTGGTCATCCATACTTAGGGTAAGGGGCAAGGGAATAAGCCCTTTCCACTCCCTGCTAAATAAACATGAATTCTGCTGATATTCCAGCCGTAGGAAAACAAAGCTGTTTCCATTTAGCTCAGCTTCTGGGCTGAGGTGCAACTCCACCCGTACAATCATCCATCAGGGCTTTGCTTCTCCGGGCAGAGATTCAGGCTGAGATCAAGAAGAGGGAGGATTTGCAGCTAGTCCATGCTGGGAGGGCCTCTAACACCCCCAGGATTTTGGTCTCCAGAGCACTCACCGTTCCAAGCAGCACAGCATGGGGGCCTCTCAGCTTCTGCAGCAGCTAACAAGTCCCCACAGGCCCCCTCAGACACCTGACTCCAAATCTCCACTGAGCCACAGACTGCTGAAGGGACTTGGGAAGTGGTACTCATTGCTTAGCTTGTATTTTAAGAAATGACAGTTTGAGCATCACCAGCTCTGGTGTCAGCAAAGCAGACCCAGAGTTGCCCTTCTCCTAGCCATGTCTTTCCCTGGGCAAGAGTTGAGCTCAAGTAAGACTGAATATATCTTCCTCTTTAGTCCCAGAAAGGAGAGATAATGCACCCCATGGGCAAGCCAAGGATGGAATGGTTCTCACCCAGTACCTCTCCAGAGACACAGATAACTACATGTAGCACCACAGCACTGATGCCTGTGCTCAGCACAACATTCAAGCTGACATCTTGTTCACATGCACATCTTTCCAAGATTGCCAGCACACCCAGGAACGGATCTGTGACAGATACAGTGGGAATGCCCACAGGTCCATTTGCTAGCCTTCACACCTACCAGATGAAAATACAAACCAACCAGTACAACCAGTTGTATATGACTAGTACAGCCCTGTCACACAAGGAGCTACCACTTCTCACC
The DNA here is from genome assembly GCA_013397935.1 of Dasyornis broadbenti. Taxonomy (NCBI): domain Eukaryota; kingdom Metazoa; phylum Chordata; class Aves; order Passeriformes; family Dasyornithidae; genus Dasyornis; species Dasyornis broadbenti. Next base: position 1,585,506 of record VZRN01005907.1, on the reverse strand, counting down.
AAGGCTGAGGGTAGAGGACTGACAGTAACTTATGTCCTGCTGTCGCAGTTGTGCTTTCTGGGCTCTCCTGGCAGGGAAGCCACAGAAGGCCACTTGTCCTTCCAGAGCTCTGGAGGGCCTGAGCATATATACCAGAAATAAAACCATGAAAACAGGGAGCTGTCTGGTTGTACTCTTCACCAACACTTTATGAGCCTCTACAGACTCCCAAAGATTTCCTACCTCCAGACCAGGCTACTCTCCACAATGAAGGTGCAGTCATCATAAGCAGCAAGTCCAGCTAGCTGAGAATAAGAAACCATTTTAAAGCAGCCCCATCACTCAGGTAAGTGGGGAATATTTTGGTCCAGGCACTTCCCAACTAATTCAGTTGGCTGCTCTCTTAACTCTCTCTGAAGACTCACTTCAGAGTACATTGAAACCAAAAGCAATCCAATCTCTGGTTAGAGACCAGGTCTCTGTGGAGGATTCATGGGGTTTGTTGCATGTTTATAGGGAATCTAACATAGTACTGTTCTAGTGCATGGCTTCAGAGCTTCTGATTGTTAATTCTGTACAAACAAACAAAATTAGGCCAATATATATGCAAATAAACAAAAGGAGAATGCAAATTCACTCATGTGAGGATTTGATTTCCTGTCTTGGCACAGCAAGACAAGGCTTAGAGGTCTATAAGATCCCACTCTTGTGCAACTCCTGCTTGCTAGGAATGCAAATGTACAGGGAGATTGGGGACTGGGTGTTTGTCCTGGAACTCAGGAGTCTTCTCACAACTACTGACCTGGAATCACCAGTGTCCTCCATCCACTGAGTCATCCAAGAGCTTCTTCCAGACCTCTTCCTTAGTGACAAATCAGACAAGTAAGCTCCTGTGGAATCATGGCAGACTAACTAGAAAAAGTCAGTGTCCACCAGCACAACCCACCTTTATCCAGGAGCAGACCATGAACTTGAAAACACAAGCTGTTCCTCTCAGACTTGACAGTGAACTGAACTCAAGCAAAGGCAACTCCAAGTTTGCAGAGGCTAAGAACCAATCCTCATACTTGCAAACATGAGCAAGAGATCTACCTAGCTCTTTTAAAATAAACTTCTTGCTTTTGCTGCTACATCCCAGCTGTATGAAGAAAGTTTGATGCAGAAGCACAGAAAGTACTTCAATGGTAGCATAGAAAAAGAGGATGTAACTGCCAAATGCAGGCTCCAAGTTCAGACAAGCCTAAGAGTGTGGTTTCATGAGACAAATAACTAACCTAAGAAGTGACTTCCCCACCACCAAAAGGGGAGTCGCCTCCTTTCCTCCCCTTCACTTGCTAGACTTGCAATTCTGTCCAATACTTGTGGTCTCATGATCTTCCAATAAGCCAGTTTAGCCTACTGAAGTGGCAGAAATCTATCCTTGATTTTGCTGTGTTCATATTTTGCTGGGTTACTGAACTGAGCCAACTCACCTAGGGACCAGATGAGGACCAACAAGTTAACAAATGGGAAGGCATGGCCAAGACCATGGCTTTGGCTGCAGATGCTCACTCTTACAGGCTCTGCAGCTAGCCCAGAAGCTGGCACACTGAAAGGGACACTCACAAACATTTGGGAAATAATTCTTCTAAAAGCAACAAGACCTTTATGTCATGCAGTACTACACAATGTTATGAAGTCCACAGACTGCAGAAAAAATCCAGCTGACTGAATTGTACAGGAGAACACCCAGGGGCTGAAGAGAGGCATTTCAATGCAGACCAGTGTCAGGGTGCAGGCAGCCCTCCACCTGCCTGCCAAGCAGGGCTGTTAAACATTGCCTGGGCAGCACAGTATCCAGAGGGGTGGTGAGAACTCCCTCTCAGAGAGACACACAGAGGCCTCAGCAAATCCTTCAGGACATCTCCAGAAGGCAGTCAGTGGTAAACATGTCCCGGTGTCCAACCTGTGGCCATTGCAAAAGACAATAGTCAAATTCTCTTGCTGGAGCATCCGATAAGGTGTTGTCCTATGGCCTCCATGGGAAGGGAAGGAGGAACAGCACAGCATGGTCCTTAATGGAGTCCTGTTTCCTTGGGATGGTGCCAGAGGATTTAAGGTACGTCGGGCAGCTGGGCATTCAGCAATCCCAGTTCAGCGATCAGCAGACACTATGCTTGACTGACTGGACAAGAATGCTCTGCCACTGCCTGCATAGCCCTCTGTTCTCTGTGCAGAGCCTGAGGTCATGTTCCTTACTGGGAAAGCCTTCAACAGGTGCTGTATCTCCAAGGACACTGCTCTCCCTCCCCTCCAGTCCCTCCACAAAGAGTGGTGGCACAGAGGGGTAGGAGGAGGTCATCACTGCAGGGAAACTTGTCAGCAATGCCCAGGATTGCAGGCACGTGCAAGGGCTGCATGCTTGTTTGGGCAACAAGCCTCTCACAGAGCAGCAATGACAAGGGCTTGGCCACTTCTCCCTGCCAGCATCACTTCTGCCTTTCCTGAATTTGGTTTCTATCAGATAGTCTTCCATTTAGGCACTAAGATATGTCAGCTTCAGTGAACTACTTGGTGCCAGTAAAATCTTTGCCAGTTATTTGAGCCTCTCCAAAATTGTTGACAGCCAAGAGTCTAGAATTGTCCCCAGCCCATGCATTGCCTCCGCTTGAAAAGAGACAGAAGGGCAATAGCTACTGTAGGAGCAATGGGCACATTGAAAAACAACCTGCAGGAAAACAGAAAAACAAAGGCCAAATTGCCCTCTCCTTGGGCAGCTCCAAGTGATGTTGACAGAGAAAGTCAAAAGTTCAGAGAAGTAAAGGAGAAACTGAAGTTACCTCCTGGTTAAGCACCTGTAATTTGCTGTAATGTCTTCCTGACTATGACTGAGTCAGTCATGGAAGCCATGAGAAAATTCTCTGCTTTGGTGGCTACCAACAAAACCAGTCTTTCTGGCCCAGAAACTGAGGGAACAGCTCCAAGAAATACAGGGGCCTTTAGGGATGATGCAGCCTAACACTTTGCTCCCATGTTCATGGACACTTACAGAAAAGTAGAGATGATTTTTAAAAACCCAAACAAACAATATGTGTGGGTTGTTGTACAGCAGCAGGCACTATTCCCAACTCTCCATCCCCACGAAGCTGCTGGCACAGTAGCAATGCTTATCAGGGAAAGACACGTCTCCCATCTTTTACTGCCTCATTCAGCAAAAAGAGCTACAGCTACAGCAGGATGTCACAAAACATGAAATTTTGTGAAGGAGTTGTAGCTCAGGTACAGGAGCATCTCAGCATCGACCTGAGGTGGGTGCATTGAAGCGCTAAGTTCTTCCTCACCCAAAAGACCAGATGATGCCACAGTTGTCTTCCTGAGCTTAACACACTCCTCAGAGTCCCTACTGCATGGACCTCTGAGCTCCAACAGCTCAGGAGGAGCAACTTTTGCTTCTGTACCCAATATGCAGGCGTGTGCCTGGGTACCAAAATGACCCAAGTAACAGCAAAATGGCGCAGAAATAAAGAACAAATGGCTCAATAATTGCTAGAGTCTGCCAGGAGACATCTCTGAGCACCACTGCATTGCTAATAGCAGCACTTAAAAGCACACCTCAGATCTATGCACTCTTCTGTGTGTAGTACCTGGATATATTACTCTAAACATATCCTCTCGGGAAAGAGATTTATCCACCACTCCTCCATACACACTGCGGCTACCATGAAGGCTATTCACCAACAGGACAAGGGCAAACTGATGACCTTCACAGTTTTCCTTCCTCATGGGATCATCATTAGCCTGTCCCATTCCTGTGTATGCCAGGGGACTGTGACAAAGTGCTGAATACAAACTGAGTCCCTTGGAGGGACAGCAGGAGCTGACCCCCTTATGAGAGTTCTCACAGCCTGTGGAGGAGTTTTCATCAAGAGCCAAGTTGCCTGGTCTCATGAAGCAGAGACTGTGGCCCAACTAAGCTCGGTGTTAGTTGCCTGAGGGATTGGCAGAACATCCTGCCAGGAACCAGGTTTGACTTACACAGCTGGAACATGCCGTGGGATGGGCGCCTGAGCCCGTTGCAGGGAGGCATCCCGCCCTACTGTGCCGGTCCTCCTCCGGAGGGAGCTTGTGGGGGGCTGGAAGGCAGCAACGGCACCAGGCGGGTGGTACTCCTGCTCAGGAACAACTTCTTCACACCGGAAGCCCTGGAAGCCTGAGCGACAGGTACAGACCTGGGGGCGGCTGCAGGAGCCCTTGTTCTGGCATGGCGGGTCGCAGACAGCTGGGGAGACACAGAAAGGCAGTTAGTGGACACAGGACTTAGCCCCATGGTGGTGACACCCAGCTGGGGCAGCACAACTGGGACAGTGCCATGTCATCTCTGCAGGCAGGTGACCTTCACAGTCATGGTGTTACAGCTGCTGTGGGCCCGTAACACCAGGTCATCTCTGTTCTCTGCACTGGTCTCTGCTGAGCTCTTCTCCAACAATACTCATTTCAGAAAATTCAGAAATTAGTAGCATGGCCTGCAGAGAGCACATGGCCTCCAGCATTGCCCAGAGTGCTCTGGACAGGAATAGGTCCTAATTCCCAAAGTAAGGGATTGCATGTTACCTTTAGTCTGTTTTGGGGTCTGATTTGCACAGTGCCCCTGGCCTGTCCCCTCCAGTGCTTTCCAGCTTTCCTTCCACAGCTGATTTTGGAGTCACTGTGCTCAAATTCCTCCACTGCTATGGGGACTTACAGTTCATTAACCTTATGCCTAAATCACCCTCTGAGCCTGTGTGTGTTCCTAATTACAGCACATCAGCTTCAGTTTGCACCCCAGGAAGAAAGTGCTATTAATTATACACTGGACCCTAACACTTCCCAAGTCAACAGATGCCAAATTGGGTTTATAACCCAGGCAATGGCAGCCAGGAAACCACAGCTTGCACTAGTAGGACCAGGCTCATTGTTCTGAGCAAGGGTAATTGAAAAGGCACTGGAAAACAGTGTTGTCCTTCAAAGAAAGAAAGTGCCGGCTGGTCAAAGGGTAATGAAACCTTGTAGGACAACACAAGGTGGACGTTAACCTCTAGCCACACGGAAACCCTGTGAAAGAGTTTCAATCCGTGAAGCCACTGCTTCTGCTGAAAGCCCCTCTCCCAGGACTGCCCCAGGGAGGTGGCAGGAGTATCTGACATCCCACCATCTTCACACACAGCTGCTGGGCTTTCATAAGCATGTCCCTCCCCTTCTGGCTGTGCTCTCCACTCCTGCAACATACAAACACGCCTTCGAGAAACACTGCTTCTGGACAACAATCATACAGACAGCTCTTCCCTTGTGTGCCATCCATACCTCATCCTGCTGCCATCAAGTGAGAGAAGTCCTTATACAGATGCTTGAATTCCTTTCACAGCAGTATAGCCCCCACAACCCTTCCCTCATCCCAAAACTAGCCTGCCATCAGCTTTCCCTAACTAGATCAGGGATGTGTTCACTGGAATGCTTCATGCGACATTTATTACCATGTTAACACTCAGGAAGTGAGGGAGATCTCAAGGAAAAGAAGACCCCCAAGTCACGTAGGGCTGTATAGGTTAAAGCCAGAGGTTTTGATGAAATCCCCCAGTAAAATAAATCAGCCAACACTGCAGTCTCTGGAACAGGGACAAGGTCCTAGTCAGGCAGGAATTAACCGTCTCTGGGAAGTCTGGCCCTCCAGAAGTTGATGTAATTTATAATACAAAACTCAGCTGTGATTTAAACAGGCTGCCAGTCCCTACTGTTATCTCCCAATAAATGCTTGCTTTAACAAAGGCCACCAGCCCAGGAAGCCTGCCATTGAAAACAACCACTTCACATGCTGAAATACTGCAGAGCCACGATGCTGGGACTTGGATCCAGAGCAGTTCTCACAACCTCTCCCACCAACATGGTCACATTAGACTGTACCCTTCAGCAGGAAAGTAGTGATAAGTGACCAGGAACTCTAAAAAGTCCCTAAGGCAGTTTACATAGAGAAGAGGAAGAAGGGAATGGGATTAATCTTGTCTCTTCAAGCAGGGTGGATGGGGAGCTGCCCTAGCTGAAATATTTCAGCTCTAGGATTAATTCTCTTCCTAGTTGCCTTTACAGACTCAGGAAGAACTTGAAAGAGCTTTAAAATTTGCTGGTTTTCACTCAGTTCAGCTACGCAATAGGAGAGCAAATCGGTCAGTGGCAGCACTGCCAGTGACAAGAGTGTGAAATCACTATTCAGATCCCCCAAACCATAACACTGACTGAAGAAACAAGATGGTTAAAATACATATATATATATACACACACATATATTTGAAATCTCTCTCTTTGCTTTCTGTTTTCTGACCTCAGGGGTTACTTTGAGATGTTGCTTCTCAGCTCAGGGTACTATAAACAGTTTCTGTTAAGATGACAAGCACTCGCTATAAGTCTCATGTAATCACCTGTTTCAGGAGCTGGGGATTAGGCAAAAAAAAAACCTAGTCATCTCAAAATTCTTAATAAAAGGATAAGACTTAGAGCACTGCTGAAGTATCACTGATAGCAACACTAGTTTGTCCAACAACATCTAGCAGTGCCCTCACAGATCAAGTCTGGTGCTGTCTAGTCTTCAGTGCACGAGGTAAGTCTTCCCAGCAAGGTCACACAGCAGGGATGACTGTGGCATGACACTGACCACCCAACTAGACCTGTCCGAGGGGAATGCCACCAAGTTCAGCCTTGAATTGCTTTGCAGGCACACCTGGCCCAGGGTTGAGCAATGACATAAAAGGTGACATTTGATTACTAGGTCCCTGCAGCTCTGCTCATGCTCTTCATCTAGGAGAGTGATGTAGATCTTCATTGTAAGCAGCTCCGGTAGAGTCCCATTTAAATGCAGGGGAAGATGTCCATCAGCTATGCCCTCCATAGGAAAACTGGGAAGGTGCTGAAGGACTTGTACCACTGGGGTGATTTAATCCACTTTCTCATGAAGAAGTTATGCATGTAAACTCAGTTCTAACTTACAGCTCTGACTGTGTGAACACAGCCAGAAAGGATGGACAATTTAACACAAGTGAGATCTGTGCAGAGGGACAGGCAGGTAGATCAACAGCAATGCAGGAATAACAGTGAGAAAACAGAACTTCAATGAAGAACAGCCAGGGTTCAAAAGACCCTATAGTCACTGTTCAGAAGAAAGACAAAAGAAGAGGCATGTGAATGTCATTCTGCAGATGTGGAAAAGCCCCAGGTGCTAATGAGACTGTCTGAAATCACACTGTGAGGCCACAGCAGAGCCAGCGACTCAGCCTGGAATCCCTGCACCTTTATTCACCATCTTAACCGCAAGACCATCTGTACAAGATTAGAAAGTGCCTTAGTTTATTTAGTCCTTCATGACACACTGATTAAAAATGTTTCTTTTAAACTTTAAAATATTCATGGTAGAAATAAAGCTCATGCTGCATTCCCAGCCCAGCCCAGGGTACCATCTCTGGAAGCAGCAAAGAACCATAATGAATAATGCTGATGAAAGTGGAGGCCAATAAACTAACACAGGGAGGCTGAGCATGATGAGCCAATAGGCAGCAGTTAAATTACTGACAAATTATACTGCAGCCACTGCAGCCCCCAAAACGTGGGCAGTGCAAGGGGGCTTCTGGCCTACTTGTGTATACACATTTCTTCTCCACCTAAGGACATAATGGGACATAATGAGATAATGAGGCATAATGAGACACAAGTCTCACTCCAGGACAAAGTTAAACAGGCAGGAGGTTGAACCCTTCAGGCCTACTTTCAGATGCAGCTCACTATTCATAATGGCCCCTTCTGTGAGATCTCTGGAGTCTTACAGCGTACAGCCCCTGTATGCAGCTCAATGTGACGACCTGGCAGTGTGTGGGTAGAAATCAAACCTGCTGCAAATAGGCAAGATCTTCCTCCTAAACTCCCTTAGCTCATTTCCACTTTCCCAGGAGATGTTGTTGCTCCAGGGAAAGATACTTTTTCATCTTCCCAGCCACAGACTGTCTGAAAATTCCACAAGTCCTCATTGCACTTTGGTCCTCAAATCTGGAACATACTGAGAGACACCTCTCTATGGCTAGGGTTCAGTCATATGCAGCAATGTTGAAAGAGTAAAATGAATAGAAAAGCATGAGTGAAGGAAGAAACCACCATCCTTGGTAGGTTAGATGAAGTAGATTATGGCAACAATTTGACCTATCCTCTCTCCTGTATCCATGCTCAAATCCTTGAAAACCAAGGTTGTGTCCAACACCTTAAGGCCAATTCCTTCCATGCTTGGTCACTCTTAAGAGGTTACCTCTGGCTGCATTTCTACCCCACTAACTTCCCTGATATGCCACATATCAAAGACCATGGGAACAGAAATTAAACAGCATTACAGTGCAGAAACTTAACTGGGATGGGCTGTCCAGCTTGCCTTGGCAGCTTTAAAAAGAGCTGAATGTGTCCAGCAGCCTGAACTCCAGCAGACAAGCCCAGAGAGGGAGGTAGCTGGGAATGAAATTATGTTTACACATCACCAGTCTCCACCGAAGTCCTGCCCGAGCTTTACCATCCCCTGTCGGGGGGACACTGTCAGGCCCGATCATGTTGACACTGTCCTTTTAATGAATCCTTGAGAACAAGGGCCTAGCACCTGAGCAATCACTAGGCAGCCTGCATGGCTGCAAGCCCAGATCTACTGCTCCTACCAAAATCCCTAATGAGAGAAAGATGCTGCCATGGCTGGCCCCGCGTTGTGTTTACAGACACTGTCTGGCAGCACAGCACGGTCTCTACCGTTTGGCTTCTGTCGGCAGGGGGAGAGGGAGAAGGGAGGTGAGTCAGCCCTTGGCCCCCTGCTCCCAAACAGCGATTGCTAAGGCAATTACCCCAGCACGGCCAAAGCAACGTGAGATCCCGCGGCAAACAAAGATGAGCCTCGTTCCCTGCTTAACATCTGAGCAGCTGCTGCCACTCAAGTGAAGGCAGATGCGCTCGGCTATTCTGGGTTGTGCGTTCCCACCCAGGCTGCTGCCTGCGCTCCCTGCCTTCCCAGCTGACCAGGCACCGCAGGCAGCCCTGCACTTCCCTGGGACCAGGCAGGTGCCTGGGGCCAGCAGTCCCTTCGGAAGACCCACAGATGAGCTGCATAGTGTAACCCTGTTATTCAGGGACAGGGATCACAGCAGGGCTTGGTCTGTGGCTGCAGAGCTACTGAGGGTGATGATGACAGTTCACTTGTCTCTGGTGTGCATTGCATTGGTGCCTATCCAAACATCTTCTCCTCCAGTGCTCTGTCAGGGAGCCCACAATGATCTCAGCCCACAGGGCTGTACTAGGGCAGCCTGAACGAACAGAACACTTAATACTTCCTCTGTGGGTAGGTAGGAAAGTCCCGGACAGGTAGTTTTGCACTGCAGGACCGCTCTGCACCTCACTTCCATTTTACACATCCCACGTGCTGCTCCATGCTCCAGCCCCACCCATCCCAGCCCTTGTGCCAAATCCATTAATTGCTTGCCTTAATAGCACTCAGATAATTTGCAGCCCTGATTTCCCCCTCAGCATCAGCAATGCTCACCCACAAGAGAAGAGCCACACTCCGCTGGTTCCCAACTGCTGGAACTTTCCCAGACGTGTCTTTGCTCCAAGCAGGACAAGTGAGAGCCCAAGGCTCAAAACTCACCCATAAATGGGCCACTGCAATGCCCTGCCCCAACAAGATCTTGCCGTGGATGGACACTAATAACAATAATGAAGCAAAGCCACAATTACTCCGCATACTCAGACTTTGCCAGCAGACTGGAAGAGCTGACCCGCAGCCTGGCAGTCCCACAGCGAGGTTGCGGCACAGACCCCATGATTCATCTCCTGTCCTGGCACAGTGCATGGGATGTGTGCGGGGTCACAGCAGTATTCAAGCACTTTTTAGGGGTGCATCCTGAGACTTGCACTGGCTGAGACTGTCATACTCACGTTTGATGCAGCGGTTTGTGCCTGGAGCCGTGGTCCATCCAGGGCAACACTGTCTGCCACAGACATTTGGCCTAAGCAGAGAGACAAAGCAGCGTGGTTACGAGATGGGGAAGCTGAGGTCTTGCTGCAGCCATCACCTCTGAGTCACCCATAAAATTATTTCCTGCAGCATCTGATATTTCCTTCCAGATGGACCAGCAGCTGAGATCAAAACCAATGGGACAAAGGCTGAGTTGTTTAAGTGCTTGGAAAAGAAACCCCCAAGGACTGTGAATGCTGCAGTGTGAGCGATCCCACAGAGAGTAGCTCCCTTTGGAACTGGCATTATGCTGGATTGCTGGCAGAGTGCTCAGAGGAACCATTTCCTCCTGAGAGCAACTGGAGGCCAGCAGCCAAAGATCATTAAAGATCTCATGGTTCTTCATGGTATGGGGGTGTAAATTTGGCCCAATTTCAACTTTGGTCATAGTATCTCACCTCCACAAATGTCCCAGGCTGCTTCAGCCGAAGACAACACTTCATTCTCCACCTAACTGCTGCCGCCTGTTGCTGTTCATTGCTCAGCCCTGCCCTGGGAGGGACAGCATGCCACAAGCCACATGCTGGGACACTCCCCAACTTGCTCTCCCTTTGCTACCCCAGTCCTGCATTTGTTATCTGCCTCTAGCACAGTGACCCAGGGGGCTGAGGGCTCTCGGATCCTATGAAACTTGTGTCTACCTGATGTGCACAGAGCTACACTAATTCCAAGATGCTCAAATAATTTCCATGATTGTTGAATCCAGGATCTTGTTGTAGCAACTTTTTGACTGCCTTTACATAAATTACATCCTTCTCACCTCTACTTTCTTATATGTTTTTAGGTAGGGATGACTGCCAACACACAGCTTTCAGAGATGGTGCTAGGCCTCTAAGAGGTGCTCTGCAATGCCCAAGCAGGCAGTTAATGCTGCGTCCTCCACATGTCCTATTTAAGTGTCTACAATGAGAAGGAATAACAAGCTCCAAGGTGCTCTTTCAAGTGTATTACTCATCATGGAGGGACAATTTTAGGAATAGGTAACTTTTGCATGTCTAGGTAGATGAGAAAGAACAGTTGTCAAAAGATAAAAAGTTAGAAATAGACAGCCTGAAAGCTCTGGAAAGCCTCTGGAAATGAAGTGGGGAGTATGGTTTATTTCTAATGCTGGACAAGGCAGTCGGAGCTGCTGACAGAATTTACAGGAACCACGGAAACCTGCATATTTGTCTTCTGGATTGATTTTAACATGAACACAGCAGGGTCAGAGGAAGATCCTGCTCTGAACTGGCATCCTCCTGACTCCTGCATCCACATGGCATGACATCAGACGACAGAATTGCCAGGGCTCAAGCTGTGGAGCTCATGTTTTGGGAGAGCCAAGGACAGTGGGTGGCAGGTATGCCAAGGATTATCCTGGTATTCACAAATTAAGATGCCTGTAGAGGCACAATTGCTCCATGTGGAAAGGGGAACTGGTCTGAGAAGACACATAATTTTTAAAGTGTTATCTAGTCCTACAGGATCAACTTATTGATCCTGAGGTTTTATTAACCTGGGCAGATTTTTATAGGGAGAAAGCACTTAAATTGCTTTGATGTGACTTCCTACAAGTAAAACAAGCCAAAGTAATTCTAACACTCACTCATATCTGCTCTGACTGGGCAAGAGCACCAATTTCCAGCATTTTGTCTGTCAACCCAAAGAGATGTATGAGTCTCTTCTTTAAGACATCCCCAGAAAGTATCCAATGAAAAAGCCCTTCATTTATTTACTGCATAAGAGTGCACAAGGTCTTAAACTTTTTTAAGGTGTCCTGATCAGTAAAAAGAGAAAACCATTGAACTGGAGCAGGTCTTTGGGTAATTAAGTTCCAGTGAGAGACTCTACTCCAACAGCAGTATAAGCGTCTTTGCTTAGATTGTCACAGGTCCCATTCTTCCTTTGTCACGGGGAAACACACCTCGTAAGTTATATTCAGTCTGTTCAATGAGCAAAGCCCTTGCCCTTTCCCACCTCAACTTACTTAGATAATCATGTTTCTTGTAGGCACAATAGCTACCTTCTCCAGAGAAGCTGTTTTGGCCTTGAATCACACTATTAATTCTTCATGGGATTAAAGTTTAAGTTTTATCTACATCTCTCACAGGCATGTTGGAGGGAGCATGTTGCTAACTGCTCTCAATGCCAACACCAAGCCAGAGGTCATAGGAAGAAAGGTACGAGGCTACAACAGACAGGGATCCAAGCCTGAGCATAGAAGATCACTCCTGAAGTCATGAAACCCCTGTTGGGTTCAGCACAAACTTCTCATTAATAAAGTCACTCTGTGTCACTGCCAACTCCAGATATGAATTGCCAGCCCCAGGTGAAGGGAGATGCCAGCACCAGCCAGGGCGATGTTCCTGGAGGGAGGACAGCCCAGTATGCACAGAGGGGAGCAACCTGGAAAGGATGCCCTCAGACACAGAGGCAGGAGTACCTGGATAGGAACATCCCTTCCTACCATAACCTCCTGGATGAGAGAACGGGAAGGGATGAAGGCAGGGAGGACCTCCAAGACTGGAAGTGAGCATTTGGAAGGAGAGACATATAGGTAGTACTGGAGGGTGGAGAAGAACCACCACTATTTCCTGATGAAAGCCCAGTGAGCAAGACTTCACAGAGCATCAGGCACAGGTAAGCAAGAGCATCAGCTGGAGGAAAACAGCTATGGGAGCTTTGCTGCATGGGACCAAGTCCAGAGCATGTCTGGTTCTACTTAAAGCATTTTCTAGTCATTTACCTGGTTTTAACACCATGTGGTCTGTACTGCCTTACCAAGAAATCAGAATGAATCCCATGAAGTTTAAGGAGCATGGCATGTTTACAACATTGCAGGAGGGTGCTTGAGAGAGAGTGGTGGCTTCCAGATCCATTTGTCCTGCTGCACGTGACATCACCAACACTCTGGGCAAAGATGTGGCTCAAGCGCAAGCCCCCTGTGAGGCACGTCCAGCCCTGAGCCTCTCCATCCAGCGCTGCTTCTGGAGAACAAAACAAGTGGCAGGGTCCCTCCAGGTCTGGTGTAACTTTCAACCACCCCTCATCACACAGAAAACAAGGACTTCCAAGGCAGCAGGCAGAGCTGCCTGGCAAGAGGACCTGCTGGGTGCCATGACACACCAAGCCCTAATAATGATGTAAGCCAAAGCCACGTTCATAACTTTGAAGCATTCAGCAGCTGCCCGAGGTTAGCATCCAGGTTTTCTTCTGCTTACCCATTGCTTGGAACAGGAAGCACAGCAGCAAGGAAATGGGAGCACAACTCTCACCCTCATCCAGGGCAGCTTGGGCTGCAAAGGGACCAGAGGATGGGTGGGCGTGTAGAGGGGTCAGCAGCTCTCCCAGCTGGAAAGAAACTCAACACAGTCCCAGACCAGAGCAGAAGGGAAGACATGTCCTCTCATGGATCTTGCAAGCTGAAGTTCCACTGAACCTCATCCTAAATCACGCTTTGTGGGATGCCCTAATCCCAGCCATAACACTGATGCCAAAAGAAGCCTTCAGCAAATGATCAGTCTTTCCTATCTCTATCTCCTTACCAGTGGAATAGGTTAATTAATGTATTTACCTTCCTAAGGGCCAGGTCACTTAGCATGTATCCCGGGAAATGAAACATTGCTGGGAACATTCAAAGGCACTGAGACTTGATTGCCTGTAACACTGTACTGCTACAGAGCTCATGGGCCACTTAGCACCTTTCAAAGTGGTCCCCAGCCCAGCTCAGACCAAAGCAGACAGAGACCATTTCCAGTAGCCAGTTTCCCCTTTTTGGAGAGAAAGGGCATTAAGTAGCTCAGACAGCTAAATAGCCACAGTGCCAGAGCAAACTCTAAGGCATAGCTCAGTACATTTCTAGAAAAATGCAGAGTGGGGCACTGGATCCATATCTCAGCCTCTGCCTCAAGCACCAGGTACACCCTGAAGTCTCCAAACAGCACAGGCAACTGCAAACCAAGTTTGTTCTTCATTCTGTGGCTAGCACGCACCATCTGTGCCCAAGTATAATCCCTGGCGTGTTGAGCTTGGTGCGCAGGATCTCCCAGGCACTATTCACTGACCTGCTCCTTTTCTGGGATAGACATCTCCTTGACACTCCCCACAGAGCTGAAGCCAGTGCCATGAAGCCTCCCTGCATCCAGAAGTACCATTCATAGCCCTGACTGGATGCACCAGCAGAACCTTTGACTTGAGCAAAGGAGCTGCCGCAAGCCACTCCTTCATCCCCTCCTGCAGCCAGAGGCCACCATCAGAATCAGACTCCTGCTGTGCAGAGGTACCCAGGATGAGAACAGCCTGCAAGACCTTGCAGTGTTATCTTAAACAAGAACCAAGCAATCATAAGAGGCAGGGAAGGAAAACAAGAAAACAGTAGTAAGATCATGGCTTTTACAGCAATGATCAAATATTGTTTCTGAAGCATTCAGTAGAACCCCTTTTTTTCAGCACTTATTTTAGCAGCAATCTATGCATCATTTTTCAGCTTCACACAGATCTCTATGCTGCCAGATATGCTGACTCCACTCAGGCCATTTACAGCATCCTCACAGGAGGCCAGAGGGACCATTAGATCATCAGGTCTGCCTTTCTGCTGCAGGAAAGTGAACTTCATCCAAATGCATATGAAATATTTGCAGTCAGACCCAGTGAAGAACATTAGCAAAAGGCTGTTGGCATCGATGAGTCACTGAAAACTCTCTGCCAAGTCCACATCAGCATTAACTGCCTCCACTCCTGAGCAATCCTATAAACATATTGCAGCAAGAACCTATATGCCACAAAGCCTGGGTAAAGCAGGATTATACAGCCACAGATGGTGTCTACAACAGAAATTAAACATGAACTGGGGTGTAGAATGCCCAAAAAGAAAACGGGAAGGAGAAAGAATGAGTGTGGGACTCTCTGCTAGTTACCTGGGATGCCTCACATGCCTCTCGAAATTGTCCAGGCAGGTACTAGAAGTAGAGGCTTTCCCCAGATTACTCTCCCATTACCCACCTTCCTCATCACTGTGACCCACCCTCCCAGCCATGGGGCAGAGGAACAAGGTGGGACACATCCCAAGGGACGCAGCGGTAGAGGGAGATGCCCACAGTGTCCTTCCAGCAGGACTGGCCAGCTCAAATTAGGGATGCATCTAGCATACAAGCACAGTCATAGCTGGCATGCATCAGGACTACCCTACCCAAAACATTTGAAAGGACAATCCTTCTAGTCAGGGGAGCTGGAGAAACAGGCATGTTAAGGTGAGCACAGCAAAGCAGTGATGCTGTCAGGGCTGGATTGCTTTCCTCACTCAGTGTCAGTAGTCAGTAATTTTTCCTGATGTTTGCTGGGGTATCAAAAGTCACCTCACAATGAGTCTTCTGGAGAAAATACTAAAACCCAGCTCTTGC
The DNA here is from genome assembly GCA_013397935.1 of Dasyornis broadbenti. Taxonomy (NCBI): domain Eukaryota; kingdom Metazoa; phylum Chordata; class Aves; order Passeriformes; family Dasyornithidae; genus Dasyornis; species Dasyornis broadbenti. Next base: position 1,570,113 of record VZRN01005907.1, on the reverse strand, counting down.
AAGTCTTGAAGCTGGATGCACTCATGGAATTGTTTGTACAAATCACACTTGCGAAAAGGTCAGACATGAGCAGGGTGGCAGACACATCCAAAGAGTTCCCAGGAAAGAAACTCAGTCTTGGGTATGCAGCTATCAGACAAGGCAAGACAATAATTATCTAGAAAAGCATATAGTGCCAATAAATGGGTTTTTCAACCATAGAACTCTGCAGGGCCCCTAGAGGTACCAGCAGAGAGCTCTGACTGGGGAATCTGGAAAGGCAACCCACGCAGGAGTTGAGATTTTAAGCCAAAATAATTGTACAAATAAACAGCAGGGGTTTAGAGCGCCTGCAAAGCTACCTGAGTAAGGGAAAATGAAGATTGTCATATCAGAGACTAGCAAGAGTTCAGTGTAAATAGCAGAACAGAAAATATCCCACCTGGCAAAAAAATAAAACATCACAAAACGAAGTTTTTTAGGGGCCCTGTGTTTCCTGGATGAAAATGTGTCTGGTGCAGCAAGGGGTGTAAGAAGATGGATGAAGTGGAAGGACAGAGTCTCACAGAATGGCTGGAGGCAGCAGCAGCAACTTTCCATGAGGAGCAATATCATGTGGTTATGCATGGACAATTATTTCAGCTAGGCTTTCTCTTAAGCGCTGAAGACAGTAGGTCATAGAGAAGCTTCAAAAGTGCCACTCTGGACTCCAGAACAGATGGAAAGCCATTATAGGCACTTTCCAGAACTGAAGTTCTTGCGGATTGGAGAAAGCTCTGTATCCCCAGCCTTGATCTTCCAGTGCTGAACAGCGGCAGAGAGTGTAGCAGAGCCTGCATGAGAAACACAGCACTAGGACACAGCTCTTCCTTCCTCTAAGCTTGGAGGCAATGGCACTCTCTGATACAGATAGTAACAGGTAAACTGTGTGTAAGTGTTAGACCAACCATCCCTGTTTACACCCTGGATTAAGGGATGAAAGCTACTTGCAAAAAGGTTCAGCACTTTTCTGAACATAGTGTGAACCTTGGGGCTGCCCGCATGCTCCTGATAGCAGCACTGGCCAGCTGTTGTCACCAGAGGCAGCTGCAGTCTGAAAACAAACATGCTACGTATCAGATGACTCAAATTCAACCAAACTGCTACATGATCCCAAAGCAATACTGACAACATTCCAACTGCAGAATGGGTAAAATTTTTCTGAGCCCAAAAAAGTCCAAATCTGACTAAGCAGGACAGAATCTTCCCAAGACTCCCTCTCTGGGTGGCTGACAAGCCAAGATAATGGTCTGGATAAGCTCAAGATGAACATGCCTAGCTGTTAGTGACAAATACTTTATGTATCAAACATAATGGAAGTAGAGCAAACACGATGCTTCTGTGGATCTGTTGAAGGAAAGCACACAGAGTGGCACAGAAAACAGATCTGGATCTGTACACAGAGTGGCACATAAACATCTCTGTCTCAAAACTTTGTAAGGAGATGAGTATGGGAGAGAGAAAACTTAGAGACACACCTTTTGTGTTCTAGCAAAGCTACCCACCAGATGCTAGCAGAAGACATTTCTGCCCACGTTAGAGGGCTGTAAGCCCAGAGCCTGCCCCCATTATCCCCCTAGCAAGGCTCACATGAGAGTGGACACACACTGCCACATGGGTTGGTGAAAATCCTGCACGATGGTTTTGGTAGCCCTGCCCAGGTAGCAGAAGAGCTAATCTCGAAGACCATCAGCCATGGGGGAGCAGCGAGGGAACAGCAGAGGAAGGGGCCCTGGGCTGAAGAGCACATCAGCCCTGAGCCAGACGTCCCGCTCACAGGCTCCCCTCACAACAGAGCAGCTGGCCTGGCCATATGATATCCCCTCCACCTCCACAGGGCTGCAGCCAGAGACTGGAGCTGGAAGCAGCCCTGCCAGGCAAGTCATAGGAAGCCTCCTCCGGCGGAGCCAACTGAAGCCATGGGAAGCTGCGGCGTGGAGTGCTTACAAGGGGCCCATTATGGGAGGAAGGAGCCAAGAGGCCAGGTACCTGCAGCAAGAGCGGCAGCAGACAGACTCTGTCCAGCAGAGCCAAGCAAGCCCCTCCAGCCTCCCCACCACCTAAAATCATCCTACATCCCCCAAGGGAGTCCCCCACCCTGCATGCCTCCCAGGACGGCCGTGGGCAGCTCTAGAGGGCAGCGGGGACACCCTGCCTGCTGTCGCGCAGCTGTCCGCCAGCCGAGGCCTTGATCTGCCAGGAGAAGGGCATTACATCCGAACGCTCCTGAAGCACGCACCCCCCACGACTGGCAGACGGCGGTCCGGCGTCCCACGCACACTCAGGTTACACGCCACGCCTGCGTGCACACCGACACACACGCACCCACGAGTGGCTGAGAGCGGCGCGGCCGCAAGTGCGGGACAGATGCGCCGCACGACAGCGAGCATCGAGTGGGTTCCCACGCCGCTCCGGACCCGGTCGCGGGAGAGCACTGCCCTGGCATCCCACAGGGGACGTGGCAGCGCCGGGAGCGCCCGTGGGATGGAAAGGGGGATGTAGCTCAGGGCTCGGGATGGGACTTGGCCCCTCCTCCCGGGGCTCCCCAGCGCCGGGACCACGGGGACTCACGCTACGTGCCCCCGGCAGGATTCCCCCGGCCGCAGCACTTACCCGGCAATCCTCCCTCTGCCGCTTGGCTCCTTCGCCCGGGGCACGACTCGCGCTTTCAGCCCGCTGCTCTGCCGCTGGCGAGAGGAGTCCTGCCTGTTCCTCTGTCCCGCGCCGGGACCGAGCCCGGCATCGCCCGTTTGGCCCCGGGGCGCGGGCAGCCCGCGGTCGGGACGCTGCCTCCGGCCGTCGGCACCGCTCGGGCTCCCCGCGGCGGCCGCGGAGTTGCGGTCCACGTGGAGGGCGGCGGGGAGGGGCCGTGACGGTGGAGGGGACCGGGACGACGGGGACAGGCTGTGCGCCGTGCCCACGGACCCCAGGGCAGCCCCTCGGCCCCGCAGCCGCGCCGCTCCCCCGGCCCCCGGCTCCAGCCTAGACGCCGAGTCCGGCCGACAGCGGGCGAAGCCCAGGAGGACGGCGAAGGTGAGCGGGAGGAGGCTGGCGGCGGCGCCCCGCATGGTGTCAGCCGGTGGCGGGGGGAGACGGGCGGTGCGGAGCGCTCAGCGTCCGGCTGGCATCCCCAGGCGGCGCGCGGGGCAGCGGGGACCGCCGGCTCTCCGCCCCCCGCTCACCGCCCCATCCCGTTCCGGGACTCCGACGGGACCTGCCGCCCACCGGGGCCGGGGGCGCTGAGAGCACTGTTGAGGCAGGGGCGAGGGCTGCCGGGCGGCCCCCGCAGGAGGAGGAAGAGGAGAAGGGCGGCCGGCCCCGTTCGCCGGGCTGCCAGCGAGATCCCGCGCTCCGCAGGCAGCTCCAAGCACCTTCGCGCCTGCCTCTGGCACTGGCAGCGCCTGGAGGGGATGGAGGGTTTTATTTTTGGAAACCTCCCCCTTTGTGTCTTTTTGATGCTGACATCCCCCCTCTCCAGAGGACACGGCTCGGCCCCCCTTCTTAGGAGAGGAGACATTCCAGCAACACCCACTTTGGCAAAGGGAAACAAACTACAACAGAGAAGCCTTAACCCCTGCCTGGCCAGGGAGACCCAACC
>VZRN01005907.1:1507369-1566481 GCA_013397935.1 Dasyornis broadbenti | reverse complement strand
GCCGCCGGCCCGGCAGGCGGCGTGCAGCCCCCGCAGCCCGCCCCGACGCCCGGCCCGCAGCGACCCGCGGGCCCCGCCGCAGCTGGGAACGCTCAGGGAAGGTGGAGCAGCCCCGGCTGTGGGGTGCACGGAGCAGAAGACACAGATGCCAGAGACATGCCAAAGACACCGCTGCCCCTCAGCATCTGGGGACTTCTGGAGCTGCATCAGCACCGCTAGCCCTCTTGCTGCTCTGGATTGCATCTATTGGGAGAAAAGCACTGCAATGGGAACAGGCTTGTTGGCCACCCCATGCCGACTCTTAAATCCTCTCAACCCAGTTCAGAGCTTTATACTCTTCCCTGTATAGGTCCAGGCTAGAAAAGGACCCACCTAAAAGCTCCAGGTCCTTCAGCCTGAGAGATCTTTCAGGAGACATATTCCAGGAGCTTAGAGTAGATGTCCATCCGTCCCCACGTCTGCCTCTGTGTGAGTACCAAGAAGTCGAGGGAGGACTTGAAATGACTGTTTTGCTTTATATGTGCTGAGAAAGACTGAGAGAAGAGTAGGAGGAGGGAGAACAGGGAGGCACAAATCCCCTTTCATCTACACATGAGCTTGACCTTGTGCTCTGCTACATTTCTACAGTTCTCTGCTGCCCTTGGCCATCTTGGGTAAGAAACAAATCCTCCCACTGGAGTGTAAGCACTGTCCTTTATCTGGGGTGGGCTCATTCCAGCCCACAGAAGCATTGGTGAGCTTGGTGGGTGGCTAAAGGCCTCTTGCTGCATCTCTACATGTAAAGAAGCAGAGGAGGACACCACAAATGATCACAGGAAGGAGATACTGGATTCTGTCCCTGCAGTGTGTCCTGTGGTGACCCTGAGCACTGCAGCTGAATGTCTGCAGGAGAACACAAGGAACTCTGCGTGTGCGCAGAGTGATCCTTTGGGTGTACCTTTATGTCTTCCAGCAACCCACAGGGTAGGGGCTCCTTCACCCAGATGCTGGAGCTCAGCCACTGGGTTTAAAAGGCAAATTTTCATATCAATCCATGACTTTATCTAATTTCTTTTGCTCTTTTTGATGTGTGGGGTGACTGCAACATAGACTACTGGTTCCCCTTCTGTGCCCACTGCTCCCCCAGCCCACTACAGCCCATCCCACTGATGGTCCTCTCTCTCCAGTCTCTCCTACTACAGGTGCTGCTTTCCCTGGTCCTCACCAAGCTGTCTGCTTTCCAACAACTTCGTGGCAGAGGGCTTTGCCCAGCTCCCCTAGATCTTTCTCTCCAGCTAACGCCTCTCTTTTTTGAAACCGGTGACTCCATCTCTCCTCATTGCCCCTTGACTTTCAAGCTCTCAGACCACAACCACCCCCTTTCATGGGATTGGAGCGCTGCTGCCTACCCTCCAGCATGCAGAGAAGCTGGGAAAGAAGCAGAAGCACAAGGAACAAATCCCCCTGAAAGCATGCTGGGTCTGGAGTGGAGCAGGACCTCAGCACATCCCTTCTGGCTGGGGATGGCAAGTGAGGGAGATGGGAGGTAACTTTGCAAGTGAGCAAGTGTGATCAGAATAATAGGCAGAGTGGGTTCAGGCTTTACCTTGGCACTGGCAGCTGGCTTACAGGGCATCAGAAATACCAGAGGGTGCTTTGGCACTGCCTGGGATGAAATCAGCTTGCCTCTCTGGCCTATCAGGGCAGAGACAGTCACTTGGACAGCAGTTTGCATGGTTGTGGATGTCATGAGCAATGCCCAGTAACAGCCGTGGCTTGTTTCTTTGTTCTGAGGAAGAAGAATGTCCTTTCCATCCTCACCTAATTACTTTCTTATGCAGCAGTGGAAAGAATGCTTGTGCCTAAACCTGACATGAGAAAATTATCAATGCCATAAACAAAGCCATAAACAAAGCAGCCAAGAGCCAAGATACTGCTCAAAGCTAGAGTAGGAGACCCCAGAACAGGGGACACAAGTGGATTCCTCCTTCCTGAAGGTGCTGGATCACCCCAGAGAAGAAGACGACTTGCAGCATCCCCCGTGGACAACACATGCACAGGAGCCTACACTCGGGGCCCCAGTGGTAGTGGGACTGCAGGAGCCTGTGCTTCCCTAACAGGGGGAGCAATGAGATGTGCAAACCCAGCAGAGCCATCAAAGGCTCCCTGGCACCTCTTGCAGCTGCCCCTGGCTGCAGTGGAGCCTGGGCCAGTGAGTTGGCATACCTTCTCCAATCAGCTTAGCTCCATGTTTATAGTAACCCCCTGGAGCTGGACACTGAGCTCCTTGCAGCTTTACACATGCAAATACTCCTTTGCTTTTTCAGGGACGTGCTGATGCTGTTTGATCCTACAGAAGTGCTGCAGCAGAGCAGGGGCCAGCTGAGGGCAGTGGCCCCCATGACCCCCACCCAAGGGCTGTCTGGCACAAGGAGCTGTGGGCACAGGGGTTATGCACAGGTGCACCATGGCTCATTTCATATTTGGCCATTCCCAAAAACAAACCCATCAGAAAAGGGGAAGAGCAGGGTGTGGGGGGAGTCCTGGTGCAGGTTGGGCTTCAGCATGTGGCTCAGTGGGGGCTCAGCAGACAAACATGAAATACCTCATTGCTCAGGAACTCACACAGGCAGAGTGTGGATGGTTGGGCTGTTTGCTGCCGAGGTCAAGCCTGCACTTTGAAAAGAGATCAGCAGCAGAGGGAGGATGGGGCAATAAACCAGCAAGCAGGGTTTGACAGCCCAGCCCCAGCAGCAGGGAGCACAGGGCTCCTCTGGGGATGCGACCTTCCGGCAGGCAGCTCAAGGTGTTTTTTGCTGCCTTCACTTCCCTTAATTCACTGTGTGACCTTCTAGGCAGCAGAAATGGCACCAGAGGAGAGGCTGAGGGCAGACAATTTTAGCACCTCTCCAAGTCCATGCTTTCCAGGGCCAGGGCACTAAGCTGAATGACACAGACCTGGCAGCCAGTTCAGAAAGCAAGGGGCTCATCAGACCCTGCAGAGAAGAGTAGCAAGGGTGGCCTGCATTGATGACACTTGTCATCTGCCTTATCTCTGGCAGAGAGGGTGGGGTGCTTGGGCAGCTGAGGATCAAAGCCATGGGGCCAGAGCGAGAGCGGTCAGAGTGGTCTGTGACTTGGAGAGATGAGCATGTCACATCATCTTGAGCTCTTTCAAAGGATAGGGAGAAGAGATTCTTCAAGACTGCGCAGATGAGGGCCCCTCTGTGCTAGGCCCCCTCACACCTTCATTCCCCCACCCACTGGGTCCACACCAGCTCTGCATAATTCCCTTGGGGTGGTAACACCTGGGAACCATGCTCCCAGGGCCAGTTGGCCCCCAGATGTGGCTTCTGGCACTGTATCCCTTCGATTAATTAGCCCCTTTTCTTCCTCTTCAGAAGGATTCACAACCCACATGTGCTTCTTCCTCTGCTGCGAGCATACTCGTAACACACTGCAGATGGGACACATTCCATGGATTCAGAAGCTGCCTGCAGCTCTCACAGAGGAAGAAGGAGTGCTCCCCTTGCTCAGGGCTCAAGGGCAGGGGAAGGTTGGCCAGCCTCACTGGCTTAAAAATCAGGGTATGGAGCCAGCGTTGTAGAGGCACAACTCACAGCTTCTCTGAAAAAAGCCATCTCACACCAGGAGGGAGAACACGGCAGCTGTGGAGAGCTGGACAGAGAAGCAACTTCAAGGCAGCAGTACAGAGAGATCTCTGGAGAGGATCTCTGTAACCATGGGCATCAGAGAGACAGGAAAAGCAGCTTCTGAATTTGTAAACACAGCCAGCAAATGCTCCATGGAGAGCATTCCCACCCATTGCCTTTGCCATGAGATACGCACGGCTCAGCACGTTCAGACTTATGGCACCTGGAGAAGTAAACATCCCCACCCAACAGACAAGCCACTACAGCCAGACACACAGCCTGGCCTTCCAGCCACCTCCACACACTCTTGGTGCATCCCTCAGAGCCTTGGGGTACATCCTGGCTTCTCCTGGTGAGGAAGACACCAGCAGACAGCTGAGATCTGTGTAAGCAGTGGTTTGTTGTCAGAAAACAGAAGAGAAACTGTCCAGCGGTTCCTAGTCTAAAGCCAAGGTTTGCTGGTTTTATTGTTCCTTCCACTTTCATTTAACCAGGACAATCTCTGGGATGGAGGCACAGACCAGGCAACTGAGTGTCCTATACTTGGTCAAGCTGTTGTCTAAGCATATGTTCATGCTGAGACCCAAGGGCTGAGACCCAGGGGCTAAGACGACGTGCTGAGAAAGAGGTTACAAGAGAAGACAAAGACATGCCACTAGGAAAAAGAAACCTAGAGAGCAGGACCAGATGGCAGAACCTAAGGGATGGGAGTGCAGAATGAAACAGAGAGGAGATTGCTGTGGACAACTGCTGTAGAAAGGCCCTGGTTGGGCTGGCTGCAGAGCACAGCTGGTTCCTTATTTATCCATCACACTATTTAGAACCCCTTTGGCAACCCCTCAGGAGAAAAAAAAGAATGCTCAGTTAGCATGTGACTCATGCAGAGCTAGAGCAGCTCAAGGGAGTCTGTTCATTTATAATTAATGAAGCCCTGTTTGAAATTATCTGAGTGCAATCTTCCCTCTTCCCAAGAGGCTGGTCTGGCCTCTCTGCTTCTTCCATACCTGTGGCTGGAACTGCACATGGCAGTGAATGGAGCCCAAAAATCAAGAAAGCCTGATTATGCCCGAGGAGCACAGAGGCTGCCCTGACCAGGAAACCCATTCCATCACATGTTCCCTGCAGGAGCAAGTCTGCTCAGGACATCAGCCTGATGGGGGACTTCAGCTGCTCCACTCATTAGTCAGCTGTTCTCACTAAGTGAGGAAAGGGAAGAAGGAAGCAGAACATCTTGCCATTTTTAAGGGCTGTGACCCAAGAAGAGGGAGCACTCCCCATGTGGTCAGGGCACAGCTGAAAACAGTGTGGAAAGGACCCTGATAGTGTGAATTTCCATAACCTTCTCTTCCACTTTTCACTGGGGCCTCAGTGCCAGGAGGCTCTTTCTGTGGCAGCTATTGAACATCAGCATATCACAGACTGGAAGGGAACAGGGAAGCAGGAACAGCATCTTGAGGGTGTGCAGGGAGCCTGAGGTGCTCCCTTAAGTGGAAAATCTCCCTTCCTGGTGTCTGGTACAACTTCACAGGCAGCGCTTCCAAAGGAAACCACAACCTGTAGAAAATATAAGGGATGCAAACCAGTTGACCCAACAGTGAGGAAAGAAGAAACAAGGCAATGCCCAGACTATGCTGAAGAAGCTCTTCCTGAGAAATTCCTTCCCAGCTGAACTTCTTAACAACAAAGAGATCAGAAAAAAAAACAAACCTGAATCAAACTTTGAATTCTACAGAGTGTTTGGGATTAAAGTAGTTTCATTCCTGCTTCTGATTCCAAAGCAATCTTCCTAAAAAGCAATGATTCATTTCCTTCAAGTTGCTATTCCTTCTGTAAGACCCTCACCTTGGCTGCCCAGGGCATGGGAAACTTGGACTTTAAGTTCTTCAACCCATCAGCTTTGTATAACAGACTAAAACTGATGATAGTAGATCCTAAAATAAAAATGATTGGTGGGGCTGATGTTTTATCTGCATATTAGTTTGATTATTGTCCCATCCTGAGATTGCAGGCTCACTCCCATCACAGGATTTTAGGTGCTTTCCTACCAGTTTGGGCACTGCAATGGCTGCGTGAGCAGTGATCTCAGCTCATGACAATGCAATGATTTCAAGGGGATGTTTAATAGCTTATTAATAAGTGAATCTTGGGGAACTGCAAAGAGTGGCAATTATTAGGTGGCATGTGTTAGAGCTTAAATAGTTAGTCATAACACAACAGACTTGTGCATTGACACTTTACAGTCCCATTGGGTAATTATTGGGATTAGGCTGAGAACCCAATTTCCCAGCTATGACTTCATAGGCTGGGAATCCAGCTCTCTGGTGACATCACAGCTCTAGAAGTCTCCCTCACTAGTTGCCATGCTGACTGTACTGTCACCCACTCTACACATAGGTGTGGCACTTAGCCTTCAGAAAGGACCCACACTCTTACAGGAAATAAGAATAATGATGAATGACAGTCTAACGAGGAAATAAATGCAGGTCAACTGCAAAGAATATAAGCAAAGCCCCTTTTCTTGCCACACCACATCAGGTCATAATTTTCTGAGAAAAGCAGGGAGCTTGAGGTGGGGAAGCATCCACTTCCCACCCAAACAGGGGTGTTTGGGAAGCAGGCACAGAAGTCCATAACATGATTAAAGAGATGGCATTCATAATTCTCCTACCTCTCCCAGAAGAGTATAGAGCTGAAGAAAAAATCCGGAACTATGTTTTCTGATGATGATGATGATTACCTCTGTGCTCAGCTCCGGCATGCATTTTCAGGCTATGCCTCTGCCTTCCCACCCTCTCCCCTTTCCCCATTTCAGCCCATCTGAGCAGTCAAGGAAGACTCACACAGCTCAAGTGCAAAGCAGTGCCAACAGCACAGGTGGCCACCTGCCTCCGCAGCACTGGCAAGCCCTGACAGCAGACGTGGCAGCTGAGGAAAGCAGCTGGCACCATCGAGACAGGAAAGACCCCCCCTTTCTTCCCTCCCAGAGCCTGGCCCTCTGCATCCCTGAGCCAAGGGAGGCAGATCCTGGAGGGTGGCAGGGCTGAAGGAGGTGGGGAGCTCTTGATATTTCTGGGGAACATCCCTGCATCAGCAACATCATGTCAGAACTGCCTGTTCCGGGGCTGTGCAAGCTGGGCTGGTCTACAGGCAGCTCCTGCTGCAGAAGAGCAGACGGAAGGCAGACAGGGGTACAGAGTAGGAAAGTTCTACCCAAGCTAGGAATGCAATCTGGGAGCAGATGAAAATGAAGCAACAGCACTAGCTAGTCTTATTCCCACTGTGAGGGACATGGGGATGCTGAAAGCTCCTGATTGGGCACAGAGCATGGCCAGGGCCACCCCAGGTACTGGGAAAGGTGCTGTTTCTGGGGGCATCTCTCAATGCCACTTTGGTCTCTTGGCCCATGAGGAGATGGGACAGATATGGCCCCTGGCCTGACTCAACCCAGCCTTGCTGCCCACTTTCAGCAAAGGCAGCTACGCCTATGGCAGGTGCTGCCTACCTTGTTGCTCTGAGTCAGGCTCCGCTTCCCTGCAAGCTTGGCTGGATCTGTGGAAACTATGAAGGGTATGAATATCACCAGAAAAAGCTTTAGGCTACACAAATCACTGAGAGGAGTGACATGACAGTGGAGCTGAAATCCTATGTGGGAACAAGTTTGGGGGGTCTGCGCAGTAGAGCAGTAGGCTGTCAGCACGGATCTCATCTCTGACCTTGCAGGCACTATGCGTACCTAAGGTGGTACGGTATCAGCACCTTGTGCCCTGTCTCATCTCTACCATCCACAGGTTTCCTGTCAGCTTGCACCTAGGAGCTGGTGCCCCTCTTTGGTAGCCCACTGCTGCCACCAGTCCTTCCACTGGGACTGTGCTTCTTCCCAGCACAGCTTTCAGAAACCAGATCCAGGCCCAGCAAGACACCTTTCCCAGACCAGAGGGGACACCTACTTTTCAAGCCAAAAGTGTATGTGAAGTTTGGCCCAAGGAAGCAGCTGCCCCACTTATTTCAGTTCCCATGACAATACCTGCAGGAGGGTGCTCTGACATGCAGTGCATCCCAGACCAGAGAGTTACTGGGGACGTCAAGAGAAACCACAGAAAATACCACAGAGGCTGGTAGCCAGCTCTAGCCCTGTGCCTCTTCACCAGGACAGAACCAATGAAGGCCAATGCACCTGAGGGATCCATCTGTGTTAACCATAAAAGCATAAAACCATAACCACTGGAGCTATTGCCTCTTCTGCAATAGCTCCAGTGCTGCTAAGCAGAGCCTGGGAGCTGAGGGTATTCTGGCTTGCCCCTTTCTTCCCTCGCAGTCTGACTCTGAGTTGTCATGAACTACAGCTGACCTACAGCTCTCTGCCTCACCTGTCCCTGCCTTAGTATCCATATCCTATATGGCATCAGCCCCTTGGCCCCTGCTCAGTTCAAGCCTCCAGCTGGCTTTAGAGCCACTGCTAGAAACATTATAGCACACCTGTTCTTCAGATGAGGGTTTACAGCCAAGGCTAGCACATCTGGATTGTAAAATAGACATTTGGAAGTTTATCAACATGTTTCCAAACAGTCTGGGTATGGCAGAAACTCTGTCTCGTTGCTTTAGTGGAGGAAGCATCTGGGCTACAAGGATGGTGTGGTGCCCTTCTCACGCCCCATGCAGGTTGGGCTTAGCCTCTCCTCCCCCTCACCTTCCCCTAGAGACTGAACTGCCTCTTCCTGACAATAGTGGTCCAGGAAGCTGTGTCAGCAAGGCACTAGGAGGGAAACAGGGAAGTGAAATCCAGTGCCCTTCCCACCCCAGAACCTGCTGACGCAGCTACATCAAGCCTAGACTTCAGCCAAACATCTCCCAGAAACTCCACGTGCTCAGAAAATTGATCGTGAATCTGCACCATATGGGTTGGGAGGGGGTAACTGACTCCATCAGCTTGGTCCTGTGCAAAGCTCAGTTGCCAACAGACTCCAGGGATTTTGGTCTCAGCAAAGTCCTGATCAGCAACAACACCAAGCTGCCACTAATGGGTTTGTCAGCACCAAGCAGATCTAAAGAAGGAATATGGCCCACTGCCCTGAGTTGCTTCACATGCACAGCCCTTCTCATTTTATTTGTTTGTCAGATGTGCAGCACTCACACCAGTGCTAACAACAGACCTCCCACGTAAGTGTTCGGTAACATACTCTACAAATTTTGGTCTCTTCCCAATCATCTCACATCAACAGAAACACAGCTGATACTTTGGGGTGTGAGTGACTGAGGCAAGAGACAGAAACAACCTGTAAAGCTGATAGGGCAGGACGTAGCTCTGCCCCCAGCATGCAGGAGAACAAGGTGGTTCTTTCCCACAAGATCTTCGGATGCTCTAGGCCTAAGTTATTCAGCAGCTAATTAACAATCCTCTCATCTGCTTGCATTTTGCCAGTCCACCTGCAGGTGAAGGCAACAGTCCTGTCCTGCAGTACTGACTGCCATACTATGCTCTCATCACCCCTGAAAGAGAAACCACTCTACTAACATAGTGGCTGAGCACTGCACAAATATCTATAGGGATTAGCAAAGGTGGCACAAAAGGAGAAATTTCTTTCAAGCTGGATCAGTCTCCTCACTTCTCTGCAATGCAACAGACCATAAATGTATTTATACCTATTTTACAGCCATTTGGAGACCTGGGCAAACATGGATTCTTTCATCAGCTCCATCCCAGTGAACGTCTTCCCTCCTGAACCCAGTAATATTGAACTACCTCTTTAGAGTCACAAATTCAAAGTGGTTCCAAGCTCAAGAGGATTTAGTGGAGGTGCCTGGGGAGAGAAAAAGGCGTGAAGGTCAGGGCTAATCCCAAGCCTTCAGTGTACCTGTAGTGATAAAGATATGAATGCGTTTCTCTAGTGCTTTGCACTCAGCCAGTTTCTTTGTGTTTATGTATCTGTTTTAAAAACCTGGGTAAAAAGTGGAAAAGAGACCACCCCACATACCCACTCTGTGTTTGCCCATATACCTTGCTGGGCTCTTTGGCACTAGAGTGAGCCACATTACATAGAACAAAGGGCATACTGTAGGAGAAAACGCCTGAATTAATGTGAGCTGTACACAGGTCACTGCGCTTAGGGAAAACAAGCACGTTTAGCTGCTCCTACCACTCAGCACATATAACATTGTCTGAAGTCCATGTTAGGGCCCAGTTCACTACTGGATACTTCCTTCATGGGACTTGAGAACCTACAAAGTTGCTAGCAGCAATTCAAAGCAAGAGGCACTGCAAGACATAACAGAGAAAAACAGGTTGGAAAATAAGGTAAGGAAAGTAAAAATATCATTTGCATCTTGCCAAGAAAATTTCCCTTTTGCTTCTGGATGTGACAGTGGTCCCATCTGCCCAGACCATTCCATATGGTGTATTTTTACTGAGAGAGGAGCGAGCAGAGCTTCACATTTCTAATTAAATTGAGCTGGTCACCTCTAAGCTTACAGGTCACAGGGTCTGCTGTCTCTTTCTCCCCATTGGAGCATAAATCTGACCCCCACCCCAGCACCTCACTTCCCAAGGCAGGCAGGTCCTGCTCATGACAGCCAGTGCTTTGTTAGGCAGTTGAGCCAACACTTCCTCCCAAGGGAGAGCGTAACTCTGTAGAAGCAAAGGTCAAGTGTGCTCTTCCCAAAACTGAGGATTTGCCTTTGCCACTTAATCCAGCCTGAGATCTCACAGCCAACACAGAGCTTCTCTCGAGTCTGGGAACATGGCCTTCGTGGGCAGAGGAAGGCACACACCTGAGGCACAGGTACAAGTGCAAACATCTGCCCTTTACCACAAGCTTTCGGGGCACTAACAAGGAGGCAGCTAGGAAAACAAAACTCTACCAGATACTTACTTCAACACTATTTTGTGGAATAACCCTGCTCTCACCCTCACCAGTTCAGGCCTAACACCAAAGACAGCCAGGTGGCTGGTGGTGCCTTACTTCCACAGTTGTTTTACAGCCCTGTTTCCCATTGGGAGGAGTGGAAGCAAGTCAGTTTTACCACTGTGGGGCCCAGAGGCAGCAGCCCAGATGACTTCCAAGAGTGCTCTGGTGTGCCCTGGAGTGCTCCTGCCCTGCAGGGCTCAGCCATAGCCCTGCAAGGACTGGCATAGGCAAGGAAGTGGTGAAGGACCCCATCAGTCTCACAGTAGAGGAGAAAACAGCTCCTACTGTCCTTGCCTCAGCCAGCTATGAGCCTCCCAGTCATGGCCAAACAAGCAGGTTTTCCTGGCAGTGGATAACATCCCCTGCTGCTCTCCCACACGCTCACAGACTGGTTGACATGGGATAAGACCTCTGGAGAGGGGCCCAGGCCCCTGCTCAGGCCAGGATGCTGGAGTCACATTTGGTTGGGGTTTTGAAGGCCTCTGAGCTTGGATCCTCCACAGCCTCCCTGGGCAACTTGCTCCAGCAGGGGTTTTTCTGACCTCTAACACAGGTTGTCATCCACCAACTTTGCTGTAAAGGACTTGATCACCATCAGAAGAGGTAGAGGTGCCACTCTTGGGGATGTGACACCCATGGACCTACAAAGCTTTTAGCTCCACCTCCTGGCTCCAGTCCCAAGGGGCTCACTCAAGCACCAGGTTACAGGGCATTAGTCAAGAGACTAAGCCTGGAGCAAAACAGAAGCATCCTCTTCATTCTCCCTGACCATGCAAACACAATGATAGCAGATCCAGCCCTTGTCTTTTCCCCGGTTTCTTCCTTTCTCTTCAAGAAAACTGGAGAAGCAGGGGTGGGGAGCAGGGGACATCACTTGGGAGAAAGACTTCTTTCAGAGTTGATTGCCTCTGAGATTTAGGAAGATCAACTCTTCAGCCCCCACATAACACCAGACTACCCATGGCCACCCTCCCTACCAGTGCTTGCAGTCAGCACAGATCCGCGAAGATCATAGGTCCACAAGCCTGTTTTCACAGATCTGTGCCATTTTACCTCCTGGTGTTTCCTTGTTCTCATTATCTCTGCAGAGCTGATGACACTTAAGACATTTAATCTCCCTGGAGGCTTTCTCTGGCACTTAAGTCTGACTTATGCAACACATCCTGATGTCCTGATCACCCAAGCTCACCTCTGGCTTGTTAACACCCTGGCTGGCTAGGGACCCTTCCCTGCCTCCCAGCAAATCTGAACCAGGCTGAACCTCTACACTCACCAGAGTTAAAACCTTGGCAGCTTTCTTCTCCTACTCCTTCTCATCTTATTCATTGATAGTCATTTATCAGAGCAGCCTCTTCCCACAGGGGACCTGTGTCCACAGACCCCAATCTGCCCCTGCAGCTGCCAAGACAATCCCAGGGGCAGGCGTTGAACAAGGGCAAAACCAATTAGAAGTTGTCAGGTAACACTATCAATGACCTTAGCCTGGTTATTAACCTCAGATGCTGGGAGGTCATCACCAGCTTAGGATCCCTTCCCAGCCCATCAGGATGTTTCTGGTGGGGAACACAGCCTCTTCCCCAGCCTTGTAACTTCATCTCTTGTTAGAAACCAGTTCAGAAACATAAGAGTTTGGTAACTAAACAGCTCTTAGCATTTATCACTGCCTGTCCCCAGAGACAGGTTTAAATCCAAAATAAAGCTACAACACATACATATCTGTATGCAACACCTCATTGGAGGAATTAAAAAGTGACAATGATACTGTTCTTGGGACATGATGACAACTGCTTCCATCCAGCCAAACAAGACTGAGGCCAAGGCTGGTCCAGCCTACTAAATGATGCTAGAGCTTCAGGCTGGGCATAGTACCAAACAGTACAGTGTTGCCCCTCTACATGGCCCCTGGACATCTTTGCATTTGCAGGCCTAGCGACCTTTCCAAACTTTCCCCCACTATCCTGCTATTTCTTTTCAGGCTGTTTCTTGCTTCTTGTCCACACTGCCTGCACAAGCTATTTTGCAGGAGGAAGGGTAATTTCTCATGAGCTGCCTGCATCGTACTAATGTGAGGCAGGATTGTGTAAAGCCTCTGCAGAGCAAACCTTCCACTTCTGTGTTGTACTTGGACGCAACAACAACACTTGTGTTATGGGAAGGGCCTGCCCTCTGTCCAAGCCAACCACTGACATCACATGGAGAGGAAGGTGACAGTGCTATAACCCGGATGCCCCACACATTCCCTCCAAGACCTTTGCAGTGCTCACATCCAGCCAGGCCCACCAGGGAGGCAGATTGAATGAGCGCAGCTGGACAGGAGCCCTGCAAAGCCAACCAGGCCTCCACATACCAGCCACTGAATTTGCATATGAAGCTGCTATCAAATGAGGTGAAAGGAAAGTCTGGAATGGTGACCAAGTTTGGGTTTGGATCCTTACTCCAGAGCAGCTGGTGAAGCCTGGTGGGCGATACACAACTCAGCTGTCCTCAATATCCTTGCTGAGCTGGAACTTCCTCCTGTGTTCCCACAGGCCAAGTGTGCCGTTTCACCTCCTCGAACTCCTGCAGCCCGCTACAATTGTGGATAGGGAAAGGACCCTCTGCCTCCCTCCCAAAGCAGAATTTATGCATGCAGGGTACAAGAGGGGGTAGTCAAGAGAGCAGCTGCTCAAAGTGGTTTGCAGTGATTCACCACAGCTGAACACCCCCAGCCCCAAACTCATAGGTTCCAAGACCCCAACAAGACATCATCTGGAGCACAACTGTTCCTCAACTCTTGTCATGCTATGAGCTCCCCTTATAATACCACTGCCCCTTCCCACTCTGCTTGCAGAGCTGGGGTAGGCTTTCTTCCAACTGGATGCCATCCAGAGCCTCCACTGAGGTCCGGAGAAGGGAGAAGGAGGTGCTCTGAGAGGGTAGCAGAAGGGAAACAGAGACCATGGCTCAGGGGGTTAAGGTGGCATTGCAAGAACCCAGTACCTGTGGGTAGTGGGGTGAAAGGTATCACGGGGTCAGACTTTTCTATTGCTACAGCTTCAGAGATTTCTCTTTCCATCTGCCTTCCCACCATCTGCTGAGGCGACTGCAAGGGAGAGGAGGTTTGCAAGGGTCACTCTTGGGCCAAAGCAGATGGAAAGGACCTGCTGCAAGCATTTTACTAGACATGGGCCAGACAGCTGCAGTATGCCCCTCAGCCCTGCTGACAGCTCACTGGATCATCCAGTGCACGGAGCACCACAGTACAGGAGCTGGCTCACAACTGCACATGTTGCCCCGGAGGCTTGCTTGCAATGACGAAGGGTCTGCAGCTGTACGAAGGAGTGAATTAACAAGCTGTTTAAGTCCTTCATTGGAGGCCTGAATAAACAGATGCTGCCAGGAGCTGGTCTCTCCCCCTCCTGGGGACTATGCTTCAGGTCAGAGACGTTTTTTCTTGGTGCTCCCTGAGGGGGAAAAACCAGCAGAACCTTTGCTACCCAGACCTCCAGGGCCTTTTCCTCCCCCTGCCCCTTTGATCCTGTTCCAAATTTCTCAGCTCTGCAGGCTTCCAGACCTGGCCTGCTGCAGACCTAATTAACTCCCTTGTTCATTTATGGTCTTTTGTCACTAAAGCAAGTAATTGGTGCACAGAGGCAGCAGATGCTCGGGTGCTCACATGGACCTGACTGCTCCCTTTGGTCAGCTGGGGAAGCCCTCGCCTGCTCACCAAGGGTGCCTGCAGTCCCTCTCTGTGGCCAGCCACTTCAAGATCATCTGTGGCGAACACACTGCCTCCATTTCCAGCAAGCTCTCTCAGTACTTTTACAATTGGAAGACACAGATCTTCTCAGGCCATGACACCTTTGAATTCAAGCAAGTCTGGAAGATGGACTCCACCTTACCCCTTCTGCCTTGCTAGCACCAAGAAACCCCTTGGGGTTTCTTGTCACACACTTCTGTTCGCTTGCTTGCTCATGCACATATGCGTACTCAGAAGCCTCCAGTTCAGTGGGATCGTGCAGACACCAGGCCTGGCAGGGATGCTGCCAACAACAGTTTCTCCCTGCACTGGTACTCACTCAGGTTTGCACACAGCCAGATGGATGTAAGAACAAAATGACCCCATTGCTCTTTTACCACCACCACCCTCTGTGTTCCGTCTTACCCCTGGCACCACAAGGATGGAGAATGGCAGAGAGTGGCAGGGCCCTTTCACAGAGGGATAGCTGGGCAGGATTATCACAGGGCTCCTGGACCAAACAGACAGCTCTTCAGCCTTTGGAAACCTCCCTCGCCTTTGTTCCTTGGCCTTGTAGGGTTGGGGGAAGGGATTCCAACGAACATGTTTGTGCTGTTCTTCTTAATAGGGTGTTGTGTAACACAGAGGGAAGTGACTACACCGGGGACCCCAGCTGAGAACAGAGACTTTAATCCTGCTGCCCAGGAAAAACTTGGAAAAAATACCTACATCTGTTCTGTTGCATTAGGCTCATGGCTCAGAGGCTGACAGCTGACCCTAGCTGCTCATGATGCCAAGGTACAGCCCCTGCCAAACAGTGCCAGGGTAAATTACCATGACTGATTAGAAAGGCAAAAGGCAGCCAGAGAAAACTGGGAAGAGTGTTCTCCCTGGGCAGAAGGGAGAAGGCCAAGCCAAAGTTCATCGGGGTACTTTGTCTTGTCCACTGCCATATTGGCACAGTGGAAGGAGCAATAGCAGAAGAGAACAAAGCAGAGGATGAAATGTAGGGAGAGCGGCAAAGGTGAGGAGGCAGAGAAGAAACTACAGCTGTATCCACCTCTCCATGGGGCTCAACAAGGATGGGCTTCAGGAGACAACCCTCCTCCTCAAACCTGTGCTAGGCTGAGACCACAGAGGACAAAATGTACTCTTGTATTTACAAGCAGGGTTCACAGCTCAAGAAGGGCACGGGACAGGTGTTGGCCTCGTGGAGCAGTGCACATTCCCTGCCATGAGTCTGCCAGCTCCAGGACATGTAAGAACACAGGTGTGGGGCTCCCTGATGCAACACCACAACACAGTTCTCTTCCAGGCTCAGGCTTTGTCATCACCCCACACCCATACAACAACTCAGAGAGGTGAAAATGAAATTAGCTATCCAGCAGACAGAGCAACAATACTGAAATTTGACTAACAGCAGACTCCTAGACACTCTGGAAATGTGTCAAAGACTTCTTACCATATTTGGTGGAGGTCTACATTGATACACCCACCGGGAACATGGTAAGTGCTGCACTGGGACCACAGGGCAGGAGGAAGAGCCTATTCTCCATGCAGCCCCTCTTAAGAGACACAGCAGGATGCTGAGGGTGGCTCTCCCCTAGATGGGAGGGGGTTTTCTAGAAAGACATTAACACCCTGTTCTGTGAAGGATATGCCTTCTCCTTACTCATGTATTAAACTGGCTCAATCCTCATTTGCACAATATCTATGACAAGATTAAAGCAGATTCTACCTTCTTCTTCCTGCCTAGGGCCACCAGCTGCCAAACACTCCTCTAGGTCACCATCCAGCACAGGACAGTGGTTAGCTTCACGAAAAGCAGGAAAAGACCTCTTTTCTAACTTCTGTCTGTCAGAGACAGGCTTTGGCCCTGAAGCAGGAACGTTTATTTGCTTTAAATCTTATTTAGCCATGGATGTTTTCATTATCCACATGCATGTCACACTCTTTTATCTGCCCTTAGGAGGACAGGCAGGAAAACTCATGCTTTCCTCAGTCCATCTGTGAAGCAGACAGCGTTGATTAGCCATGTGCTTTTTGCCTTTCAATCCCTGCCGGCTGTCACTTTGACCTTGTTCAACAAGACAAAGGCATGAGGAGCTGTGTGTTTCCTTCAGTCTCTTATTAAGTTCAACACCACAACATCATATCAAACTCTCTTCCTCTGTCCATCTCCACGGGCTACTGGTTCATGCAACCTTAAACCTCCAGCACTGAACTGTGCACTTAAGGAGCTGAGAAATGCAGCCAGAGTGGTGCTTCTGACCCAGAAGCATTGCTGCACTAGAATCCAAAAACGCCTCTTGAGTCTAACATCACAAATCCCAACACCAGGAGTCTTTACCACCTTCCTACCCTCTCCTGTTGTTGATCGACCTGTTGCCTTTCCCTCTGCTCCTTACGCTGCTGGGGAGCAGCTCTATTAAGGTCAGAGCCTCAGCCCTGAATTAGCTCCATAGCATCACGTGTATGCAGCTCCTCTGACACTCTACTTCAAACTTGAAATGAAGCTCAGCCCTGTCCAGGAGGAGGAACCAGAGGGGATGAGGCACAGCAGAACCCACTCCTAGAAAGACATTCTTAGAGCACCTCTGAAAGGCACTGCCAACAGGCTACTGACGCCACTAATTGCAAAGTGTGAGGTTAGCTGGCCCTAGCCACCTTTACTCAAAAACAGCTTGATGCAGAGTATTCAAGCCAGGCACTGGCCTGTGCAGGGACCACTTCATGATAGTTGCCCCCTGAAGGTGCTAACAGAGTCCTTTTTCCCTCCAGTCCCTGAAGCTGCTGCACTGTTCCAGTCACTGACTGCAATTCATCCAAGCTCATGTCAACTTCCACTCCCCCAGGCTCTCTGGAAAGGCTAGTGGTGCCTGCAGTTAATAAAAAAAAAAAAAAAGTGCATTATGCTATAATGAGTCCTAAAAAGAGAATATCAGCTCTTTCTGTACACCAGCTTAATTCTGCTTTCCTGGTTCATGCATTAAAACTCCCTCTCTCATCACATACTGATGACTAACCTGTGTCTCAAAGCCTGAGGGAGCACATCTAATCTGGTTAGTGTTACTGCTGTTGTTTGTTAATATTAAGCACATTATTCTTACTACGTTGTTTGTACTGAGTCTCCTGAGAGAATGCTACAGTTTAATCATACATATGTAAATCCAACTTCCTTTCATGCATTTTAAATGTGTTGCCTGTAGGAAAACAAAATGGCAAGGGGGAGTGGTGCAACAGGGACTCATGCAGAACCAGGGGATGCTTCCTAGATGCTCACTTCTCACACACTCCAGTTTGGGGATTACAAGCACAGTAAGTGACTCAATTAGTCAACTTGTTTGCTAGATGAAGAGGTCTGCTGAACAAAAAAAAACCAAACCCCCCCCAAATAATAACAACAACAACAAAACACCAAGGAAAAAAACCAAAACTCCAAATAAAAAAAACAAACCACAAATTAAAAACAAACCACCAAAAATAAAATAAACCCAGACAACTGTAACCCAAACTGCATGGTTACAAGAGAGCTGAAGCTGGTCACTCCTAAACAGGACCAGCTCAAGTCGACTACCGGTCCCCCTCTGGTGGCCAACCAGCCGCAGTCAGGGTCTGACGGCACAACAGGGTTGCCAGATGGCTACTGTCCCTGCACCGAGGGAGGCACCCCGAGCATCCCAGGGCTGGGGCAGCATGGCTTGGCTAGGACAGCTGCTGGGCAGCAAGGCTTCAGAGCACGGAGCTGAGTCAGGGAGCGAGGCTGATCTGGGCTCCAGGGAGGATGTCATGAAGTCTTCCAAACCCGAAAAGATTCATTACAGGAAGAGCCAGCAGCTGCCCAGTCCCTCCACCTTGACAGCCTTAGGACCATCTATAACTAAGCCCTCGGTTTTTAATAGCAACACGATGTAGCACTGTGAGGAGCCCCCATCTTGAAACAGGGCCCCATGGCACATGAAGCTATACAACATCTGGACACAGAGAGTCCATAGGCTCTTTGGAATGGGGAATAAGATGGAGAGAAAGAATCGAAGATGGACAGGCAGCGAGCGAGCAGAAGGAGACAAGAAAGCACTGGTGAGCATAGAAGACAGCAGTCAGTGAGGTGCTCTCAATGGGTGACCACAAAGGCAACCATTCAATGTCTCACTAGAAGATACCAAAACAACATTTTTGGCCTGTAATTTTTAGTTACAATACAGACAATTGCTACCAGTGTACTGCACTTGTTCCCAATATAAAAGGGCCCAGGAGAGAGAAGGCTGAGTACCCCTGCTGACTGCTCTAGTCACAGACAAGAAGTGGCCGTCAATTTTCCCTAAGTTGGGGTCTTAGTCTGTTCCACCAGCAATAAAGGCCTCTGCAAATCTGAGTTAACTTCTATACAGCAAACCACTTCTTCAGACAAACCTGAAACCCCTGCAGCTACTTTTATCATCCTCCAAGAGGACTGCAGGGAATTTTATTTCCTTGCATTTCTTCACACACTGCTGTAAAAGCAGCACTCTCATCCCAAGGCAACCTCACACTTCCGCTACTGGAGCACAAGAAAGCTCCAAACAGCTCTTCCTTCTGGTAAGAGCTGAGATTTCTAAAATTACTGAGAAAATTGCATGGGTTTACAGGCCTCCAGCATTATGTTAGCACAAATCCCTAAAATAAGGAGCAGGTATGGGCCAATACACTCACAGCTTAGCAGAGAATTGCCTCAGGAGGGTGGGAAGAATTGGGCCCTGCAGAGTCACTTCCCCAAAAACCACCTAAATTCACTGTGGCCTTCATGTGCCTCAGAGAAAACTGCGGAGCAACCTTAGGCCAATTCCAGTTTCTCCATCCCTTATACGGTGCAAGAGCTCCACTTCCTTTCTCTGTATTCATTGCAGCTTTATACCAAGGCAGAGAGGCTCGGCTTTCAGCCTCACTCCCCATTTCCAACCCTGTGTGCAAACTGCCCACGCCTTAACATACTTTGTAGCACGCCATCCCTGCAGAAGGGTAGCTGGAAACGACTGACTGATCGGGAGTTTTGGATGAACTGCAGCTACAGCTGTTTTGTTTTACTGCAAAGAAGTTATAGCAAATTGTCTAAAAATGAACATGTTCATACAGTAACACCTCCCTTCCTACAATCAAATTTCATGCTCTGGAAAGCAGAGATTAGTGTCTCTCACGCATTCAATAAAAAAAACTAAAGAGTTTAAGGGGAAGATTCTAAATCTTAGATTCTGCACTGTACAGCTGATGCCAAGACAGGCTGAGGTTCTGGTCGGCTTAGCTGTTTCCCGTAAGTGTTTCCCTTTTATAGGTCCTGTAATCACACATTCAAACTCTTTCTGTGGTCATATGCCAGGTCAGTCAGACACAAGATGGTAGCAGACCAGCCAAAACCATATAAAAACGTAGTAATTCACTACAGGAACCAGGAGTTACAGCTTGGTTCAACTGACCCACTCAGCCATAACACTATGAAAGTAAGAACAGATCTTATCCAAATGAAGCATCATTTCCCCATTTTCTCATTTAGGTATCTGAAGAAATTTATTCTCTGTTCCACAATCGAGGCAAAGCAAGTTGAGCAGAGAACTGAATGCACAAAAATCCATTTTACCAAGCAGTACATCATGATACACCTCAGGTCAAGTGGCTGTGTATGGAATCAAGGATCCAAAGATATCAGGCCACTATTTGCTATTGCTGAATATACAAGCTGGGACATGTAGGATTCCAACATGAAGTGCATGGGTATGATTTCTCTCAGAACCCCAACTCCATGCCAAGTGCCAGGATAAATGGAGGCTTTGAAGGCAGCAACAAGACACTGTCACCACTCCAAGACAACAAGAAACTAGAGACCAGGATGGACAATGTGAGCAGCCAGATGGTATCATGCATCCTGTAAAGAGAGGCTGAAACTTTAGAACTTACTTCATGCTGAAGTAATCCAGCATGCTGAGCTCTCTCCTTCACACCCAAACAGATAGTTTCTGAAAACTCCAGCCTCAACTTGGCCCCCTTCCCATGAGTTTTACTGGTCATGGCATGTAAAGGCACGTCCACATGGCTTGCTGTGTATCATTTTGCTCATGCCAGGTTTGCTGGCAAAGTTACCCACCTTTTAGTACCCTGGCCCCAACTCCAGCAGCTCTAGACTCACAACCTCTGCAACTTTCAGGGGACACGGGAACTTCAATTTCTGTATCTGTAATGTCACCACCACTTTATAAAACCTCCCTCATCTGAGTCCAGCATAAGACAATTTTGTTGCCACACAAGATTGTAAGTAATACCATGACCCATCACTTGTTAGAGGCAATCCCTAACAACCACATGCACCACTCACTTTCTTCTTTAGCCAATGCATGTGGCCTGAAAGCCAGAATCAACACTAGATGCTGGTTTCAGATGTGAGAACATCCACGTTATTATATGGTGGAGCACACATAGCCAGTCAGTGCTCTGCTGGCTGAAGACAGGCTAAATCTTGTACAACACAGGAAACAGTGTTTCATCATTTTACAGGCAGAAATGCTAAGAGACACAGAATCATGTTGCAGAATCATCTCAAGTTTTAAAGTTATTATTTTAATTCTTAAGGTAAAGGACTTAAAAGCCCCCTCTTCTCCTGGCTTCACCTAATCCTCTTGACAGTACAGTGAAGCACAAGCCTTTCAAGTACCTGAAGCTCAAAGAGTCAAGGTAATACACAGTGAGACAGAAAAGTGATTGCACCAACTACATTATTAATTTACATAAGAGTCCTTAAAATATTTTCTAGCATTACTAGCTGCTTCAGAGCATTTTCCAGCCTACTTGCACTGAGGTCTCACAGTGGCCTGAAAGCCCCAGCCCAGAGTCCTGCCTTTTCCCAAAATCTCACAGGTCCTGGCTTTGGACAGTCAACATGAAAAGCTGTAGGTGGACAACCATCCCCACCGGCCCGCAGCAGACCTCTGCTAGACATCTGAAGACCTGGAGAGGCCCCTTGCCCACAGACAGCACCAGTTTGATTCCCTCTGCAAAGCCCAGAAAAAATGCTGAGCTGAGAAGGCAGCATTTTTAAAATATTTTATTTATTATACAAACTATTTACAAAATCAGCTACTACAACCACAGGCTTCAAAATTTTGGCTGAACTCTGCCAGAAATTCACCAGAGGGAAGTAGGATTTGACCTGTATCATTCATAGCTCCTGGTTTCTATAAACATGCAACACGGCCTGCAGGTGCAGACTGAAGCCAGGCTCTCTGCACCTCAAAGCAGCTTCAGGAGACACGGAACCTAAGATGGTGTCAGGATCCTAAGGATTTCTACAGAAGAGCCTCTATTAAGTGGCAATAAATAAAGAGTAAAAAAGAAAAGTAACGAGCCTCTGCCAGAAGTAACATACAGTACAGGTGACCAAAGCACATCCCCACTGCCAGCATTAAAAGTGACTGTACTGGGAAAGGGTGTAAAGCTAGAGACAAGTTTAGAAATATTGTGATGGAACTCAGAAACATGGGAGCAGCCCAGGGGCCTGTGCAAACAGTGGGGATGGGTTTAATTGACCAAGAGTACCCATCCCTGTTTTGATCACACTGGTGTTAAGAACAAAGTCCTTGGCATCTTCACAGCTGCTGGGAAGCGTTGGGTGCTGACTGCAATGAAATGAGAAGCATTTAGGAGCTCTTTCCAGTAGAGGAAGTCCACTCAGTGGTCAGCTACTTCATCTTCAGAATAAAAAAAGGCCAGTTCAAGAGAAGAAGGGAGAAGATTCCTGAGGGAGATATCACTGTCAGAGCTGGCCCATAGCTACAGGGCTGAAAACATCCTCAACCAGGTGAGGCTACAATATGGAAAAACACGAAGCTACGCCTCCCAACAAACTGGAGTTAAGCTGAGCACCACCACCTCCTCTCAGTCCCTGGAGAAAGCAGTGAAGTGGTAGCATGGTGCACACAGGAGCTGTAACTCTACTGACCATGGAAGCCATCTGCATTATAAAATGGTACCATACTCTCCACCCAAAGAAGGTCAGAACCTTGCAGAATGCAGCCTGCACTAAAAAAGGGAGAACAGCCACTACTGAGGTGATCTGTCAGAGCACTACAGTGGCAACTATCAAGCTGGCAGCCTTGCAGCACCTCGGTGCCAGTGAGGGAATGAATTCACAAGGCAAAGAAATCCCCCTGAGTAGTCTCAATGTTCAGCTGTCTGCTTTTTGGCACCAAAATGGCTTATTTTTTTCTGTACAGAAGTAACACACTCAGCCCAAGAATGACTAAGATGCTGCCTTAAAAACATTTTATTAGATATAGAACATTTCCCAGAAATTCCCGGTCAATTTGACTAAGCTATACTTGAAAAGCACACACAGTTAACTTAAAATATCCATACTGTGCTCAAGTCTGACCGGATCAGCCTGAGGACACAGAAGGGGACTGAAAAGGATGATGTGACATTTTATTCAATACACTGTTCTAAAATTAGCTCAGGGATGCCAGTCTGAGACTCCATTCTGGAAGAAATCCAGCTATTCCATAATCCAGTGAAAGCTTACATTGCAGGTAGTAGCAATGCATTTCTCCCACTTTGACTCCTGCAAGCCTTTCACTTGAACTAAGGGACTGTAGAAAGCAAAGATCTTGAATTTTGCTTCACTGAAGAACTCATCAAGATTCCCAGGTTCCCCTTCCCTTTATTTCCCTGCAAACTACTGAATGGATTGCCTACTACAACAGACCCCAATCATAAGCTTACTTCTCATGCTGGTCTACCCACTCCTTTCCCCACAAGTCAGACAATGGTGGGAGCAGGCTGTTGAGAGATCACTTGAGTGAAATTCTAGTTAGCATTTTTTGCTGGAAAGCCAACAGCACTGAATGGAACAGGTGGAAAGGAAAGATGAAGATGGTAGGAAGATTGGAAGGGCACTGGACACTGGACACCCTGCCTGAAATGCAGTAGAGAAAGAGAAGCCTCAGGCTGCTGCATGATAGAGGTAGAAGCCAAGATTCTGTGGGATGCTGGGGTGGAGGTACCATGTTCTGCCCAGTATCATCATCCCAACAATGAACACAAGCCCAGTGCACTCTGTAGCTGCTTATTGATCTGTCACTGTTACTACATAACATACATACCCTGAAGGTGAATGTGGGATAGGCATTGGTGCTCAGCATTCAGGAATCACTCTCATGCCCATACTCTCTCTCCTGAGGAAGGGAAAAGAAGGCAAGGGCATGGAACAGCTTCCTGTGCAACATCAACTATCAGAAACATTCAATGGAGGAGAAACTCCTCTTCCAGTTCATTTACAGAGGCTAATTACCAGCCACTGCTGGAGAAGGGCGCTTCTGCTGCTGGACCCTGGTGGAGGTAGTACAGGATCACTGTCAGGGCCAGCACTTGTGCTCCAATGAGATTGTTTTGCTCTTTGGGTTACTCCCTCCACTGGATACTGCCCTTTCTTCTCTGTGGCACAGGCAACAACAGCATCCAGAGCAAGACTGAGAAGGAGAACCAGAAACCCTTCTGAGTCAGGTGCTGAAAGGGTGGACAACTCTATTCTCCTCACAAGTCATAGTGAGATGAGATATCACGGAGCATCACTGGGGAACTTGGGCCAAGATAAAGGAAGTTACTAAGACTTCCTATGAGCCAAGGCTTCCTGCAGAGCTCCATGCCGGTCTTCCCTCTTCCTCCTAGAGAGCTACAATAAAGGCAGCTCAGCAGATCTCCTGCACCTCAATGTAACTCCTGCTTATGGACTTCATCTCACAGAAGGATGGGTGTACAGGGTGCATGGAAATCAAGTGCAATATCTCCTTGACAAATGCACCAGTCCTTTCGCTGTTTCACATTGAACCAAAGGGAGAACGAGGAAAAGGGAAAAGATGAGCTGTTGATGACATATTTGGGATACAGAAAGGCCACATGACATCTTCTGGATGACAAATTCCTTTACGTGGAGTCTTTGCTCTGCCTGCACTGCCCAAGTGAAGGGAAGGAGAACAAGCAGAGGATTGAACCTGGGTCTTGCCACGAAGAGCTGAGAGGCTAAATGGTCTCCTGGGAAGGGGAAATCACAGCATGCCAAATCCCTCACAACCCTCGCTGATAGCTAGCTGCAGCATCTTGTGCACTTCTTCATAGGAGTCATAAGTAGGGAGGCACAGCTGGTTAAAACTGTAAAACAAAAGAAAAATTCCATTCAAACTAGGTCTGAGAGGGAACCATCCCCATTAGCTGCCTTTAGATGGACTGACACAAGTATCACACACATTACATGACATACACTGTTTGCCCACCACAACTAGCTGGTGTCATTCCCAAAAGCACAATGCATAAAGTCCTACCATCTCAGGATACTTGCCAAGTGTGGGCTGTCGGCAAAGTACTGTGAGTTGGGGCTGCAATAATCTGGAAAGATGGACAGAGTGCAGCAAACCCTCCTGGGGGCAGCTGGGAGGAACCTGTAGTGAACTGCAAAAGCCTGGCCAGCTCTTCCTGTGTGAAACTGGAGACCACCGTCCAAAACCACCTCATGACCTGTTACAAACCAGGAAAGGTAAAGACAGGTCAGCCAAGCAAATCAAGTAAGCGTATTAGCAACTTGCAAGAAGATCAGTCAATTGCCCTGACAAGCAAGTGTTCTATTAACAGAATTGGTTTGTTTTACCAGGGTGACACAGAGAGGCAAGTATTACAGTTTCTAATCAGTTAAGACATGTCCCACGCTACTATTTCCCACCAATCCTTTCCCTTAAAGCAGAAAGGTTTCTTATGCTTCTGCTCTCCCCACAGAGATTTTATTTTTAGAAATACCTGCATAGGTAGTGAGGTAGGTTTACAATGCAGAAAATACATTTCCTTCTTGCACTACGTTAATGTTTTGGTTTTTCACATCCTCTGGTACTTCTGCAGGAAAGTGGAACCATCCCAGTGTTTACAGACTGAAAATATAAGTTTCTATCTCTTTTCATCTTGGGTGTTTTGGCAGCTTCCATTATTTTTCTAAACAAAGCTGCTACTAGTCCTATACCCCTCCCACTGGGAAATGCAGAAAGGGATAGGAACCATCAGGGGGGTAAAAATTTAGGCTACTACATCAGTACTCTTAACCACAGCATTGAACTCCAACCACTACATGTGGGCTGCAAACGTTTTTCAAGCATCTCTTAGAAATAAGTATATCACCTTGAACATCTTCAGTAGTAGTAATTCCCACTAACTCCTCCTGATTCCCTGCTAAACTGTTCTTACTTGGTGCTGTGCTGAATTTTTTTAAAGAGACCATTGCTGACAGTTTTTACTTGCTGATATCTGATTAAGCATCACCTTTAGGCAGCCAGGCTGAAGGATCCCTCTAGGGGGAAACATTATTTCATAACGTATGCAGTCCTACCTGATCCCTGAATTTTTCAGTTTGTCCTGAAAAACTAAATTCCAATCAAGAAATCTGTTTGTCTTCTGCTGTATTTGGGATAACTGGTTTCGACAAGCAGGAAGGAAAAACCCTTTCATTTACCTTCTCGCGGAAGTGCCAAGATCCTCCTACCACTACAGCATGCGCCTTGAAGTCACAGACACTGATATCTCCAGTACCGCACATAAGCAGCTGAAAGGCAAGAGACTGCAGTCAGAAAGTCAGGAGCCCAGGAAACAAGGCAATAGCTTACTGTGCACATTACAGATGTTTAAAGCGCTTAGAGAAGAAACATTTTGGCTTTATCCCAGATTCAGAAAGAACTTCATTTGTCAAAGAGGAGTAAAGGTAGAGCTGCTTAGGGAGGCAGCAATTACCTCAAGCTCATTCTCATCAAAAATAGCCAGGAGGTTCTCAGGAACTAATTCATTAAGACCTGGAAGAGAAGAGAAGAGCAGCATGTGCTATGCGCCAGGACACAAAGGCAGAGAGGAGCAGGGAGCAGGCAGCATGTTACCTTTCAGGAAGTGATCCACCTCCTCTCTAACCTGATTCGCCAGCCTGTACTGTGCAAGCAGATTTAGGTACAAGATTTTGTTTTCATTGGTCACTGGTACTTGAGCCCCTCCTGCCACAAGTTCTACCACCTGAAAACAAAACACTTGACTTGAGTGTGACCAGCAGCATTCCCCAAACCTGAACTCCCAACCAGAAAAAACCCAAGCAAGGAGTTACTGCCCAGAGTAAGCTCAATTTTCTGGGGCATAGCAGAGGTCTTGGTCCCCACTGCTGCAGACAGTAGGGATTAAACGGTCTCACCTTCAAGAACTGCCTCCCTTACCTTCTCCAGCTGTCCTGTTTTGCTATACTTCTCTTCAGCAAAGACCAGATCCATCTCACTCACATCATTGTTCAGTATGAAGCACACTTTGGATTTATAGAATTCTGGGTCATCTGTTTCAAAATACTGTGTGAAAGAGTAAGAAAGCAGGGACATAGAGGGAGGAACAAAAAACCCCTTACATTAATAGCCAGATTCTGAGTCTACTACTACAACAACATTCAACCTCTCCCCAAACCAACACAAGTTTCAGACAGGGCTGGGAAGTTTTACCTTGTAATGCATACGAAGTCCTATGATCTGAGCCAGGAAGGATCGAGTGAAGCGAGCTCGAACCAATTGTTTGTAAGCACCTCCCAGAGATGATTCATAAAGACACTTTCCTACTAGGCGGCCTGCAAATTCATACACTTTGAGTCGTAAGTATGTGGGACGCCCTGGATTTGGATGCACCTGTGAAGAAGAAGCAAAATGAAATAGCCAGGTACCAGACTGACTTGCACAAACAGCAAATATGGAAGCATTTCAAATCACAACATCTCTCAAGCAGGCCCAGGAGCTTTAGTGTAATGTTCTCAAAGCCAAGCAATAGAAATAAAATGCCTAAGCCTGCCTAGGAAAAACATGAAATGTTTCACAAGCACAGGCAAGAAGCGGTATGAGAGCAGAAATGGATTCTGAAATATTCAGATCTAAAAAACCTCTAGATGCTTTGATGTCACCTGCTCTTGCCCAAATATCCAGCTTTCCCTGCTGACTGGCCACCTTTTACTGCTCATCCAGCCAGGTCTTTGACACTTCAATGGGTTAAGATCATTAAGCAGTTTTGAGAAAGGCACTGGAAGTGACTATGAAGGCAAGCTAAAGAATGAGTCAGGTTGCACACCACTTAATAGCAGCATTGTTTAACCATCAATGGTCACATTTCTGTGGATTCGGTACAGGAACTGGAGACTCACCAAGGCCTGGTTGTTATCACTAAAGCGGGTAAACAGTTGATTGGTGGTATCAAATAATGCCTTACAAATGAGCTCAAACCACTCTCTGCGAGGACCTCCCCAGTCTAGTGCTAAAAAATAAAAGAAGCTTAGTCATTCATGGGTCATCAGTTCAAAAGTTTCATGCATGCTGCTCAGTATTACTTGAAATGAGAGTTCATCGCAATGAACAGCTCCATAGCAACAAGGCAGTAGACAGGGACAGCAGAACTATAGGTTCTTCTCCCAAACCTAGTCCTAGTTGGGGTTTTTGTTTCTTTGGGCTCGTTTTAGGGGTAGAGGGGCAGGGTTTACATAAGGCTTCAGGTCCCTATGTGAAGTAGGTAATAGCAGAATAGCACCAGCATGACAATTCACTAACATTTGCAAGAAAACCAAAGGACTGGAAAGCCACAAAAGGATGGACATACTACAAGAAACCAGAATTTCAGACTACAACTATTCCACAATCACTCCTTTTACTTTGGCCGCATATATATTCATGGGATAACTCACCTTCTTCATCCTGAAAAATCACTTCAAAGTTTTTGCTCCAGTCAGAAACAGAAAAATTTCGTGTTGCTTTAAAAGACTGAAAAATAGAGAAAGAAAATAGCAGCAACCATTACTGCTGGCACCCCATAACCAATATGCAGTCCTGCACATATGAATGGGCAAAGGCAAAGCCCCAATAGTCTAGCACTCTGAAGTATAAAAGTGAAAATTAGGAACACCTAAGGTCTAATTCTTTTTTGTCCAAAGCCACAGAAGCAAATTCCTCATTCTCTGTTACAAGACACATTATCCACATAAAATATAGCTCATCTTAAAATCAGTATGAGGTCTTAGCACAGAAATATCCCTCTCAAGAGTGCAGTACAGTATTGTTTGAAGTATTAAAATGCCTGTGGGAAGGAGCAATTTCTGTAAAGCACTTTCAGCCCACGAGTTAGATTTAAAATAAGAATGTTTCAAAGAGCACTAGAAAATAGCTTGAAGAGAATTACCGAGTTCATATGTACAAGAAGTCACGATGCAAAACAGTAATAAAATACCCCAAGTGTCTAAAATTTCCTGTGCCCTGATTCTGGATTCCAATTATAGAAAATTTAAAAAGGTACATGGCAGTCTTCAGTTATACAGGTAGTTTTACCTTAGTTTATCCTCAAATAGGTTAGAGCATCACACTACTCACACCTCTGGACTAAACATGTTGGTCACATTCATTGTGCCTATCAACCTTGGACACTAGAGCTTATACTTATTATTATTATTATGGCACTTGATTTATTTTATCTTACTAGACTGTAACACCAATGCTTAAGTGCAGGAATTTCCAAAATAATAGGAAAAAACAGTAGTGGAACTACTGTTTAGAAATGAAGTAATTTTGTCCAAGCTATTAACTGAAACATAATCTCATGAACACTGCAAGCTGGTACATGCAGAGAATATTCCGAAACACAGATTTACTGAGTGTAAAACAAGGGAAATCCCAGCCACTCCTGTTTTCCTCAGAAATGTTCTTCTCATCTTTGTAACATCTCTGTTGTGAGACACACGTGGAAACAGTAAGTCAGGATAGCTGCCTCCCCTGTGTACACTGTATTTAGAACGTCATCTAAGAACTGTGTTATATGAATGACGAAGTTCAATTTTGGAAACACAACAGTTCAGGTCAGAGCTGGTGAAGACTTTACTAAGGGACTCTACAGAACATTTTATCACTCTGAACCACTACTAGTAGCCTGTTGATGAAAGAGTTTCATGCCTGCAGCTCAGGAATATCTGACTTGACAGCTTATCTTGCTGAATGGCTCTGTGCCAGAAAAACAGTAGATAAAGACTCAAGAGCTCAATGTTCTGCTCCCAAATCTAGTCAAGGTAGACAGTCTCTTTCCAGGCCTCGAGTTCCAATGTGAAACAGGGACAGAGAAGCATCAGCAGATTTCCTGCTTTTACAGGCTATGAATCCATTTACAGAATCACAGAATCATTCAGGTTGAAAAAGACATCTAAGGGCATCAGTTCTAACTTTTGACTGATCCCTACCTTGTCAACTAGACCATGACACTAAGTGCCACATTCAGTCGTTTCTTGAACACTTCCAAAGATGGTGACTCCACAACATCCCTGAGCAGTCCTTTCCAATATTTAACAACTCCTTCCACGAAGAAATTGCTCACGATGTTCAATCTGAACCTTCTTTGGTGCAGCTTGATTTAATTAACCCTAGACATCTCTCAGGGCTTGATTTACTCTGATGAGCTCTTTAAAAATTTATCAGTTGAAGTTGCCTAAACTACTTAAGAAATTTATCAGATCTTGCTGCCTGTAGAGAAGGGATACAGCATTCCACATAATAACAAATCAGAACACAGAGGAGGTAGTTTGATTTTTTTTTCCTTTTTCCCATCTCAAGCTGCCTGCTGGCATCTGCCTTGAAACAGAGGGACTAACCATTTTTAGCATGGCTGCCATAGCACACTCCAGTTTGCATTTCTTTAGGCACTGAGCAGAAGAAAAAGGATGGAAGAAGCACTTGGCTTAAGCAAAATGACTCACACACTCACCGACTCCAGCAGACAGTGACGGCTGACCTTCAGTGTGACCTTAGAATGAGGTCTTTTCATATGCACCTGACGTAGCTCTCGCTGAAAGAAGTTCACTTTGTCTTGGAAGGTTTCGGAGCCTCCTGAGAAGAATGATAATTTGGGTGAAGCCTGAGCTATCAGCACCTCAAATATCTAAAGAGCATTCCTAAGATTAACTGCATGGGTCAGCTTCATGGCCCAAAAATGCATTTATTACAGCAAGGTTTGGAGACAGAACTCTCAAGGTAGTTTTGCAATTAGTCTTGCTGATATTGATACTCACAGGTGCACTTTCAAAGAGCCTGACAGAGAAGCCAAGCTGAAAAGGAACAGTTGCTGTGATGAAGTACATTCACTGGAAGCTTTAACAGGAACAGAGCGTGAGACTCCAGGAACCAGAGTTCTCATCAGAACTCATTCAGTGATGGCAATCTTTATTCCCCAGGGAAACTAGCAGACTCAGGTGCTAACTTCCTGACTACTGTACCCACCTCACTGTCCCTTTACCTATGTTTTTATGCAGAGACCGAATGAAAGTGGCTGCCAAGATGTTCCTCTCCTTGCAGCTGAGCTCCACAGGGGGTTGGATCCCATCATCCACCACCAGTGTCAGTAATTTGTGCACAGGATCAGGACCAAGGTATGAAAACTAGCAGCAAAAAGATGCAAGAAAGGGTAAACCCATCATGCAGAAGGCACAGTATGTTCAGTAGACAGAGCAATACCACCTGTGCTCTTAAGACTTTCTCTGTTCACCCATGTGTATGCAGTTAACAGGAAAAAACTATTTCAAGCATCCAGACTCTAGTTAGGAGGCTGCTTTAAACTTCACACACAAGTCTAAGGGCTTCAGTGGACACATTCACAGCATTTTAGCAAGGTTATGAGGAAAATAAAAAAGAAAAATGCAAAGGAATCAAGATTTTTGCCTAGCATTGGGACAAAAGGCAGGAAAGAGTGATAAGAGTAGCTCTTAGTCACAAATATTAGCAAAACTTAGGCATTGAGAGGGAATTCCAGAGTTGATATTTATGTCACACAATGTTGTTCTGTGTGTGGAAGCCCTTCTCTCCAAAAGGAAAAAACAGACTGTGATTCACAAGGACGACAAGCTAACAACATGGAGATGCAGTGACAGGTACATGGGAAGAGGCTCACCTTTGTGCCAGGACACACTCTAAAGGTGAAAAGGCGCCATGGAATGATCTTCAGGTAAAATTCTTTCACTGAGAATTGCTGAATAACCACAAGGAAAAGAAAATGTTAAATGTCACACATCTGTTAACGGTTGTGCCTGAAACACATGAGGTAGAGGACAGATCCATAAGGCTAGACCTCCCTTCAATGCCAGGAACAGGTTTCTGCAGCATTTGGCACAATCTTTAAAACTCCACAGAACTATAAGCAACTTGTCAGTAAGACTTCACTGCATGCATTTATGACGCACGTGGGATGCCAGCATGACACAGATTTTATAGCAGTAAGCTATTGTGTTCAGCAGAACATCACCAGTCTAATTGGAAAGTAATCTTAAGTACACTTGACAAGCTGAATTCAGGAAAAGATTGTAATGCACTGACAAAAAGGTTTTGGTAAAAGTCACACCAACAGACTACTGCTACTACTCCCTAATTTTCATAACCATTTCCAACATCTTTTATAAAGCACTTGCAATTGTTACATCCATGAGCTTTGCAGAAATTTATTCTCAATATATTTCTGCCAGGACAAATAACTAGCTGTGCAACTGCTCTGGAAAGCAAGTTAAGACGAAATTTTAGCATCTTTAGACAAAAGAAAACCATTTCCTGCACAAACTTTTTCTAGCTGCAATGACTGGAAAAGCTTACAAGCAGCATTTGTCTAGAAACAAGCCAAATATGAACAGCAACTCCTTAAAAGAAATACCAGCACAGTAACAGTTTTCTACTGTTTCTATTTCTATAAATAGAGACATCCAGGGATACAATTATGCAAGCATAAGAATCACATTAACAACTCTGGCACCTAAAGAGAGCTTCTAACAGCACCCACTTCAGGTGATCTGATTGCATTTACCAGGTAATGCAATAGAAAACAGTATGGAAGACCAAAATGATACACCAAGGATGAAAAGATGCTGAGCTCCTGAGGACACAGAAGTCAGTCAGTTCTTAGAGCCACATGCAGCACAGATTTAGAAATCTTTAAGAGCTCCCTCCATGCTGTAACTGTTTCACAGTCCTCTTTTTCCCTTTGGCAGGAAAGCAACTCCTAGATTAGTCTTTCACTTTGATATTTATCACTGCATTTTTCAGAATGCATTTGAATAGATAGATGAACAAAGTGAATTAAAATTCATTAGTAGATTTAGAGGAATTTTATTTCTAGCTTCTGAATGCTTTTAGGCAATAATAATGGGAAATAGTTACTGTTAACATATTCTTATTACAAGAGAATCCTCAGTTTCTCCTGTTTCTTTTACTTACAAATTTACCCTTTGTTCTCTAACCATTTTCTCCCTTTTCTTTTCAGCAAAACATTCCAGAAACAGGACAAAGAAAAAATCTGGGAAAGGTGAGACTCTCTTAAGTTCAAATTTACAGGTATCAGAAACTGAGAATAGGAACTGCAGGTCTGACCTGACCAGAGCAAAGGAAAAGCAAACAGAATATCCACTGAACAATCAGCAAAAAAATTTCCAGTAGGCTTTGGATCAGACCTAGAAAGACACAATTCTAAAACTTCAAGTTCTAAAACACAGTCCTAAAACTTTCAAGGCTCATTTTAATATTATTCTCAGTCATGAGCTCCATGTTTGCCATAAGCAAACCTTTTTTTAACCAAATTTGAGGCACCTGAATCTGGGGCTAAGATACAGAGTACAAGGAAGCTCTTCAGTTACAGCATACTTTAAACATGCACTCAAGTGTGGTAACTTCATGGTACCCACCTTAGGTGACACATAGCAGTACACTTTTTTAGGCTTCTTCACTTTCTCAGGGGTCTGGCTGTCAGAAGGAGAATCTTCATCTTCATCCTCAATTGCAGTAGAAGGACGACGCTGGGAGGAGTTCAGGTGCACTGGCGGAAGTTGCCACTGAGTGTTGGTATAACTAGGAGCATCGTAAAGGTAAGCTTCAAAATAAATACTGACACCTGAGGTGGACACATTGCGTTCTACAATGTTCTTTTCATTCTCTGAGGGAAATAGATATAAAAGAGTTGTGTAAATTCTACTGGAGACAAGAATAAAAAAGAATGCATAGCCACCACGAAATCAGTGACTATGATTTTAAACAGAAGGTTATCCATCCAAAGGAAAACCTTGTCAAGTGAAACTTCAATAAAGAGAACCCAGGAGTGGGATGAAAAGATTTCAAGATGGCAGTTTGTCTGTTAGTGACTGGCTGAAGCAAAATGGCATACACAACCTCTCTCTCAGAGCACCAGCCTGAAGGCATAGCCACTTGACAGCCACACTGAAGTCTGGCTCACTCCTGAAGAAACCAGGAATTGCAGCTTTGTAAAAAAAAAAAACCCCACATAGATTACATGCAGTGTTCTTTATCCATATAACTTAACATACAATACATGACTGGCTTAGATGCCAACTACTAGCAAGCAACAAAATTTGCCTTATTTCAGAGGTAAACCTCCTGAAATAGGGGAAAAACACTTGTTTCTATCTGCTGATGGATCAGAGAGTATCAGCCCTCAGAGACCTCCCTTGTTAGAAGCAAATTCATTTACCTTGCATTTTTAAATGAAAAGGCTTTTCATTAGCAAT
The DNA here is from genome assembly GCA_013397935.1 of Dasyornis broadbenti. Classification (NCBI taxonomy): domain Eukaryota; kingdom Metazoa; phylum Chordata; class Aves; order Passeriformes; family Dasyornithidae; genus Dasyornis; species Dasyornis broadbenti. The sequence continues at coordinate 1,532,641 of VZRN01005907.1, read as the reverse complement.
TAAGCATGGCCAGCCTGCAGGGAAGCCACAAATTGCTCAGCTACCTGAGTGTGCAAAGCACATTGTAAGACGACACCTGGAGAATGAATACTGAGTGGGTCTTGACTCACCACTTAGAACAATGATGTCAAAATCACCATTGCTTATGGGCTGGTTCTGGTAGGAGATGCAAGCATGGAAACACCCCCTAGAGTGCAAGGTGAGTCGGAAGAACACCTCGCAAGTCTGCCGATTGGACACCACAGACTTCTCGAACACCACATCAGAGCTCTCTTCTTCTTGAGGACCCAGCTAAATAGAAAACAAATCAATAAAAGGAGCTCTCCAGCTCACCTAAGTCAAGCAGCAAGGGGTGAGGTTGCACTTACCTCATGGATGGAGAGGCTGTAATTGTGCTCATCTATAAGGGACACAGAATTGCTGGTGGGATTGTCATACTCATCTCTGGGAGCTATCTGCAGAGTGTGCTGCTGCCCACAGGTCAGCACCAGAGTGGAGAAATGGCAGACAATTTTGGTTTTGGAGGGAACCACCATTCCTGAAGCAGACAACAATAATTTAGAGTCAAACAAATTACAACGAGAAGCTACAAAAAGCAAAAGAAAAGCAACTAGGGGCACAATATCCTTGAAAATGGATCAAATCTAAACACATTCTATGCCTCAACATTAAAAAAGCAAAGTATCTGAGCACTGAGGTACATGGTGTAGTGCACAGTGTATGCCTCGGATCAGAGACTTAATACTAATAAAGCAAACCCAGTTACTAGTCCTCTAAAGAACGCCTTTTCACCATTCTAACTTTCTGCTCAGGAACTTGCTCCCACTGTACATGCAAAATATAAGCTAGATGACACCTAAGAAAACCTACAAATGCAGCTTACCAAATAAAACTTTATTTGGGTTAAACCTGAGCTACTTCTTTCCAAAGGAATTTTTAGCAAGCTTTGTATCTATCTATTCAAAATGCAATGAATAGACGTCCTTTCAATGACAGGTACATGAAACATAAATGATATCAATTGGGGTAAAAAACCCAAAACTAGAAGAAAACAAATTTTAGAATGATAAAAAGGAAATATTTTTACAGAAGTATGTAATCTAAGGTATCAACTGCTCCTGGAGCTTACAAGAACAGAGTAGGGTATTCAGAAGAAGAGGCAAATTATGACAGCATTTCCAATTCACATACAAATAACTCAGTATTTTCACAAAAGGCACTCTCTGACTACTAGACGGATTATGAAGAAGTTACTACAAAACAGAGAACATGACACAGGCAGATAGGGATTTTAAGTAGCACTAATGACTTAATCTGTAAAGCAGTTTGTGTTTTGTTATGTACTGGTAGTCACAAGTATGTTTCACTCATGGCTCTGCTGCTGGGATCTACACATGGCAGGAGGAAAATGGTGAAGGATAACCCCTTCCCTGTCACCTACCTATTTTAGCTGGAAACACATTTACCTAAGGGCCTCTAATACCTCCAAATCTACTTTGAATCATTACAGGACCAATTAGACCTTACCTGGCTGGAACACCTTGTAGTAGGGGCTGTAGGCCACATTCAAGCCACCGAGTTTTACAGTGATCTCGTATCTCCCAGCCCTGCGCACAGTGAAAGCCACTTTCACCACATTGGAATTGGGCTCTTGAAGAACTTCCTGGGTTACAGGAATATCAATTGCTAACTCCACATGGCAGATGTGAACTCGCAGCCCCACAGGCCGGTGAGCAGGGAAGGGCTGCCCATTTTTATAGAATAACTGCATGGGAAACAGAGAAGTCCAGGTCAGCAAAAACATACAGCGCATAGAGGAAGAGAAAACAAGTTGCCTTAGGGAAGGGCAAGTAGCTCAGCTCAGCAAAGGAAAATTAATTAATAGACAGCTCTATCACATAGGCTGTATTCTCCAAAATGAACAGGGCACAAGTAGACATTGAACAGCCCCATTCTCTTTTGTGCTGGGGTTCAAATGCATGCTCTGAAAAGAACATGCCTCTAGGCATTTCCTGTCTGCACTTGTAGTGCAGTATCAGAGCAGAACTCATGAGAACCCACTACCAAAAGGAAGAAAGTAAATCCATACCCTTTCAGAGAAACACACAGATCTTGTTCATTTGTACAGCTAAGCTCTGAAAAGACTTCTACCAATTTGTTACAGAAAAGAGCGTGATGAAGATGCTGACCTAAGGAGCTGACCCAGTCTTTAATGCTAAGAAGCATCAGTATGAAAAAACCACATTAGATAAAATCACAGGAAGCTCAATCACAGAAGTGATCTCCTGGACAATTTCAGAAGGTAACATACCTCGACCACTACTTCCTTACAAGGAAAGAATTACACCGTGAAACTCTATATGCATGGCTCTTCAAGAGCCAGTAGCTTGTTGGCCAGAGCTTGCCTGCCATCTGCAATCAGCCTGCAGTCAGGAAAAAGTTACCATTATTCCCTGTTTCTAAGTAAGGGAGCGTGTAGGCCCTGAAGTAGTTTGCATCTTGACTGACACCAAGAGAAACTAGTGTATGCAAAGCTACTGTTGATGAATAAAGGACTAAGCAAATGAGACACAAGCAGGAAGTGGAAGGGCACATTGCTGGAGCTGCATGAGTGTCAGTAAGGTGAAGGAAATAAATTTAAATAGTAGGAACAGAACAAGTCCCTTTCCCTTCAGTTTTTTTCACTGCCTGCCCTGGAGTTAGAACTCCTCACTCACCATCAAGCAGAAAGGTTTTCCTCACCTTCCCAAGAGGGATGGGTATGGCAACCTAGCTGAATCTTTCTTCTTATTTTGATACCCTCCTGGATTGGAAGGTGGGATAGAAAGATGGGCATATAAGCCCAGGAAAACCTGTTTAAACTTTCTCCATATACGTCCCAGCTCTCTGTGTTCATCCATCTTATTTGTATTTTTGTCCCTTTTCCCTTGACTTGGCCTTTTAGGATTAGAGGGAAACAAGAGTCCTTGGCAGACTTTTCCAGGTCTGACAGAATAACAATGTTTTGGAGTAACGGAGAGTGGCCATGAAGCTTTATAGCTCTTGGGTTGGTAAAAAGCCCATTCCCACATCCTCAACTTCAGCTGTACAACCAAAAGATAGCAACAAGTTTGTTGAAGGCAAGGCTCAGCCCACTCACTTCCCAGTAAAGGAAGCAGTAGTCAGAACAAGCCTAGTCTCCTCTGGCTCTTCAGAGAATTCTAAAGAGAGGGAGATTAGAATTTAAGAAGAGCAAACCTCAAATATGCATTTACAGAGCTCTGTAACACAGTAACAGAGCAGAAGGCATATATAGATAGCTTTCCTACTCCTCAGTAACACCTGGCTTAGCCCCAACAAAAAAACATTTGAAGAGCCCATCCCTAACTCAAACCTCTGTTCTTGCCCACAAAGCTGCATGGAAACAGAAATATTGCCTTACATGCACTCGGAAGGCCATGCTATGGCCCACCTCATAGGGGTCCTTCCAATCCCAGGAGATTTTGCAGGACCGGGGATCCAGGTAGTTGCCTCGCACGTAGTCATAAATAGTTCGCTCCCCTCGGCGTTCCCGGTCCTCATGCTGAAGGAAGCTGACTATACGTGCGGCAAGCTCAAAGAGGAACTTAATGGTGAAGAAGAAAGCTACAACAGATACTGTGATCCCACCTGCAGCAAGGAGAGAACAAAGGGTGGTTGCAGCAGCCAAGGTGATTCAAACTCTGAAATCCCCTCTGCATCAGCCCAAGATGCCTTTTCGTTAATGATATTCTACTCAAATGCAAATTAGGTATTTAAGGCAGATGCTATTGTGTGAACATTTATGGTTTGTGTTATGATACAAATAAGGTTAGAGAATATCAAGTCTCTTAAAACTCTGTAAATGACTGCAAACAAAGGAAATAGTTAAAGGTGGTACAGAGTCTCATGTAAGGCTTGCAGACATCCCAACAGAAACATGGAATTCCCTTCAAGTTGCAAATTAGAACTACAGAAATTCCTTTAAGGGAAACAGATCACAACACAACTCCTGCACATCACATTAAGGCTGGATTAAGAAGCATCACGGAGACAACAACCCTCCAGTAGTTCTCAAAAGAAAAAGTAAGGGAATGGCTTAGGAATTAGGTCAATGAAAGGACTTTAGGAACAAGAAGAATGGTGGAGGCAGGTCTGCCAGGTGGGCACAGTGTGGGGTGACAGTAACATCATGTTTGTTAGGTAAACTCTGAACTAAAATTAAGTCAAAGGCTTTGAAGAAACCTTTCTAAAGCCTATGGAGAGGTCGACAAATACAGTGGCAGCCTTTCCTTCACTTACCAATAATGTAAAACATCAGGTCCCTTCGGTGAGACACACAGCCGAGGATCACAGCTGCATCTAGAACACAAAACAGGCCAAGTCCAGTCCAGTGACTCTTTCTCACACACACTGGCCTAGATTTAATCTATGATTCCTCAGAAAAAATGCCTATTGATCATTTGTCTTCCTCTCCAAGGACAGCCCTAAAGTATTATTCCATAAGACTGAAATATGTGAACAGCACAACATGCCACAATTAACAGTTCTCTCTCTGTCACAGACCCCCATTCAGATTCAGGGATCTATAAGAAGGACAACATAGCATCCCTCTGAAAACACTGCGAGCAGGCTCTGGGTACTGCAGGAAGGAGCTACTTTTTGCAGGATCACCAACTTCAACAGCAGTGGCCAAAAGCCACTCATCCAAACTCTCACACCTAATTGCAAGTCACAAAGTTAACTTCTACTCTGATATGAAAGCACATCACAGAGCCACCACCAAAATGCACAGAAGCTGACCCTTGAACCAGCAACCTTAGAAGAAAAAGCTGTGGAATAAAAAAGTTGCAGACAAGACCATCCCCATTTGCTCAGAACAAACAAAATCCTTCTGGAGCAAATGTGAATCTATTTCTGCCCTGTAAGTCTACAGCAGAACATATGAATGCAACTGGAAAACAGTCTATTTGTGTTTTCCTACTCACTTCTGCAAAATGGAGCCTCTCTGCTGGTAAATTCTCACTGATCAACACAGAAGCTAAAACCTTCTGTTTGTACACCATAAAGTTTACAGCAATTTTTAGAGACACCAATCTAGATTCAAGTTTTCACTGAAGGGACTGCTAAACAAACATGTAGTAAAAATACCACACCCAGAACAAGAACATGCTGTTTGGTTGGTAAGACATAGCTGACAGATGGAACAAGAGCAGCAGCAAGGAAAGTATGTGACAATTAGACAAAGGATTTGGCATACAGTAATGCATACAATATAGCTCGCCATGTCACCATTCAGTTAGTGAGAAGCTACATTGTGCATTCAAGCTGCTTCTTTTTGTTTTTAAACAAACACAAAAGGGGAGTTATTCATCAGTCATCTCGACAGCATCAATAACAGACATCAGCATGCAGAAAGCTTAAATGAGGTATTTCCGCCCAACAATAGCCATGACTTTCTAGCCCATGCTGGCCTCAGCACATAGTCCATCCCTCCAACCAGAGGAATCACATACCTTTACACAAGTGCCCATGTTCTAAAAGCCAAGAAGAGGGTACCCATTCTTCAGCATCCTTCCGCTTTGTGCCCAAATCTGGGACAAACATCAGCAAGAAAAGGCCATAGAGAAGATTATCACAGAAAGAGTAACTCTTGGAACTTGCATCACAGAATCACTGCTGAAAGATAAGGACTTGAGCACAGCAGTTTCTTCCTCTTTGCGGAAAAAGGGTCGTCCTGCAGTGCTGTTTCCTTTAGCCTGCCATTTGCTAGCTTTCCTGCAAAAGTGAAAAAAGGAGAGAGAGACAAGTTAGATCTCTCCATTGTGGATAAATCTAGCAAGCAGAAACACATGACAGGTGCAAGACACTAGACATCAAATCCATGAGAGGTGCTATAAAGGTATCACTGTTGATGAGGCACAAGGCTTCACCATATCCTCAATCTCTATCTGTCACAATCTCATTTCATTATATGACCCCCTGAAACTAGCACGTTCAAGATGGAACAAAACACATCCCTGCCTCCATAGGTTTCATGGAGCAGCTAAGAACCTGCATGCTGTTCATAAAGGAGCATTAAGTTTGGAAGCAAGGACAGATAGCCTAGGAGGAATACAGAGATTGTCTCAGCAGCCAGGGATCAGGTTAGAAAAGCTAAAGCCCTGACAAAACTAAACCTGGCCAGGGATATCAAGGGCACCATGAAAACCTTCTGTAGGTACATTGGTGTTAAAGAAAGTCTAGGGAAATCATGTGCCCTCTCCAGAAGGAAACAGGAGACCTGGCTGCCTGGGACAATGAGAGGGGTAAGGTGCTCAACAACTTTTTCCCCCTCAGTCTTCACCAGCAAGTGCTCCAGCCACACCAACCAAATTACAGAAGACAAACACAGGGACTGAGAGAATGAAGAACTGCCCACTGTACTAGAAGACCAGGTTCAAGAATATCTAAAGAACCTGAAGGTGCACAAGTCCATAGGACCTGATGAGATGCAGCTGCAAATCCAGAGGGAACAGGCGGATGAAGATGCTAAGCCACTATCCATCATATTTGAGAAGCCATGGCAGATTGGTAAAGTTCATACTGACTGAAAAAGGGGAAACATAACCCCTCTAAACAGTGGAAAAAAGGAAGACCCTGGGGCCTACAGGCTGGTCAGTCTCATCTTGGTACCTGGTAAGATCATGTATCCTAGAAACTATGCTAACAACATGGAATATAAGGAAGTGACTGCTGACAGCCAACACAGTGTCACTAAAGCCAAATCACACCTGACAAATTTGGTGGCCTTCTATGACAGGGTAATAGTGATGAGAGAAGAGCAACTGACATCATCTACACGGTCTTGCATTTGACACTATCCTGCACAAAATCCTTGTCTCTAAACCGGAGAGATGTGGATGTGATTGGTGGGCCACTTAGTGCATAAGGAATTGGATGGACTGTTGCACTCAAAGAGTTGTGATCAACAGCTCCATGGTCAAGTGGAGATCAGTGACAGACGGCTTTCCTCAGATGTTGGTATTGGGACCAGAACTGTTTAACATCTTTGTCAGAGACATGGACAGTGGGATTGAGTGCACCCTCAGCAAGTGTGCTGATGACATCAAGGTGTGTGATGCAGTGAAAACACTGGAGGGAAGAGATGCCATCCACAGGAACCTTGATAGACTTGATAGGTGGGCCTGAGGGAACCTCAGGACGTTCAGCAGGGCCAAGTGCAAGGTCCTGTACATGGATCTGGGCCACCCCAAACACAAATACAGTTTGGGTGGAGAATATATTGAGAGCAGACCAGAGGAGAAGAACTTGGGGGTTTTGGCTGATGAGAAGCTCAGTGTGACCTAGGGCTATGTGATCACCAGCCACAGGAAGTTTAAGAAAGACAAGTGTCAGATTCTGCACTTGGGACACAGCAGCCCTGGCTGTAAGTACAGACTGAGGAATGAGATGCTGGAGTGCAGCACTGGGTAAAGATAGCTGTGGGTCCTGGTCGATGGCAAGTTGAATCTGAGCCAGCAGTGCCCTGGCAGCCAGGAGGGCCNCCAAATCTGGGACAAACATCAGCAAGAAAAGGCCATAGAGAAGATTATCACAGAAAGAGTAACTCTTGGAACTTGCATCACAGAATCACTGCTGAAAGATAAGGACTTGAGCACAGCAGTTTCTTCCTCTTTGCGGAAAAAGGGTCGTCCTGCAGTGCTGTTTCCTTTAGCCTGCCATTTGCTAGCTTTCCTGCAAAAGTGAAAAAAGGAGAGAGAGACAAGTTAGATCTCTCCATTGTGGATAAATCTAGCAAGCAGAAACACATGACAGGTGCAAGACACTAGACATCAAATCCATGAGAGGTGCTATAAAGGTATCACTGTTGATGAGGCACAAGGCTTCACCATATCCTCAATCTCTATCTGTCACAATCTCATTTCATTATATGACCCCCTGAAACTAGCACGTTCAAGATGGAACAAAACACATCCCTGCCTCCATAGGTTTCATGGAGCAGCTAAGAACCTGCATGCTGTTCATAAAGGAGCATTAAGTTTGGAAGCAAGGACAGATAGCCTAGGAGGAATACAGAGATTGTCTCAGCAGCCAGGGATCAGGTTAGAAAAGCTAAAGCCCTGACAAAACTAAACCTGGCCAGGGATATCAAGGGCACCATGAAAACCTTCTGTAGGTACATTGGTGTTAAAGAAAGTCTAGGGAAATCATGTGCCCTCTCCAGAAGGAAACAGGAGACCTGGCTGCCTGGGACAATGAGAGGGGTAAGGTGCTCAACAACTTTTTCCCCCTCAGTCTTCACCAGCAAGTGCTCCAGCCACACCAACCAAATTACAGAAGACAAACACAGGGACTGAGAGAATGAAGAACTGCCCACTGTACTAGAAGACCAGGTTCAAGAATATCTAAAGAACCTGAAGGTGCACAAGTCCATAGGACCTGATGAGATGCAGCTGCAAATCCAGAGGGAACAGGCGGATGAAGATGCTAAGCCACTATCCATCATATTTGAGAAGCCATGGCAGATTGGTAAAGTTCATACTGACTGAAAAAGGGGAAACATAACCGCTCTAAACAGTGGAAAAAAGGAAGACCCTGGGGCCTACAGGCTGGTCAGTCTCATCTTGGTACCTGGTAAGATCATGTATCCTAGAAACTATGCTAACATGGAATATAAGGAAGTGACTGCTGACAGCCAACACAGTGTCACTAAAGCCAAATCACACCTGACAAATTTGGTGGCCTTCTATGACAGGGTAATAGTGATGAGAGAAGAGCAACTGACATCATCTACACGGTCTTGCATTTGACACTATCCTGCACAAAATCCTTGTCTCTAAACCGGAGAGATGTGGATGTGATTGGTGGGCCACTTAGTGCATAAGGAATTGGATGGACTGTTGCACTCAAAGAGTTGTGATCAACAGCTCCATGTTCAAGTGGAGATCAGTGACAGACGGCTTTCCTCAGATGTTGGTATTGGGACCAGAACTGTTTAACATCTTTGTCAGAGACATGGACAGTGGGATTGAGTGCACCCTCAGCAAGTGTGCTGATGACATCAAGGTGTGTGATGCAGTGAAAACACTGGAGGGAAGAGATGCCATCCACAGGAACCTTGATAGACTTGATAGGTGGGCCTGAGGGAACCTCAGGACGTTCAGCAGGGCCAAGTGCAAGGTCCTGTACATGGATCTGGGCCACCCCAAACACAAATACAGTTTGGGTGGAGAATATATTGAGAGCAGACCAGAGGAGAAGAACTTGGGGGTTTTGGCTGATGAGAAGCTCAGTGTGACCTAGGGCTATGTGATCACCAGCCACAGGAAGTTTAAGAAAGACAAGTGTCAGATTCTGCACTTGGGACACAGCAGCCCTGGCTGTAAGTACAGACTGAGGAATGAGATGCTGGAGTGCAGCACTGGGTAAAGATAGCTGTGGGTCCTGGTCGATGGCAAGTTGAATCTGAGCCAGCAGTGCCCTGGCAGCCAGGAGGGCCAAGTATGTCCTGAGGATCATCAGGCACAGCATCGCCAGCTGAGCAAGGGAGCGGATTGTCCCACTCTGCTCTGCACTGGGGCAGCATCACCTCAAGTCCTGTGTGCAGCTTTGGGCACCGCAACATAAGTAGGATATAAAGCTATTAGAGAGTGTCCAAATGAGAGCAATGAAGATGGTAAAGGGCCTGAAGGAGAAGCCATAAAACCAGTCGCTGGGGTCACTTGGTCTGTTCAGGCTGGAGAGGAGACTGAGCCAAGACGTCTTTGCAGTCTACAACTTCCTCGTGAGGGGAAGAGGAGGGGCAGGCACTGATCTCCCTGGTAACCACTGGCAGGACCTGAGGGAATGGCATTAAGCTGAGTCAGGGGAGGTTTAGCTTAGATATTAGAAAAAGGTTTTTCATCCAGAGGGTGGTTGGGCACTGGAACAGGCATCCCAGGAAAGTGGTCACAGCACCAAGCAAGACAAAGTTCAAGAAGGGTTTGGACAATGCTCTCATGTACATGATGTGATACTTGGGGCTGTCCTGTGCAGGGCCAGGAGCTGGACTTTGATGATCCTTGCAGGTCCCTTCTAACTCACGATATTCTATGATTCTATGACCTGACAATGCGTGCATGCTGCCTGTAAAGTCAACCATGTCCTGGGCTGCATCAAAAAAAGTGTGACCAGCAAGTTGAGGGAGGTGACTCTCCTCTCTACTCTGCTCTCATGAGACCTCACCTGGAGTATTATGTCCAACTCTGGTGCCCTCAGTACAAGGAAGACATGGACCTGTTGTAGCAGGTTCAGTGGAAGACCATGAAGGTGATCAGAGGGCTGAAGTACTTCTCATGTGAAGACAGGCTGAGAGAGTTGGGGTTGTTCAGTCTGGAGAAGAGAAGACTCCAGGGAGAGCTTATAGCACCTTCCAGTACCTAAAGGCAGCCTACAAAAGAGCTGGAGAAGGACTTTTTACAAGTGCATGTAGTGATAGGACAAAGGGGAAGGACTTCAAACTGAAAGAGGGTAGATTTAGATTAGACATAAGGAAGAAATTCTTCACTAAGAGTGGTGAGGACCAGATNAAAAGAGCTGGAGAAGGACTTTTTACAAGTGCATGTAGTGATAGGACAAAGGGGAAGGACTTCAAACTGAAAGAGGGTAGATTTAGATTAGACATAAGGAAGAAATTCTTCACTAAGAGTGGTGAGGACCAGATCAGGTTGCCCAGAGAAGTTGCAGCTGCCCCATCCTTGGAAGTGTTCACAACTAAGTTGCATGGGGCTTTGAACAACCTGGTCTAGTGGAAGGCATCCCTGCCCATGTCAGGGGAGTTGGAATTAGATGATCTTTAAGGCTGCTTCCAAGCCAAACCATTCAATGATCAGGTAGCCCTTCAAGTCTTCACACCCAGCAAAATGCTATATACTATTCTCAAACAGATTTTGCCTGGATTTAAAGGGCTTATAGTCAAGCCTCAAAAAAAAAGCTTTTCAAAGTTCTTAGACCACAAAGCAAACTAGATTTTGGTTTTGGTACTGTTGTTTTAGGTGTTCAGGAAACTGATATCCTCATAAGGGATTTCAGTTTCAGCAGCACTATCCACTACATTACAGTTTACTGTCAGGATTGAGATTAAAAAAAAAAATTAGAATTTAACAGCAAGGATTGACACAGCCCACAAAAACCAGGACACACGCCAGAAGAAACGCCACAGAGCCTACACAATCAGTATCTACTCATTCAGAGCACAGATTACATAAAAGAGTGAGAATGAAAAGAACAGACGCAGGCTCACCAAGGCAGCTGTCTGTTAAAATAGTCACCTCTTCTGGCATGTGATGTGCTCCTCCCGCCTGCCATGCCACCAACCCCTGCTGTCATTTTTTCCTTAGTCTCCCCTCATCTGCCTTCCTCTTCAGATGGCTCTTATTTCCCTCCCTGCCGATAATCATACAGATCTGTTTGTCTTCACACACTTATCCTAATCTTTCTAATGCATATGAAAATCAACCAGTAAGTTTGTGCAGTGCTTCTCCATTGCACTGCAGAAACAGCCAGACTTTCACTGTCTTTTCCTCACCCACATCTCAAGGAAAGTCCCACCCACTCATCTATTTTCCTCTTTCCTCTACTTTTCCTCACTGCAAAGTATTGCAGTTCCCAGGGCATAAGTTCTCATTCTCCTCCTATGTAAAGTGTCAGGTTTCTAAACTCATAAATCACTGTATGTTAAGGACCACGAACCTAACAATCTCCTTGGTATTTTAGTTATTTCACAGTACATATCTAAGATGTGCCACAAATGACTGGTGGAAACTCTGCTCCAGTTTGGCCTGGCTGTGGAAGGTGTGTGGCTACTCCCCACACAGCTGGGGAATTTCACAGAAACTTATCAATATTTAGGAATCTACAGGATCTCCCTCCAGCATCTTTCAGAACCAGTCTCTTCATGACACAAAAAAACCCCCATGAACACAAAGCTGTCCCTGTGGGTTCATCTACTCAAGCTATTTCTGCTTCACTCCACAACTCTTTACCTTCTGTGAGGCATACCACAGGTCACACAGCCTCTCTCTCAAGCATAAAAAGAGAAAGTTCCATCATTTAAATTAAAAGGGTTTTTAAGTCAATTAGAACCTGAATCTCCTGATCTGGTTTGCAGAATTTCTGAACTCGCTGGACAAAGGGAATCAGTTATCTCAGTTAGTTAATCAGCACAACAATTTCTCAATTTATTATCTCTACATGATGTAGTAAACAAGACACCAGCTCAGGTGGTCACCAGAGATTAAGTGGCTGTTATAAAATCAACCTCCTTCTAGCTTACACACTGCCAGCAGCTTTTAAGGGTGCTTTTGCAGCTGGAATACATTGAGATGAAGAACCTAGTTGCAAGTAGGTGGTATCCAAGATACGTTGCCACTCACTTAACAGAATGCAGACATGAATTAAAACAGTATCTGTGCTAAGAAGTGCTGGATAACAATCTGGGAAACAAATTCTGAAAAGTGGCAATATAAGGTGCCATCATAGCTAGGCTGGAAAAAAAAAGGTGCTGAATCGTCCAACAAGTCTTAATAATCTTGGTCTAAGGGCACAGGAAGCAATGGTCTCCTGCCACCTACAGGGAAAACGGGGATTTGGAGCGCTTCATCTAGGTTTGACTCAAGAAGAGGTACTCGCATAATCAGGGTAGACAGTATGGAATAAACTGTATTGGTGCCATTTCTGCTCTTAAATAAGCAAGGAAAGGAAGTTCAGCAATGGGAATATATTTAGTTTGTGTTACTGCTGCTGTTGAAGCCAGAGGAACACAGTGCAAAGCTCCAGAAGGAAGCACAAGTGTAACCACACACACAAAAGGAACTGTGACACAGTAATGGCACATTCATTTTGCTACAACTACAAAACCAGTTGGGGATATGCTATACAGAACGGATGTCCTGAGCTCCTAGGAAATCTGCTGCACCTCTTAGTTTTATTTGGTGCATTCATAAATTGCCATTCCTCTCTTAGTAACAAACCTTTAATTTTGTTTTAAAGCAATTTTGCAGGTTAATACTACCTCATCCAATCAAGATAAGAGAACTATTTAACGCTGTGCAGAATCTCCCTCAATCCATGTGCACAAATGTCTAACACCAATGGTATGTCTGTCTCATACCACGCACAGACAACTATTCGCTAGTGAAAGAGACAGTATATTCTGACTCTAAGTAAAGCATGCACAAACCAACAAACAGGAATGCCCATGAGAACCTAACTTTAAAATACATCCACAGAAAACTGAAGAGTCAGCGTAAAAGGCACTAGGCAGGATCCAGTATCAGCTGTCAAGGACAAAAGCCACATCAATCGTCAGTGTCAACACAAAACAGTCATTCTCTCATTAAGGATGAAATGTGTCATATGCATTTACATACAAGCCATATAAAACAGTGGCAACAGGAAAACAAACAAAAAAAAATTACTTTTGTCAACTGCTTCAGTCTAAGGACTTTTCATTGCAAATGAACCACCCCCAGCACTGTCAGCTCCTCCTGTCCTCAAACATAGCAAGCCAGCCAGATGGCAACTTTCAGGCCAGTCTCATCTTGTCACCGATCTGCTTCCTGAGCCACAACAAAATTCAGTCCCTTGCCCTGCTGCACATCAGTGGGGAAAGCAGATCACACTCTTCTTCCTCAATTATTTCCTTTCCCAAATCACTGAGGATCACTTAAGCAGCATCATGTGAGCTCCACCAACTGCATTACCAGAACCAACAATTAAGCTAAGTATGATCACTCAGGAGGAAAGCTCAGCTGTGGTTTCCCTAACAAACATAGTTTCTCTTTCAGTCTAATTTTCTTCCTCATTGTCAGAGCATCAGTCACAGTTCTACTGAGGGCATCACTTCAGGAAAAAACTCCTGCGTGGTTTCTCATTGGCTGCTTTATCTGACCAGCACACCAGATAAAACCGGTTGTATTTGAAAGATATCAACAGCCACAAATTCGCAGTAATCCCAGAAGCTTTCATGAGTAAGGCCTTTCTCTCTCCCTTCCCTGCACAGGACGTGAGAAATCAAGTGCCCCAGACTAGTCCAAGAACTTAGAGAACATTTCCTTTCAAGTGCAGAAAAGACATTTTGAGTCAGACGACACCACGATGGCTGCATAAAGTACAGCTGAAATTATGCGCATTCGCTAAGATTTCTGGTCACAAATATAGGTAAGATCTAAAGATAATGACAACCCACTGCTTTTCATTATGAAGCTCATGAGCCAGAGCGTGGCAAAACCATTACTACACTAACTCTTAAAAAACCCTAACAGTCCAGCAAGCTCAAGTGAGTGGGTTGAAGATCTCTGTAACATCCCCGCTCTGTTAAACAGAGACGAGAGGGGTACGAGGGCGATTGGTGTGCTGCGGTTCCCCTTCCAGCCCGCACCAGCAGGGGACTCGGCGGGGCCACCAAATCCCACGGCCTTTCCCCAGGCGCAAGCTCGTCCCCACCTACCCGACGTGCCCCCGATACCCCCGCAGCGCCGTGCAGACGGCGAGGCTAAGCCGAAGTGAAAAGCCGGAGGCCGCCGCCGGGCAGGCAGAGCCAGCTCTTCCCGCTCGCCGGGAGCCCCGGCCCCGCCCGCTCCCGCCGCAGCCCTCCCGGAGCGAGCCCCGGCGCCGGCAGCGCGGGGACCCCGCCGCGGTTGTATCAGGCCCACCGCGGGGACTCCGGCCCGGCAGCGAGGCCGTCACCCCGGGGGTCGCCCGTCACGGCGGGGCGGCCGGACTGCGTCTGCAGCTCCCTCGCCCCGGGAGCCCGTTCCCCGCGCCAGGGCCCGAGGCGGCGAGGAGGGAAACGCAGCCACAGCTGTTACCGTGGTTTCCGACGGCGGCTACAACCTCGCTCCTGCTGCCCCGCGCTGCCGCTGCCCGGCGCTGGCAGCCGGAGGTGACGCGCTCCCGGGGCGGGGCCCAGTGACGCACGAGGAACACCGGCAGTGGCGGCGGCAGGAGCGGCAGGATCAGCAGGGTCATCATGGTGAGTCGGGAGCGGGCCTGTGGGGCCGGCTGGGATCGGGTCTCTCCACAGCTCATCGCGGCTGTGTGTCCGTGTCCTTGCAGGGGAAGCAGAAGAAGGCGCGGAAGTACGCGGTCATGAAGCGCATGATCAGCCTCCGGGATGAACGCATGTGAGTGTGGCTGCGGCTGGGCCTGGTCCTGCGCGGGGCCGTGGACCATCCTCGTGTCCCGCTTGGGAGAGGCGGGAGGAGGTCCTGGCCCAGGTCTCTCCGCCGCTGGCAGCCCGTCCTTGTCGCTATACCCCAGCAGTGCCTATGTTTCTTTGCAGTAAAGAGAAGGACCGAGCAAAAGCCCCCGTGAAGAAGAAGAAGGAGGATCCGAGTGCCATCAAAGAGCGAGAGGTGTAAGTGCTGCCGACGAGCTGGGAGGGAGAGAAGAAAGCAAAGATGGAAGGAGGGAGGGTCGGCCACGCCGTAGGCTGGAACTGAGGGTGTTTCTGAGCAATACTGTCAGAGTAAGAAGCTGTGCCCCAAACCAAAGGATTGTGCTAGGTAGGCAGCAGGAGGCCTGTTGGGTCTTTCTGTTCATTATCTCTCTTTCATACTGTACAAATTGTAGGATTGGACGTGATGTTAAATGCAATTAACTAATTTGAATTCTTTGTCTTCCTGGCAGCCCCCAGCATCCTTCTTGCTTGTTTTTCCAGTATAATACACAGCTGGGCCCCCCTTACCATATCCTGGTTGACACTAACTTCATCAACTTCTCCATCAAGGCCAAACTGGACCTAGTGCAGTCGATGATGGACTGTCTCTATGCCAAGTGTGAGTGTCTGCACTACTCACAGCTTCCTCTGACCACGCAGTGCCACAGAATGCTTGTAATGTGCTTTGTCAGCCTCATGTCACTGGCTGAGAATAACAGCGATCTTGAATAAAGAATATGTGCTATAATCATGAAGCTACAGTAACCCTGGCAATGTCTCTTGTTTCAGTCAAGTAATGGTTTTAAATGCTAATCTCAGCAAAGGTAGAGTACTAGTAATTTTAAAATCTAAAATTACTATGGCATGGTTAAACTCAGTGGCTCTACATCTCATCACCTTGCAACATTATCAGTTGTCACTGTAAGTAATATGTTATAGAGTTCCATGATGTTTCCAGGGCATGTGGGCAAGTATGTAGGGGTCTGGGAATAAATACTGCTGTGTTTTAATACAGGCTGGTTTTGCATTTAGGTATTCCATGTATCACAGATTGCGTAATGGGTGAAATCGAGAAGTTAGGACAGAAGTACCGTGTGGCATTAAGGTAGGTGTGGGGTGTTCTCTGTTTCTAGAACTTAATGCTTTAATATAAATAAATGAAAAAAACTTGCTGTGACTGGTGTTCCTGCACTAGAGGGTGGTTAGGCTGTTGCAGAGTCCTGAACTTGGTTTTATTTCTCTGGCTTTATGAGATCAGTACAATGGCTCAAGTTTTAGAAATGAAATGCTAGGCATGAGTTCACAATATTGATCTGTAAATATTGAACCTCCTAAGACCTTCAAAGAAATGCTTTTTCCTGTTTCTTAAAAAATACTTTTTTTAGTTACAGAATTTCTAAAAATTAATAAAGAAGTGACCGAGATCTTACAGAACTTTTCACTCATACTTCATGTTATTCCTGTATGAGTAGGTACCAAGTACTGATGATCTAGAGCCAGATTATTGTGTGATCTGTACAAAACTAGTCCA
Source organism: Dasyornis broadbenti (assembly GCA_013397935.1). NCBI lineage: Eukaryota > Metazoa > Chordata > Aves > Passeriformes > Dasyornithidae > Dasyornis > Dasyornis broadbenti. The sequence continues at coordinate 1,515,911 of VZRN01005907.1, read as the reverse complement.
ATGTAGTTCATGCTCTCCACTCATATGTATTCTTATTTTTATTTTGGCCTGCTGTGTTGTAAAGTATACGAGTGCATACTCTAAACAGCTTTGATGTTGCCCTTCAGAGAGGAGGTGAAGTGTCCCTTTATGCATGGTACAAATGATCACATGCCAGAAGTTCCAGTTTTTTCCCACAGATAACTTATTTCAAATTACTTTGGCACTGGCCTAACATTGTACAGATTTTGAATCTAACAAAACAGTACTAAGAAATACTTAAACTATAATAACTAGACAAATTGCATTATCTTTTTGCAGGTCATTTCAGCTGATCTTTGTCTGCCATTTACTCCATCCCTTCAGCCCTTGTTTTGAGAATAATGTTCTACATATCACAGAAAGTGGTGTTCTTGTTCCTCCATACTGTGTTACTGTACTCTCTGGTCTGATTGCTGTGGTGCTGCTTTTTATGTCCCCATAGAATTGCCAAGGACCCTCGGTTTGAACGCCTGCCATGTATGCACAAAGGAACCTATGCTGATGACTGCTTGGTGCAGAGGGTCACTCAGGTATTTCACTTTTCTGACAATTTCTATACTGTCCTAATCTGCTAAAAATTCCTGAACCCTCCTAATTACTGATTGACTTAAATTTCCCACAAAATCTCACTAAGCGGCAGTTTCAGTCCCTAGCACAACTTTATTTGATACAAGGTATTGTCTTCCCTGAGCATTCCTTTTGTATAGGACAGCATGAAGAAGCACTTAGGATGGGAAAGCTGTCAGCTTGAAAGGCTGGACAGACTTTCAGAGATTCTTGAGTCTATTTTGGTGAGCATAAGGATGTTACTAGTCTGCTGTGGAATTCTGTACCAGTCCTGATAATGCCTTGCTAAGGCATTACTCTTAGCCTTCTTGCTAAGAGTTGTTCAATGATCAAAGAATAGGGAGGTTTGGTCAGCCATGACTCCTTTCTGTGTGTTCGCTGGTGTTGAATCTGACTTGCCTTCTTTTTTTGCAGCACAAATGTTACATTGTGGCCACAGTGGATAAAGAGCTCAAGCGGAGAATACGCAAAATCCCTGGAGTGCCTATAATGTATATTTCCAGGCACAGGTAAGGGCCCCCTGACAGGAAGGAACCCAGTCCAATACAATCCTTGTTTGACAGGGACTCTGGTACCACGTACTTCTCCGTTTCATTGTCTGTAGTGCAGGCTGCAGTAAAGGGCTTGGTGTTTGCACAGAAGTTGAAGTACAGCTATTGCTGAGAAGAGACTGGTCACAGACCCACTTTTATTGCAGCCTACATGTTCACTTGTCTTTACCTGGAGAACTAATTTCCTTAAGGCCAGTGTTTCCATAGATCAGTTTTGCTTAGCAGCAGAAATACCAGGCAAATGCATTCTACAGGTTCTTGAAGAAAAGAACCATTCTTGTTCCATGTTCTATTTGGTAGCTTTGTGTACCCTCAGCTAAGAGATTGGATTTGCTTCTTAGCTAAAAACCAAACCAGCTCAGAAGAATACCAGTGCAGCATGTTGGAAATTAGGAGCTTGATTGCTATAACTATGTAAAGTTTTAACTGTTCTATAGATAAAATGTGGCTCAAAAGATTTTTCTCTCAAAACACCTTTGCCCCTTATTCATTGCAGCCATGAACTTTTGGAGTGGGCTGCCAAGGGTGGTGATGGAATCCCATCCCTGGGGTTGTTCAAGAAACAACTGTACATGGCACAAGGTGGTATTCGGTCAAAGGCTGGACTCAGTGATTTTGGAGGTCTTTTCCAACCTAAATAATTCTGTGAATTATATGTTGAATGTCTAAAGTTTTATTCTCTGTGGTGATCTGCTCTTAAATCCTAAATCAGATCTTACAAAACCACAGGTTTTCTTCCTTCTCTGGAGATGGTGAGTTTTTGAGATGCCCAATTGCTGAGTTTAAGGTGAAGAATAATAGCAACCTTATGAAGACTTTTTACTTTAGAACAATATTTTTCTTACTGAGGATCTGAGCTGCACATGGAAATGGCAGCAAAGCTTCTTGCTGTTCAGTTTACCTGTAAGCCTGTTGCTGCATGGGTGTCATGAATGAGTGCTTTAGTCCACTTAAAGAATCACTGCAATGGCACACTATCAAAAGCAGGTTTTAATACAAGTCTGTAGCAGTGTGACTTAACAGAGCTGAATGGCAAGGTTCATTGTATTACTACATGGATGAAACATACAAACTTAGAATCACTTTAGAATGATTTACACGAAGACCAGGAGTGCAAAGGAAGACCCTCCCACTGAGTCACAAGGTTCAAAAAGGATCTCCTTGCTTTCCAAACTTCTGATGGAGTCCTGGTGCAGTTGCATCCAATCTTAGTCCCAGTCTTGGTCAACAGTCTCTATCTTAATTAGATTTTAGAATCACTTAATCATTGACTGATTTAACATTTATAAAGTGATTCAGTAGTGTTTACTACAATTATAACAGTGACTTATAGTTTCAAGATGCAATATTCATACTATACTTAGTGAAGAATATTTCAGCCAATTCACATGCATGCACATTGACACAGAGACATATGTATCTAAATGTATAAAGGTAGCAGTTAAAAATTCCGCTCAGGTTCAGTGAAATACATCAAATGCCTCTGCATTTCTCAGCAGGCAAGGGTTGAGAAATGGTCCTTCAAGTATCTCAGACTTGAGACCGACAGGTATCCTGCTCAGAGAAGTGCTGGTGCAGCCCACAGCAGTCCAGGAGAGCTCTAAGGGCCTCACTTAAGACCACTGCTAATAGTGTCACAAGATGATTGCTTTTTGTCATGTATAAATTTTACATCTTGGCTGTAATCCAGATTGGTAACTACTAGAGTTTCCAAAACTCCAGTAACAATGGTACCATTCCACTCAGGCCACAATTTGGATAGGATTATCAGCAGATGACTGACAATCTCATCCTTCACCGTAGCCAGGCAACAAGAGTTTCCAGTACAATGAGTGTTGTTCTTACCTTAGTCATGCAAGGCTTCCTGGTATAGTCAAGGGACACTTCACCACTCATGTCATTACACAGGAATCCCTTGAGATGGTAGAGCAGCCCTGAGGAGGAGGAGGGGGTAGATGCATCACCACAGTGGGGAGGGGAGCAATGTGGAGTAGGTTGTCTTCATAAGTTTTCCTTCTTTCTCAGATACAATATTGAGAGGATGCCAGATGATTATGGAGCTCCTCGATTCTAACCTGTCCAGTCAAGTCATCAATGCCAGAACTGTGAGCCAGGATAAGGGTCCTTCTGATTCCAACCCTCCTGCTTTCTTTTGTTGGAACTGTGCGCGTGGGACTGTGGATAACACCAAACTGACTTCTTAACCTTGATTTTCTAAGAAAAAGCTATTTTGAAGATCTAGTTTTATTCATCCTTCTTCTACCTTGGTCTGATTACCTACAGCTGGGAGAAGCATATGGGAAATAGAGGACAGCAGTACCCAGAATGTGCCTAGCTCTGCATTGGGACCATTGGAAAAAGCGATTTCAGCATTCTGAATTAAATATTGATGATGCAATTCTTGTGAGAACAAAACCACACGAGATTTTAGAAGTTTCTTACTGCTGGACCTGTAGTGGGACAGGTATTTCTTTGAGAAGCTCCCTCACACCTGTTCCCTCAAACAAATCAGAATCTGTATTCTGGAGAAAAGACACAAGTTGGTGGCCATCTCTCGAACAGCAGTCTAGATTTTAATTCGGAATTGATGGGCTTTTATTGAACTGCACAATGAATGAAGTTTTGTTAAGTGTCTTGCTTAGACTGCCCTTTCTGTACTAGGTTAGCTGGCAGCCCAGTCCTTTTGCTTACATTTAGACAGGTGGAGGGCAAGGCAGGGTTGGGTCAGGACTGATCTCTCCTGTTTGTTTGGGTCCTATGCACCTCAAAGCCTTATCACTTTTGTTAAGTTTCAGGGACAAGACAGAAAGCATCTAACAGGCAAAGATATTAATGTGGGCTGGGAGGACAGTCTGTGGGGAATAAGAGCAATGGTTGCAGATAAAGGCCGGAGACCTGCAGAATTTGCTGCAGGGAAGGAAGTGGTCAGAGGAGGGAGGGGAAAGAAATGGTTAAGCCATGTGGAGAAATGCAGGGGGAAAAGTAATTCAAAGCTGTAACTCTGTATTCTCCTATCTTCTCCATTATTCCTTCATTTTTAGCAATGTAATTTGCTCTTAAGATCTCTGCTGTGTGGTGAGGAGTCACCAGGAGCCAACCTGCCAAAGCACACTTTCTGGTCAAAATGGCATAGTACAGGAGAACACTGAAAATTTATATTCTTGGTATAATTCAGAATATTTCCAAACCTTAATAGAGCTTTATTCTGTAGTCCCTTACAATGGTTTGGCTGCAGAGGTGGCCACAAAAGCTAATAGCATCCTTGCCTGTATCAGAAATAGTGTAGCCAGCAGGACTAGGGAAGTGATCCTCTCCCTATACTTGGCCTGGTGAGGTCACACCTTGACTACTGTGTTCAGTTCTGGGCCCCTCATTACAAGAAAAGACATTAAGGTCCTGGAGCATGTCCAGAGAAGGACAATGGAGCTGTGGAAGGGTCTGGAGCACAGGTCTGATGAGGAACAGCTGAGGGAGCTGCCGTTGTTTAGTCTGAAGAAAAGAAGGCTCAGGGGAGACCTTATCATTCTCTACAACTACCTGAAAGGAGGCTGTAGCCAGATGAATGTTGGTCTCTTCTCCCACATAACAGGTAACAGGATGAGAGGAAATGGCCTGAAGTTGTGCCAGGGGGAGATTGGATATTGGGAAAAATTTCTTCACTGAAAGGGTGGTCAAGCATTGGAGCAGGCTGCCCAGGGAAGTGGTGGAATCACTGTCCCTGGAAGCATTAAAAAATGTATGGATGTAGTGCTTAAAGACATGGTTTAGTGGTGGATTTGGCAGTGCTGTGTTAATGGTTGGACTCGATGACCTTAGAGGTCTTTTCCAATCTCAGTGATTCTATAATAGCTGAACTTGGCTGTCTGTATGGTGGACAGCATGCAGTGAAGATAATTTCCTGTCCTTGGGAAATGCTCTGACATCCTAATAACTTCCTTGATAGCACCATACCTCTACAGATACTGCAGAAAACTTTGGGAACACATCAGACCTACCTCTCATGCTATCTCTTCAGTTGTTGCAGGCTCACCTATTGAACATCCCTGAAATAACAGCATACTGACACTGAAAACTTAGCTCCTTCCAGACTATCACAATTGAAGTTTATTTTCTCCACCTCCAGCCAGGAATAGCCAACAACACACAGATTTTACAGTTAGTGTATAATACATATATTTCAAAAATAATATCCTTAGTTTTTGTCTCTCAATCCAGTCCACATTTCTTTAAGCTAAATGATCAAGTATTATCATGAACACTTGAAGCCCGTGTTTAGTCAAGTGGGGACTGAGAAACAGTTTTAGGATTAGATCTCTGTAACTTGCTTTTCGTAATAATTCTAGTTTTGGAAAACTTCTATGAGTCAATAGTTAACTAGAATTGTTCCAGTGCAAATAACTTCACTTGAATTAATCTGAATGAAAGGAGACTGGAGAAGAAAGGAATGGACACTTATGGTAACATTTGATAAAAGTCTTTCTGGCGCAGGAGAAGAGGTCAAAGGCACAGCAGCCTGATGAATTTGGGGAACATACACCTGCTAGCAGAATATCTTTTGCAGGGACTTCATGAAGATATATGTATGTAGCATGAAGTGTGGGTAGGAATTAAAGTAAATGCACATTTACTGAATCTTTTATTCCTTTTACTCTGCTTTGTTTTAGTAAAAGGAGGAGGAATCTGGAATAGGTATAAGGCAATTGCTAAAGATACGTTAAGAGGGTTGGAGGATGAGCAGCAGAAAGTACTGGCATTGAGCAAACCCATCAGGAAATTTCCATTAATTGAGTATAATTGTTAAGAGAAAAAACTGGGCTATTAACTTGAAGAGCCTGGTCAGAAGATAAAAAGGACAGGAGAGGACTACCTGAATGATCAACTGCTTCTGCAGTGCCAGAGAACCCGTGTACCAAACACTTGGTTCAGAGGAAAATATTTACTCCATGCATGCAAGGGTTTCCCAGCATCTGATCCAATTTACAGTATGTCAGAGGAGGAAAGATCATTGTCAGAGGAAAGAGTTTGTTAAGCTAGAATATTTTGATGTTCCCACAAGCAAAACTCTGTCAGTCCAAACTAGAAGAGAAATTCCTTCCTGACTCAACTCTGGCAGTTGGTTTAAACTTGCACAGGAGTTAGATATCAAACAGATGCTTGCAGTGTTTCTTAGTAACTAGAGAATTCAGCCTCCCCACTAACATCCTGTCTCTTGCTGTAGCCAGTTTCCATAGCTTCAGAAGACAGAACATTCAGGAAAGCCACATAAAGAAAGTGAATATATACAAAGAATGGTAGAAAATAATTTGTACTCCTTTCTGGAGCCACTAGAAGGTTTAAGATTACTACAGGCTTACCGGATGAAGACATTTAGGCTGCTGATCCAAGATGGACACTGGTTAATTGAGGGATAACTGAAATGTGATATAATAGTGTTTAGAAGAAAGAAGAACATGAGCTATTTTAAAAAATGAACCAAAACCAACATGATGGCACTCATTAATGTTACAGACTGAATAGAATAAAAGAATAAAAATATTTTGAATGAAAGAATAAAGAGGGCATAATGTGAATTTAACAGGGTTGCTTTAGGACAAGATAGCTGGGTAAAGCCAGTGTATCTTGTCTGGTGGACATTAACTGTACTGCAACCCAAACTAGATATTGGAAAAGCATTGTCAAGTTATTTGGAAGCTACATTTTGGCTTCCACAATGTAGGCTGGAAAATAATTGCCCCTGAAAGTGTTTAACTATATGTATTCCTTCATAAGGGAAGTAACAAGTCTCTTGACAATATTGAGTAACCACAACAAACAGCGAGAATAGTGGGAGAGACCTGTCTGCAGGAAATAACTGTGAGTAAAATGACCACAAGAGAACTCACTTGGAGTGAATAGATCAGGAGGATAAATTAAAGGATGTTTGCAATAGGAGTTCCCTATTTGGGAAGGACAGACTTTCAAAAGCTTAGTGAGTAAACCAGCCCATAGAACTTAGGTATATAAATGCTAAGTACCAGTACAGTGAACAGGAGATAGGGGCTAAAAATACAAATGCTATTGGAAAGTAATATTCACTGCATGAGAAATCTAAACAGACCATCCTAACCAGAAAAAGATCAATAATCACATACAGAAGAAAAGAAAGATACTAAAGAATAGAAAAGGCAGTTCTATAAGTACTAAGATAGTTTTCTTAAAGATTTGCATCTCATTTGAATTCACAGTCAAATATTTTCTTGTAGATTCATGGTGTATCTCCTCTGTGGATTTCCTGAAATTTAAGGAGAGATGAACATAAAGTCCAGCTTTTCCACCAGAGAGGACAAAGCTTTTTCACTACCTAACAATGTGGTTTTCTTGGTATTTCTCCTGACTGAAAAGTCTTACGACTTCTCCACCATACCAGCCTTTCTCCACTGGCCAGGGATGCTTGATTCAACAGGCACGAACTAGAGACAACATGACAAAAATTGCTCAGGTTTTCTGTGAAGGAGGGCAAGCAGTGACACACCACAGTGCTGGTGCCCTGCTGACCCATAGCCACCAGGCCTCACTGCCCAGCTACTAGAATTCACACACACACGTGCCTCTTCCCTACCCTGGGAGTTCAGCACTTGGCATAAATCATTGCTAACTGGCTACAGAACATATTTGTATGTTTAACTCATACTTCAGTGTGGGAAGAAAGAAACAAGAAAAAAAAAATTTCCTTCCCCTCAATGCAATCACTTCTGAAATGCATCAAGCAACTTCATATGACCACTGCTTCATTTTCATTTTTATATCTCAGGTTTATAGCATAGCATTATTCCCTGGAAACCCAATCGTTCATGGCATTCTGGGGATGGATCAGCGCGGATGGATCACCTCGCAGGGCTCCCGTCCCCACGCAGGGGCTGCAGAACCGTTTTGCCTTTGTGCGTCTTTCCCGGGGCCAGGTTCACCGGGACCGCGCTTATGTCACCTTTCTATCGCTACAACTGATCGGCTCTGCCATCGCTCCTCCGGTCACCGGCACCGGCTTTGGCGTGGCTGCGCGGAGCTGCAGAAGCAGGGCGACACCGCCTATGGGTCACAGCCGCTGCCGGGTGCGGCGGGCAGGCACGGCAACACGGCCTCCCCGGGGTGACCGACGGCACCGGAGCCGCCGCCCCAAGGATACCGCGGCCCGCGGGAGCGCCGGGCCCGCCATACACAGCCTAGCTTGCAGGGCACCTGGCGACACTCCTACACACAATGGAGGCCCCCGCGCCGTGCCCGCAGCGGCTCCCTTGGATCGCCTGTCCCCGTCCCGTCCCTTGCCCCGGCGCGGCGGGCGGGACGTGGCGCGCCGGGCTCTCCTCCGCCCTCGGTCCGGCGCTGCAGGCAGCTGCCCGCTAGGCGGCGCTGCCGGCGCCGCAACC
>VZRN01005907.1:1466559-1506587 GCA_013397935.1 Dasyornis broadbenti | reverse complement strand
TACCTGGAGCCCCCGCCGGCCACCGCCTCCCAGCCCTACCTGCCGCCTCCTGCCCAGGGCTACATGGCACACCCCCAGCCCTACCTGCTCTCTTCCCAGGCCTCTCCTTCGCAGCCCGCCTTGACCCCCTCCATCCCTCCCCCAGCCAAGCCATCGCAGGCTCATTTCCCCCCGCCCCAGCCGTCCTTGCCCCCACCTGCTGCTGCCCAGCCGGAGGCCGCGCAAGGTGCCGTCAAGGAGGGCGGTGGCACGGAGCAGCCGGACCCCTCCACCATGACTCCCCAGGTAAGGCAGCCCGGCTGGCATAGGGGAGTCACCAGGACAGCAGTGGCGATCAGCTGCTGGCGGGTACGGGGTGTTGCAAAGGTCCCCGAGTAAGGGCGGTTAATAAACACACTGCATTGGCATAATGTTTAAAGGGTTTGGACACAACTCTTGGATATGTAGTAACGGCACAGCTCAGGGGAAGCTTCGGAAATGCTGCTTTATCCAGTGGTGGTGGTTGGGACGTAACAAATTGTCATTTCTCAGAGAGCAGTAGAGTTGTTTAGGGAAAAGTGTAAATCCTGGCTGACTTGGATTTTCTCGAGCATGTGTTGATCTCTGGAGAATGTATTCCAAAGTGCAGCGTGTGGGCGACCTGCACCTAACCCCTGTTGGCTTCTTCTGTCCTGTTGTGACATGTAGCAGTCTGTTTGCTTGTTGCACGTTGTGGGATGCGTGTCACTTGTCTTCAGTGATTTCTTTATTTACTTCTCTTAAGGGGTTGAGTTTCAGTTGTCTGCCTGATCAGTGCAGAATTGTGACTATTTTAATCTTATCACACATCGTTAAAGCTGCAAAAATGCTTCTGTTGCAGTACATACTTGCCCTTAGACTTATATCCATATTTTGTGCTACATGTACTTGATCTTCCAGTATAAAATTGCATAGGGCATTGGAGGGGAATGTTCTGAAAAGCCTTGGGGTGGAAAATGTTAATGCTGTGTGCTTTTTATGTGTACACTAGGGCCAAAATACCTGCAAAATGTTTGCATGCTTCACTTCCTAAATGAGATCAGTTCCAGTGAACTTGATGGGACCATTCATCTGCATTGTCAGGGACAATCCAGTGGCTTAAGATTAAGCATGCACAGCGAGGCACGTGCATTGTGGCCCTCAGCTATGGACATGGGTCAGGCAGATTCACTGAGGCTTCTGCATGGGTTTAGAGTTGTCTTACAGAGATCCACCTGCAAGAACAAAATTGAAGTGCATACTTTAAAATTTCTTTGTTTAAATCTATTTTTTTGACCTATTGATCTTGGATTCTGATTTGAAGCTAAGCTTGAAAAAATCCTATTGTGTCATATTGAAGTCTCTGACAGTTTAAATTTGTCAATTGCTGGGACACCTTTTTAATTGTATCTATGTAAATGTCATTTTTACATTTGTACCATATAACTGATTACTGCCTGGCAAAATAGAGCTTTCAGTTCATTTCACTTAATTTTATGGAGGTTTTGGACAGTACTTATTAATCTTTTACAGTTATAGCAACAGGACTTAATTTTTTAATGACAAAACCAAAACCACAAAAGATCACATGTAGAGAGTGAAGTTAATTTGGTATTGAGGCAGCCTACTGACTCCTTAAATTATTGAGCTCAATAATAGAACAGTAAACATTCTCCGGAAGAGTTGCAAGTACTGCATTATTGTGGCGCACACATGGCAGCAGCAGAATAGTACTGAAATTTACATTGTCTGGTTTATGAGTGTTTATATAGACTACTTCTATCGTCATTCACAATTCAGTGTTAATTCAAAAGGAATATGATACTTTTCCGATCATAAATTTGTTATAACAGATTGATACGATTTTGGCTATCTTAGACTGTAAAATGAGACAGGATTTGGAGTAACAAGTTCTTACACAATAGGAGAAGCTAAGTGTAGTGATGCTTTCTTGTTAATAATCTGAAAAATCGAGTAAAGAAACAGTGTAATTTGTCATTTGTAGTGTCCTAGTAAGTTGTTGTTTAAACTGGCAATTGAAAGCAATTCTTTCTGTTCTCATCCCACAGTAACAGTGGCTGCAGATAAATAGATCAGTGTTTTTCTCTTAACTTAGAAAATATTACACAATTTGCTGTGAGTTGGTGTATTATTATTTTCCTTTCCTGTCTAAGATATTATTCTTTGCTGTGACAGTATCATGAGTTTAATGTAGTTTCTTCCATGGGTGTATAGTTGGATTAAATTGCTAGATTCTTGTCAAGTCCAGTTAAAATAACTGTGGTATTTCCTTAATGATCCATCTAATACTTGGGTATTGTATGCTGCTATTCATTTACAGTATCACAGAATAGGTAAGGTTGGAAGGGACCACAGTGGATCACCTGGTTCAACCTCCCTGCTCAAGCAGGGTCATCCCAGAGCACCTGGCACAGGGTTGTGTCCAAAGAGTTCTTGTACATCTTCAGTGAGAGAGACTCCACAACCACTCTGGGCAATCTGTTACAGTCAGTGCTCAGTCACCTGCATGATAAACAAGTTCTTCTTCATATTCAGGTGGAACTTCCTGTGCATCAGTTTCTGTCCATTGCCCCTTATCCTGTTCTTGACACCACAGAGAAGAGCCTGGATCCTTCATCCTGACATCATCTTTTCATATACTTGTGTACATTGATGAGGTCCCCTCTCAGTTGTCTCTTCTCAAGGCTTCCTCAGCCTGTTCTTATTAGAGAGAGATGCTCCAGTTCATTAATCATTGTTGTTGCCCTCCAATGGACCTGTTCCTGGAGCTCCATGTCTCTTGTACTGAGGAGCCCAGAACTGGACACAGCACGCCACATGTGGCCACACCGGGACTGAGTAGACAGCCAGGATCACCTCCCTTAACCTGCTGGCAATGCTCTTTCTACTGCAAGTATGAGTGGGTAAATCTGTACCCATAAATATGCATTTATCAACATCTGTTAAAGCTACCTTAGCTTTACCACCTCACCGTTTAGCAGACTGCTGTGCTCTTTAAACACCCTTTGTTTTACAAAGGATGCTAAACCATTCTTTTGCAGTCTTTACCAGGAAAAGACCTAGTGTCCCCCAAAGTAGGTGTTATGTTATGGCCTAGGGTCACCTAAATTAACATTGGAGTCGTCTTTTGGTGTGGGCTTTGCATTAACATGTTTGGTGATATGTGCTGTGGATAGGACCTGATAGTGCTGGTTTCAGTGTTCTGTAAAATGTCCCAGGCCTAATCTCTTGGTCAGCCAGAGATGGAAAAAGGCCTATGTTGATGCTGTTGTTTTCCTTGGGCTTAAGGATTATAACTGGATTTGAAGAATGACAAGTCCAGTTGAATGACAAGTCGTTGTGAGGAGGTAAGCACCCAACTGAACTCTTCATCATCAAAAATTTTCTACACTAGCTCTTCTGTTTTGCTCTGACTAAGCTTTAAAAATCTACCTTTCTACTTTCCTCATGCTTTTCAGACAGAAACTATAATACATGTGTCACTGACTCACCTGCTGAAAAGAATAGGTAACAATATTATCATAGCTCTGAGAAGCCCTGGTCATATTATGAGTTCTAGCCTTTGTCCAGTTGGTGGAACGAGGAAGAAACAAAATGGTTCTGTGGAGACAACACTTTCGTTGCAGTAGAACATGTGCTCACCCATCATAGCATCTAGCACCATGATGGCAAATCGTCTTATAGTGCCTTTGGAGATGGATAATTGAATCAGGTTTTGTATATCTGGGAAAGTATGCTTCTCCCTTGAGTTGCACTTATTTTAGCATGTTGTTGAAGGTTTCTGAGAGAGTCCATACTGGAGTGTGAATGCACATCTTCCACCCAAAACCATGGCAGCTCTTCTGAGACATATTCTTGTAAAAAAATTAATGGCATGAATAATTGTGTGATCAATTTAAAGTCTGTGAAGCATAGCCTCTCCTTTCATTGACCTCATTTCCAAGTTACAGAAGTATTCTTTAAAAAATACAGCTCCGTGTTTGTGTTTGCTACCGATACAAAACATCATTTCGGATATGAGCATGAGGTAGGTCTCTAGAGTAAAGTTACACTTCTTTTAAACCTGTTTTAAGATGGGCAGAGTGATTCGCTTGAGAAATCTCATCAGACAGCACTTACGCCTTTAATGTCACACTTTTATTTTAAAATGCCAGCATCTTTTGTATTCTTTTCTTTTTCTGACTGGGCTTTATATAGGTGTTTTTTCTTAACTGTGCATGCTTGGATGGAAAGGAAGAACAGAAGGTATAAAAGATGGAGATCAGTCACAGATTCTCAGAGGTGATGGAATGGTTGCACTAGGTTAGACCAAAAAATACAGTATTTTATCATTCTATTTTTGACAGTGACTAAAAGCAGATGCTAAGAGAACAACTTAAAAATCAAGTGTATAGCAATACTTCCCTAAGATACAGGAGCTGCCTTAGCTGTAAATGGTGTATTTGTTTTTAAAATATGTAGATTTTTCTTCTGTGATCATATGAAGCTGTCTTGAATCCACAAAATTTTAGCCCTCAGAAAGGTCTCTAGCAGCAACTCCGGTGGCACAAGAGCATGTCAGGTGAAGAGCAGCCACCCACATATGTCTTTCTATTCTTTTAGTGCCTGATATTTCTCATATTGAAAGAGATACAGAATTGTTGGTTCTTATTCAGGTCTCTTTAAGACACTACTACTTAAGTGTTGAGATACTTATCTTTAGTCCTTTGTTCTTTATGATAGTTAACATATGACAGCTTACTTGCTTTTTGAAGCTCCTGTCATCTGCCTTGAGTACTCTTAATTCTACCCTGAACTACTTAAAACTGAAAGTTTATTATTTCTTAAATGAATAATTTTTGGGCGCAACCATGTCTACTTCCCTCTTCAGCTATTGAATGAATCAGGATTAATGAGAATTCAGATGATATAATCCTCACTATATACTGTCTTTGATTGTTCTTGTCAGTTTCCATAGCTTTATTCAAACATCTTCACCACAATTCCTCAGCTGTCATTTTCAGTCTACTTGATGTCTGTGTTCTCTGTTCATCCTCTTCATCTCTTCTGTACATTTCCTCCTTTATCTCTTTACTGCTCACTTACTCATCTCCACCATCTTCCCTTCATTTTATCTATGTTAGTCTCATAATTAGTACCTGTAGTTCTTAGATATAAAAAGCTCTAAAAACAATAAATATGGTACTTTCAGCATGTCAATAGTAATTTTGTTTATTATTCCCTGTGCTCCAGATTTTTGTTAGCATATAGTTACAGAATAGTAAGGTTGTTGAGGTAAAAAGTAAATACTGTTGTGGGTTCTGTGCATCACACAGTGGTTTCTGAATTTTGATTTGATCCTCTGACATCCATTGCAATACTGTTGCTGAAGAAGTGAGTTTTTCTTCAAAACAGTTTGAAAAACTTTTCTACCATATGATTCTAGTGACTATCGTTCATTATTTTCCATTGTTTTTCTTGTGAAAACTGTCTTATTACAGGAACAGCAGCAATACTGGTACCAGCAGCACCTGCTTAGCCTGCAGCAAAGGGCAAAAGCCCATGCTCAGGGACAGCAGCAGATGAAAAGTCCAGTACTGAAGGATGAGCAGCGAGCAAAGTCTGAAGAAGGGAAAATGAGTGCTTCAACTCAGCAGTCTGAACCTCCATCTCTTAATGAATCCCTGCCTCCAGCATCCAAAGAAGATCAATCTTCTCTTACATCCACTGAAACTCAGGTAGGTTTTGTAAAGTGATGCCGCTCCATTTGTACCCTAGGCGGGCCAAAACCTCAGGAATATTAATGCCATCAAATTCTTATGCATACTTTGTAATAATAACTCAATGTTGTGAAGCAGTCTTAAAAAAACCCATTTGCTAAAGCTGCACCAATTAGAAAATAGCTTGTATATAGAATTACATATTCACTCAGACATGCACTAAGCACGTTTGAGCTGACTCGTCCGCACCTTCCACAACCTTGTCAACTTTGTCTGTGAGAACACCTCGTGATACCAAAATGTAAAATCAGGTACTCAGTAGTTGAGGAATACTGTGTTTAAGACATTATTTCTTAATTTCTCTCTGGCAGTGAGTTCTGGCTTGCCTTCTCTCAGTGTGTTAGAGTTGATCTGAAAGCCAAGAATTTTGCACAGAGTTTTTTTTGTCAGCATGCTTAATAACAGTTACTGTATAATAGACGGAGGTCATGATTGATGTTTGAACAGATTACAGTAGGGTAGTACATACCCTGCAGTATGTTCTCCACTTCAACTTACAGCATGCAGATTCCTACAAAGTGGCAAAAATAATGCACATGGAGTTACTTTACCTCATCGTGAAAAACCACTGTTTCTCATTACGTTTGCTGTGAGCAACAGATAACAGATTTTCATTATTCTCTTTCCTGTAGATAGTTTCTTTATGACCTAATTATCATCAGCCTAACCTTTAGATTAGATTGTTCACATTAAGAAAAGATGAGATCAAAATCAGCCTTCCAGAAGCTGTGAGTGGCCAGAAGACTGAAATAGTGGTAAAGTAAGGAACAGTGAGAAAGTTCCTGTAAAATGTGTAGTGACCAAGTGTATTTTTTTCCTGACAGAAGCAACTTTATTTATAGTATTTACCTTTTTCTCTAGCTCAATATTGAACCTCCTGATGACCCTGAGGAGGATTTGAGATTGCAGCAATTGCAAGCGGCAGCAGCTCAATGGCAGCAGCACCCTCATCACCGGGTTGGATTTCAATATCAGAGAATAATGCAGAAACATGCTCAGCTGCAGCAGATAGTGCAGCAATATCAACAGATTATGCAACAGCCTCCACACTTAGAGGTGAGACACTAAGGAGGTGGTGTTTGATATACGTCCTGGGTGACCCAGCACTCATGGGCTGCTGAAAAATACGTAGTTGAATAATTTGTGATGGTTGGCTCATTTGTCTGGCTGCTTTGTCTGCTTGGGTAGAAATTTCCCTACTGTCACTCAACTTCAGAATGAAAAAAGAATTGACAGATGGTGCTGAACCTCCAGGACGATGAGAAGTACAAGACTTTGCATTTCTCGTAAGGTTTTTCAGATGCACCTGGGTGATACAGGAGCAAAGCTGAACACAATATTGAATTTACTCAGCTTTGAATGTTTTGCTACTGAACAAACAATTCAGGAAGGTCAGGTAAACAGATGATTGCACAGAGTAATTTGGAAGCTGTTCTTTCTTACCAAAGTAGATATGTACAATGATAAATATAGATGCCAAAAATAGGCTGTAAATGTAATCAAGAAAATCACTATCTCACATTATTTTTAACTCAAATAATCAGTTGCAACTAGTGTTGCAACCTTTAAGCTTATAAGTAGAAGTTGATTACTGTATTAGAGAGTTGAGTCAGCTTCTACTGAGTTGGTAGAGTTCATACATTAAGTATTTTTTTGTAGTTTGGGTTGTCGGCTTTGCTTCAAAATAAAAATCTCTTCAGGTAAACCTTAACAATCTCACACAAGATCAAGCCATGAATATTATGATATCCACATGCAATGAAAGACAGAACTCCTTGAAAGAAGCTTCATTGTGCAAATAAGAAGATCTGGCAAAGGCTTAGAGAAAAATAATTGCAGATAGCTGAGGCAATTCTGAGCAGGTTAATAGCAAGAACTGAAACCTTGAGAAATAGCCACGTAGTATATACATGTCAAGATTGATTTGGGCTTTAGCCATTGTTAGGATCCAGTAATAATACAGTTTATACAGGATATAGGTTTCTTCAGCTGTCCTGTTGAAGTCTCCTATACATAGTTATGGTAAATAGTCATAAAATGTGTAAATTTTCACAGTGACTTTAGATGTCACAGTTGGTGTTTGCTTTTTTTATAGTGTAGTTCTCCCTCAAGCTTCTGGCCAAGTCAGAAATTGTGATATTACAAGTGATACTGAAATATGTGGCTCTGAGAGTAACTGACTATCTAAGGTATTTTGAACCTATTCTTATCATCTCATTGCAGACAATGTCAGTGGACATGCAGCTGCGACATTATGAGGCACAGCAAAAACAGTTCCAGCAGCTTTATAAAGACTGGGAGCGATCAATGAACCAACAGTGGCAGCATCAGCTTCAAACCTACCCTCACAAAGACCAGCTTCAAGAGTATGAAAAACAGTGGAAAGCATGGGATGAACAGATGAAAGTCACTCAGTCTCATCTGCAGGAAAAAGTGACCTCACTCCAAAATCTGAAGAATCAATATCCTGCAAATGTTTCACTGCCACCTCCATTTATTCCATATTCCCAAACTGGTCAAGGTGGCATTCCTGTTATGCCTCCAACTTTACCTTCAACTACACCTCCACTGGTTCCCCCGCCTCTCTCTTCTGTTTCTCAGTTATCCAATTCCTCTGTCCCTTCAGGATCCAGTTCTCAAAGCAGTCAATCTACTGAGACACCAAGGCCAGCTCTCCTTCCCACCCCTGGTACCTATGCATCAAAAATAGCTAGTTCAACTAGCTATTCACCTTATCATTCTCAAGTAGGTTCATCCTTTGGCTCATCAGACCATGGAAAGTCTCATCTTAGTAAACAAACTGTATCTATTTCATCTGAACAACAGTGTGGGGAACTGAAAGGCACTTCCGCAGTGTCTTTGACACACACGCCTACTGTGCAGGATAAACCAGTGAGGTCAGGGGGATTGCTTCCAGATCCTCCCAGATCAGCACGTTTTGAAGGCCCCAGAGGCCCTAGGTAAGAATGTTTTTGCTGATTTATATGTATTCCAGGCTACAAGATTTTCAGTGGTTTTTTAAGAAATGAAACATATGTTTTTTTCTCAAATCTTTCTGCAATTGTGTGAAGTGTGTACTTGTTCAGTGGAGGTTTTGTTTTTAATGTATGTACACTAAGCTCTCTGTATTTATATTTATAAAGTAAGGATATATAGATGTCTTTCACCTGAACATTATCTGGAATAGATTGCACCTTTTTGGGGGGGATGCTGCACCCTTTTCATTCCCAGAGACACAATACTCCTTATTTCGAGATGGGTTGGTGTGATTTCTGCTGAATCTAAGGACAGTGGTGTTCTGTTCAATTGTTTCTATCCTTGCATACTCTGCTAGACTTTACAATAATGTCTTCGTGGTTATTTCCCTTCTCTTTGCTTCTGAAGTAATCGATCATGAATAATAATTTGTGGATTGCTAGCAATGTACATGAACTTTGTATAAGGGAATACTTTTCTACTTCCTGATGGTTTTTAAAAAGTGTTCTTTCTGTTCCTGGAGATTTGCTGGATCTACGGTTCTGAACAGACTGTTTCCATGACTTACTAGTGCATGTCTTTTATGTGTGTTGGTTTAGAGCTCAGTGATATGCAATGATAGGCACAGGATGCAGTGTTGTTTCTGGGCTGTGAGTGCACATTTTTGTTCACGTCGAGCTTTTCATCCACCAGCACCCCCAAGTCCTTCTCGGCAGGGCTGCTCTCAATCCATTTATCACCCAGCCTGTATTGAAACAAGGGGCTGCCCTGAGCCAGGTGCAAGACCTTGTACTTGGCTATGTGAGGTTCCCATGGGCCTACTTCTCAAACTTTTCCAGGTACCTCTAGATGGCATCCCATCCATCAGACATGTCACCCACACCACTCAGCTTAGTGTCATCTACAAACTTGCTGAAGGTGCACTCAATGCCACTGTCTATGTCATTGATGAAGATAGGAAACAGTGCTCATTCCAGTGCAGATGTCTGAGGGACACCACTTGTCATGGATCTCTATCTGGAATTGAGCCATTGTCCACTACCTTCTAGATGTGACCATCCAGCCAGTTCCTCATCCACCAACTAGTCCCATCTGTCAAATACATATATCTCCAATTTAGAAAGAAGGATGTTGTGGGGGTCCATGCCAAAGGCCTTGAAGAAGTCCAGATAACTGACGTCCATAGCTCTTCCTTTACCCACTCGTCACTCCATCATAGAAAGCCACTGGGTTGATCAGGCAGGACTTGCCCTTGGTGAAGCCTTGCTGTCTGTCTCCAATGACCTTCCTGTCTTCCATGTGCCTTAGCATAGCTTCTAGGATGATCTTCCCAGGCACAGAGGTGAGACTCCTGGTTCAGTAATTTCCAGGGTCCTTCCTTCTACCCTTTTTTAAAATGGGTGGACTGTTTTCCCAGTCAGTAGGCACTTCACCTGACTCACAATTTTCCAGATATCATGGAGAGTGGCTTGGCAAATACATTAGCAAATTTCCTGTGTGTTCTGAGATGTATCTCATCACATCCCATAGACTTACATATATTCAGGTTCTTCAGGTCATCATGAACCTAATCTTCTCTTATTGTGGGAGTGACTTTGCACCCCTAGTCCCTGTCTTGCAGTCCATCTGCTCAAGAGGCATGGTATTGTCGGTGAAGACTGAGGCAAAAAAGTAGTTGAGTATCTGAGCCTTTTCCTCATGCATTATTACCAGTTTGCCAGTCATGTTTGTCCGAGGGGTACACTTTCTTTGACCTTTCTCTTCTGGCTGACGTACCTATAGAAGCCTTTTTTGGAACTCTTTGCATCCCTTGCAAAGTTCAGCTTCAGCCATTCTTTGGCCTTCCTGACCCATCCAGTGATGTACAGCTGTGGATCCCAAACATCCAAGCAACTTGACTTCAGACATGAGTTCTCTATTTTGCTTAGAATTGATCTATAGAATTTAAATATGATCTGTTAATTTGAATAAAATTTCTATTGTGTCATCTATAGATTTGATGGACCTCGAGGAAGAGGGTATGACAAATTTGAAGGCTCAAGACAGAGAGGACCTCGTTTTGACTCCCAGCGCTCAGAAGGATACAGGTCACGTTTTGACCGACAGAGCACAGATGGACAGTCTTCAAGTAGATGGGGGTCTATCCCACGAGGACCAGCAGGACAATTTTATACAACAAATACATCACATGGACACAGTTCTCGACCTAGTGGTCCACGATGGATGGGGCCCAGGCCTCATTTGGGACAGCAGCAGCAGACACAGACAGACTCACAGTCAGAAAGCAAAGAACCTTTTACAGACACAGCTGGTGATCAGCAGTCTGTAAGCAGAACAGAGTCTACTCCTGACACACAGAGTGCAGGCTCCATTGAGCCAAATGAGGACCTGACAAACTCTCAACAGGAACCATCCAAACCTGAAGTCAAGGAGCCTAGTTCAGACCCTCCTAAAAAGTGGACATGGAGTTCACATGATCCTAACCAGCAAGTAGAAGAGTCCAAGGCACCCACCCCACCTATTCAGAACCAGAATACAGTAACCCCTGTAACAGGAAGTCAGGATTTGGATTCAACAGATGGCCAGTTGACTGCTTCAGATAGCACCCAGGGCCTACCTGGACCAGAAAGCAGGGGGAAAGGGCCATTTATGCATGAAGATAGAGGAAAGGGACCAGGAAGCAGAGGAAGGGGCCGTGGCAGAGGGCAGGGAGATGGCCGCGGCTGGGGAATGGGCCGTGGCAGGGGGATGGGAAGGATGGATGGTGGCCGGGGAATGGGAAGGGTGGATGGTGGTTGGGGAATGGGCAGAATGGATGATGGCCATGGCCGGGGAATGGGCAGGATGGATGATGGCCGTGGTAGAGGATATGTATACAGAGGCAGAGGGCAGGCTAGGCAGGCATCCATCCGTGGTAGGGGAATGTTCAGGAGAGCAGGCAGCAGGGAGAGGATGCCAGACAGGCGGTCAGGCAGCAGGGAGAGGATGCCAGATGGACAGTCAGGCAACCGAGAGAGGGGAATGGGTGGACGGTCAGATAGCCATGAGAGGGCATTCTCTAACCGAGACAGAGAGGTACCTGGACGGACAGGCAGCTGGGATAGGGGACGGGCAGGAAGCCGGGAGAGAGGCCCAGTCAGGCGGGCCTGTAGCCGGGAAAGAGAGTCCATGCGAGGGCCAGGTAGCCGAGAGAGGGAGCCCTTGCGGCGGGCAGGTAGCCGGGAGAGGGTCCCCGTCAGGCGGGCAGGTAGCCGGGAGAGGGTCCCTGTCAGGCGGGCAGGAAGCCGCGAGAGGGACCTGGTCAGGCGGGCAGGTAGCCGGGAGAGGTGTCCCATCAGGAGAGGAGACAGCCATGAGAGGGAAGCAGGAAGATCTGAAACAGGCAGTATGGGTAAACCCATTCACCTAGAAGATGACCCTGACAAATTGCCTCCATACCATCGAGATGAAACATTCAGGGGTTCTTGGAGTCATGAAGATGATACAATGCAGGAGGAATTTCCTTTAGATAGTCAAGATGACCCATCTTTGGAGCATGAGCAATTGGATGACTGGGAAAGAGAACAGTACTGGAGAGATCACAACTCTGATTATCAGGATGATTCTGTAGATGTGTATGACAGAGATGACAGGTTGCAATCCCACCATTCACTGCCTCCTTTATCTCCTTTACCACCACTACCTCCTTTATCATCTGATCATGACAGACGAGATTCGTGGTGGGATGACTGGAAAAGGCCAAGAGAAAGGGAACTAGAGAGAGATTTAGATAGAACTGGAAGATCCTCAGATATTTATGATCAAGATTTAGACAGAGAATGGAATCGAGACTGGGACATGAGACCTATGGATGACAGAGAAATGGGGAATCGTGACCTGGATATCCCCCCTCTACCACCATTACCACCTCTTCCACCTCTGGACAGATATCGTGAAGACAGGTGGAGGGACGATAGGAACAGAGATCATTATGACAGAGATCTCCGAGACAGGGGGGAGCTTAGGATTCGAGAGTATCCAGAGAGATATGACACGTGGCGGGAGAAGCAAGACTATGTTCCTGAAAGGACTGACTGGGAGAGGGAACGGTTGTCAGATAGGTGGTATCCAGATGATGGAGAGAGACTGCGGTCTTTGGATGACCACTCAGATTCATCCCTTCCCCCACCTTCACATTCCTCTGATATGCTGGGAGCAGATTCAAACCTGGACTCTGACCAGTCCTTGGGAGGAGTGATGGTCCTAAGCCAAAGACAGCATGAGATAATTCTGAAAGCTGCCCAGGAGCTCAAAATGCTTCGGTGAGTTGCCTGCTTCTGTGACTTTGAATAGGAATCCCATTCTGTGGGATCCATTTGAATTGGCACAGTAATGATTTCATTTCTTTCACCCACAGTGTGATAGTAGGAGCTCATGTGGAACAAGTTATTTGGAGTACCTTTATCACAGCTTTTGTAGATGGACTGTTTTTTCTTAATTAGATGATTGTCCCTTTCCCCATGAATCTGGCATACCCTGTATGTTACTTTCCAGGAAGAGATCTGTCCCATCAGCTGACCAGTCTTTTGTTATCCTCAAATTAACTTGTGGATAATTGCTTTTCAGTCTCTTTGGTAGTGTCAAATGAACTAAATGAGAATTGCTTTTTAATACTTACCCCTCAAGACTTACATTAATATGCTTCTTAAAACCAATGTAATTTTTTTGATACTGCTTGCTTTTTGTTTAAAGGATAGGTTGGTTTCTGTTTTTGTTTTTTTTTTTTTACAGTGCTTCTTCATTTGAAACCCAGTATTGTCAGTGAACAATTTTGTCAAATTTGGTTGGTCTTAAGTTCTGAGAATCAGCATAAAAAGAGTGATATAACAATTAGGAGGGTATGAATGCCAGAGTTCATCAAGACCACATTTTTAGAAAGCAGCTACTAGATTTCCTAAGGCTTTAATAGGTGTTACGAAATTAGTAACAGAAGAGACTGGGCTGTATGTGACTTTGAACAACCTAATCTAGTGAAGGAGGGGATTGGAACTAGATGATTTTTGAGGCCCCTTCCAACCCAAACAATTTCATGATAGAGCTGTTTTGCACTTTTCTTCAGGCTGTTTTATTTTCAGACTCATAAGATTGCTGAGCATCTATCCCAAATGGAAGGTCTTAGTTGCATGCCAAAATGCAAGAAAAAAATTTTTACGAAGAGAGATCCTTTATTCTGGAAAATGTAATCATTTACGGCAATCAGATTAATTCAACAGTGTTAGTAACTGTGAAATCTGTATTACAAAGCAGTATTTGCTAAATGTTTAGAATAACAGATTATTTTCAGCTTCCTGACTTTTTCCCATTGCCTCAGTTGCCAGGCATATATTTTGCTGTTTAATGCGACTAGCTGCAAGCCAGTGGACTTAGGCTAAGGACCATACTTTGGGAATCACTATGAGAGTGGATCATTTATTAGGGCTGAAATATTTTAAACATAGGCACAAAAAGTGTTTTATGTAAATAGTAGTTACATATACATCTTTCTAAGCCAGTAAAAAGGGGAAATATAAACATGATACTGATTTTTAATTAAATATGAGGGTAGTTTTAAAATTAGTTACAGTGGTACTTCTCATTAGGTTCTTATAGACAGGTGATCTAAGTCTGAACAGTAGGAACAACTTTATGGAGACTACTTATTAATTTTATGGAGTTTCTTTGAGCCAAGAGTTGTACCAGTAGTGTGGTACATAACTGCTTTCATCTCCAAAAGTAAAGCCTTCATCTGGCTTGGCTTTTATTATGTGTAGTAGTCTCAGCTGCAGACTGTTCTTTATTTGTGATCTAGTGTAGTGCTCAGTTTACTCTTTGTACTTACAAAACACTGGGGATTCTTTCCTTCGAACCAAGTTCTCCTTCCGCTGAACACTGAACAGATGCATTACTAGTTAGTGTGGTTTCTGTTGTGTCTTGTGCAGAGGGATCCTATTCCTAGTTGTTATTTAGGAACTACTTCAATACACAGAGTAATTAGCAATTAAAAAACCTAGGTTAAGAAAAGTTAACAAAAACTGAAGAGAAAGGAAATCATGTTCACTAGAACTTTATAATCCAGTGATTGTAGTACTTAGAGCTGAACCTGATCTCTGCTCTGTAGGCTATGTATTAATTGTATATTAAATAGCATTTGACACATAAACCAAAGAAGCAGAAGTTAGACTCACCATTTGGTTTTTACTTACTGGAATCTCATATGCTTTGTTGGCCTCAATCCTGTTACCATGTGAATCAGAGCAAGTAGCTGAGAGCACTTATGTATGCATTTCCAGGGGGTTTCTTGCTCGCCGAAGGTGTTGACAGAAGCTAAAAATCCAGCTTTGCTCTTTACTGTCCAAATGGAGTGGTTCTGGTGAAGCACAAAAGCATAACTGCATGTCTTAGAAAATTTGTGATCAAAAAGCATGCAGCTTATATGCTAAATGCCTCCATGGTTAGGTGGATGTGAAACAGGGTTTTCTGAATCACAGCATTGCCCATGTAAAGCCTACTGGGTCCTTTTCTTCTTTTGACTTGGCCTCTGATGCTAGTGTAATATGTGTTTTCACCATGAGCATTGATTTCTTTAATTTTCTATTTAAACTATAGACTGATAACACTTTCTTGTTATGCATATGCAGAGAGCAGAAAGAACAGCTACAAAAGTTGAAGGAGTTCAAACCTGACATTTCCACCCAGGACTCTCCAAGAGCACAGAACACAAGCACAAGGCCAGGTGCCTTTCAGGTAAGTTTGTTTTACATCAATAGCATGTTGGCAGAAATCACTGTTTATGTGTATATTGAACCAGTTCTACACACTGATGGTCAAATTTCTCTGTGGAATGTCTCCCCAGCAATCCGTACATCCTCAGCAATCTTCTGCTGAGGCAAAACAACTTTTTAGTTTCTTCAAATTTTCCAAAGCCTTTTCTGTTCAGTCAGTCCTCCATATCTTCTGAGTGTGACCCATCAGGGATGGTAGCACATGAGGTTCAACAGTGTAGATTGCTGCAGGATAATGTGCAAAACGAGGTGAGCTCTTCCAAAACAGGGCATAAGGTTCACAAGAAGGCCCTGCTCTTCCTTGCTTAAGTTCAGTCAATTTGCGCTGCTTTTCATACTTTAGGAGCTATCTCTTCTTTGAAGATGGAAAAATTAGAGGATTCATCAATCAGAAACTGAGATACTTCAATGTAGCATGGCCATTAGCCTTCTGTTTGCTGTTGTTATTGGGAATTCTTGTTACCTTCTGGAATATCATAAAGCGCATGGAAACTCATGTCTGTGTACCTCCATCCTATTGTGATGCAACTACTCTTCTACTGCTTAATTTCCTGTGTTGCTCTGGGAACTCTTCTCAGGTGCTTGTATTTGGGGGTTTTGATAATTCAGAAATTGACTGAACTTCTGCAGTCATGCTAACGCAAGTTTATAAATCCTTCCTAGAACAAGTAAACGGTTTTGTTGAATGTGTACTGGAGAAGATACTTGAGTTGATACACAGTCTTTATTCTTCATCACATCTTAACCCCAAAATTACTTGTACCAATAAATATAGCCATAAGGTCTTCTGGGTCTGACATTTAGCCAGACCAGGCTTTGTTTCTCCCTCTTTCCAGAGAAGTGTTACGCAGTGAATGAGGCACTGCAAGTTTTCTTTTTGCCTAGGTGACCTCTTCCTTGTTTACAGTGTCTGTAGAGTAAAATAATGGAACTGATTTGCTACCAAGAACTGCAGGTATGTTGATGCCTTTAGGAAGTTACTTTACTCAGTTTTGATATTTTATATCTCAGACTACTTCACTCATCTGCATAGAGGTTTTCAAACAACTCGTCTTTCTTGGAATTCCTGCCTCCAGATATTTCTGCTGTGACTTTGAGCTGTTATTACAGTGCTTAGCTTTGTATCTAGAACCATTCTGCAATTTTTGTTGCATGTTACTAATAAGGCTGCCTGTAACTTGGCATCTGCTGTGATGCTGAAAAGACTTGTAATACATGGGGTGCCTTGTGGATGTTTGGTTCACGGAGGATTTGTTTTGGTTTGGTTTGTTTTTCCACTGGTCAAGACGTTTCAATTTCTTTTGTTCTTCTGCTATTGATTTCATTAAGGGTTTTTTGGGTGTTTCTGCTCTCTGTGAATTTTTCCAGTGGTTTCCACAAAGAAACTGGCCTTATCAATCCTTTTGCATCTCACCAAGCTGCCCAACTTTCAGACTTCACACAGACAGCAGGAATCTTTGCAGACAGCAGGAGTCTTTGGGAATAAAACAGTAGACACTTTTGAACTGAGATAGGTCTACTGGAGCTAAAATTGGTAAGGTTATTTTGAAGAAGAAAACAAGTAGTATTTAAACCTTCACATAGTGAGCAAACACAAAATTAAACCAGGCCACCAGTTTTTGAAAATAGTCCTCCTACCTGTAGCACCTTGATGGAGGTACTAGAAAATGTGTATGATATGGTTACTGACTGCCATTGCACTTACTGACTTACAGAGGATGAGAGAAGGTTAGTTTACAGATCTACATTAAAAGTGCTTTCTGCATCTAGGTCTCTTCTCAGCTATCTTCAGAGGCACCAGTAGAAGCCCAAGCTATTAAACCTTCTCCTGCTGTTATTATAAAGCCTCCCGTGTTGTTCAGACAGCCCACCCCTGTGACAAGACCAAGTGCCCCACTGGCAAGGCCTACTACACCTATGACAAGGCCACATGCTCCAGTTTCTACTCCAACTGCAACCCCAAGTCATGGTCAATCTTTAAAACCATCACCTTCTGCTGTGGAACAGGAACGCTGGGATGAGGACTCTTTCCATGGACTGTGGGACACAAATGAGGATAAAGGTGCAAATATGGAGTACGAGTTGTGTAAACAGGAGTCAATGATGCCTCCACCTGTCTCCTCACCTGTGAAAGTCCCTGCCGTCCACACCTCCATTCCATCAGCTGTACCAGTGCCCCTTTCTCCAGTTATTCCACCAGTTCCTAAGGCACCCGTCATTCAGCAAACAGTGGATTATGGCCATGGGCGAGGTGGGTATTACAGTGTATTTGAGCTGTATCAAAGAGCTAATTAGTCCTCCTGACTTTTTTTTTTTTGATGGAGTGCACCATGCAAAGTAGTATGCATGTTCTGCAGTTGACATGCAGACTTGTGTACATTAATGATGTAATGCTGAGCAGTGCAGTTTTAAGAAATCTCTAACCTCCACCCCTGAGTTTAGTGTTTTTCTTAATGCTTTTAGACAGAACTATTTTGATGTGTACTGAATGATGTATAGCCATGTCTGCTTCCAATAAAACACAAAATTATGTGTTTTATTTAGATTGATATTGCTACTTTCCCTTAATCCCTGTAGGTGAGTATGGAATTAAATGGGCTAGAAGATAACTTCAGACGCTTACAGATCTTATATGGGACTTAGTGATTTAAAGCAGAATGTGGCTGGTGTTTGCATTATTTATATACTGCATATATGTGGTGTCAGGATATGAGGTACCCTCTAGCCAGAGAGGTAGACAGAGTCTAGTTCTGAAGGGCATGCACCTTGTGTAGGTATTTAAGACATAAGTAGTGAAGGGCTCTGCTTTTTAGCATTGAGCTTATCAAAGTTAAAATTCAACGCTAGTTTTTTAATAGAATTAATCTCCCCAATACTAAGTTTTAACAGGAGTGAAATCATGTCATAAAGAAGTTCTTAAATTGTGCGTTGTCATTTGAAGAGTGTTTTATCTCTCTCTAAGGTACCATAAGAGGAGTAATGGAAGCCATATCTGTTCCATTAAGTAGATGCTTTACTAAAAGCTGTTAGAAAAAATGTCATTGTTGTGAGACTTTCAGTTATTATTCTTGACATTACAGTGGTTCTGTGAGTTATTGAAACTTTAAGAGCATTTTAATGTTTAGAATTTTCTGATACTGCATGCTACCTGAACTCACCTGAAAAGGCAGAAGTCCAGTTGTTAAGATGGAGTGTTTTACATACATACACACAAACCCACTTCACCCTTAAAAAACCATGGTGCTATTTATTTATGTAAAGCTCTTTTTGCATTATCCATTAAAAGAAATTATGGTAGGTCATTCCAGTCACTTTTAATACCATTGACTGATTACTTTTCATGAAGAGGAAAGAAAATGGAAGACATGTGTTTTAAAATCTTGATTTTTTTGTTTATTTTCAACCAGATATAACCACCAGTAAAGTGGAACAGATTCCATATGGGGAGAGGGTAACCCTCCGTCCAGAACCTCTACCGGACAGGCAGACATTTCAAAAAGGTAAGGTGTGCTTGGCTAGCTCTCAAACAGTTAATTAGCTTTTAAGAAAAGTTGTAAGGCACTAAAAGCTTGTTCAAACTAGGTAACTCATGTTTGAACTAGAGTCACTTCATTTTCTTCACAGGTCCATAAAAATAACAGTTTATATTGTCAAAAGGATTACTGCAGTCAATAGCCTAGTCCCTTTAAAAAATTCAGTTTTGTAGCTTTAAGTAGGATTGCATGGTATGGTTGTCTGTTACAGCTGGGAAAAGATAGTGTTTGATTAAGTCTATCCTAGCTCATATATCTTGTGTTTCTATGTACTTTTCTTGCACTCTTGCCTGTTGCCTTTTTTTTCCAAAATAGTAGTTTGGATTTCCATGTGTTTCTCCCTTCAGAGCATCCAGGTCGCTACAACAGAGAAAGAGATCGTGAGCCGTATTTTGAGCGTCAGGGTAATTCCAACACAGATCATCGGGATTTCAAGAGAGAGCGGGAAATGCACAGAGACCGTGGTTCTGTGGACTATGAACGAGACAGATTTGAAAAAGAGCGGCATCCCCGAGATGATAGGTACGTGATTTTGGAACACTATTGAAATCAGTACAGTTGAGGCTGTATTGTATATCAGGCTGGCCATTTTGTCTGTGAGGTACAT
Organism: Dasyornis broadbenti; assembly: GCA_013397935.1. Taxonomy (NCBI): domain Eukaryota; kingdom Metazoa; phylum Chordata; class Aves; order Passeriformes; family Dasyornithidae; genus Dasyornis; species Dasyornis broadbenti. Next base: position 1,486,894 of record VZRN01005907.1, on the reverse strand, counting down.
ACTCTTTTACTCTGGAATCCGTAGTGGAAATTCTAGAAATACACAAAATACTCTTTTGGCAGAGTTCTTCCTACTACACCTTCAAGAACTCAGTCTTACCGTGACAAGAAAGACCATCCGTCCTCCAGGCGAGGTGGTTTTGAAAGACCACCATATGAACGAAAGACAGATCGTCCAGCATATGATCATGGGCCTTCCATGTTTGGAGGTACAGTTTCACAATTTTGAAGTCATGCTAGAATATTATGGAAAATAATGAACTTGCTCAGGTGAAGATTAATTGGTAAAAGATTGTCTGTTCAGAATATATCATTCAGGAAAATTTCTTTAGGTGGTGTCATTTAGTTTTGTTTCTCAGTGGTGATGAGATCATAAAGGAAACGGTTACATGCTCCGCTAAAAACTGTCTTTGCAATAGGTTTAAGATTAGAAATTTTAATTATTTTGAGAACATATCTATGAATTTAAAATAATGAAGGTCTATTTAAATCAGCTCAGCTGGGTATGAACATCTTAATTTTTTTATTTTACTGAACTAAGAAAATTCTTCTGTCCAAACACTGGAATTTGAAGGTGATCGTAGAAATTACCCTGAGGAAAGGATTCCTATTTCTGCTCCATCAATGCCTCGTCAGCCCCCACCTGCTCCACGAGTGGAAAGGAAGCCAGAATCTAAAAATGTAGATGATATTTTAAAGCCACCAGGACGGGATAGCAGGCCAGAGAGGGTGAGTATACATTCTGAAATCAACAATTGGTTTCTACAAGTCTGTATTCAGATAAAATGCTGGTGGATGTAATATGTTGGGAACAAGTGTACATTTGAGGAATCTCTGAAAATTAGCTTGGTTCCTTTGCAAATGCCTAAAATATTGTAGCATAGCTATTAGGAGTCCACAGGAGAGGTACACTTCCTGAGAATGCTAAAAGTAAATTAGTGTGTAATATTAAGGTATTTTGGCCTCTTCCGAGGCCTTCATTTGGGTTTTTGATGTCTGGAACAACTTGGCTTTACACAGAGTCAGAGATTTGGCAATGCACCATATTATATAAGAAAGAATATAGTTTAGGTTTTAAAACATTTAGATAAATTTCATTCAGTTGAATTAATGAAATGAGTGAAACTGAACGAGATCTATAACATGTTATGCAGCCTAAACTGCTGAGGTGATTAACATCAAAAGTTCTGAATTATGTGGAACTACTACCATTTCTCACAGCCTGATTTCTAAAACAGATAGTGAGTGCTTGATGATATGCAAACGCATGAGCTCACATCACATAATTCTCTAGAAGAAAATCTTTGCAAAAGAGATTCTGTTACATGTAGTACAGTATCCTCTCTTTTTACACGATCTTTGTTTCAGATTGTGATCATCATGAGAGGGTTACCTGGCAGTGGAAAGACACATGTAGCAAAACTCATCAGGGTATGTAAACAGGCGCTCACTGTGTAGTGCTGCTTGTCTTTTGCGTGTGCTTCTTCCTCTGCTGTTTGCTTTCTGTTTCTGTTTCAAGTCTGTTGTTATTTCATGTTCCATGTCTTCATGTGGTGTGTGAATCTCCACCAATATTAGCAAGCAGGAGGGATACTACTCTCTTCTTGTTTTGAGTATTGAGCAGGGAACTGCTGTTGGCCAGAAGTATTTTGAAGATCCTGTGTAGCAGAATGGAATTTTTACAGCAAAGGTTTATGCTTTCTTTTTGCTTTCTTCCCAGGATAAGGAAGTAGAATGTGGAGGACCTGCACCAAGAGTGCTCAGCCTGGATGACTACTTTATCACTGAAGTGGAGAAAGAAGAGAGAGACCCAGATACAGGGAAAAAGGTTAAAAAGAAGGTACTCTTAATTCAGTTGCTTTTCCTGAGAAAGAAACAGGGCATTCTGGAAAAAAACTCACAGTGATAAACAGAATTCCTGTCTGTGTGTTGGGAAGAGTGCAGCGGTCTCTGGGCTGTTTTTCAAAACAAGCCAATATAACTTAGGGTGGTATGAGTAAATTCTTAAAAACTCGCCTGAAAGGTGTTTTTCTCATACCAGTGTACTTTGTGATCATGACATTCAAGTGTTGAATATTTGCTGTTTTATAGATGTCCTCTTTCTTAAATGCTTTTGTCCTTGGTAAAGGTGATGGAATATGAATATGAAGCTGATATGGAAGAGACCTATCGTACCAGCATGTTTAAAACTTTCAAAAAGACCTTGGATGACGGCTTCTTTCCCTTCATTATCCTTGATGCTATCAATGATAGAGTGCGACACTTTGAGCAGTTTTGGAGTGCTGCAAAAACAAAGGGGTTTGAGGTAATGGAGCCTAAATAGCATTTGGACTTGCTTACAGCCATATGCTGATGATTCTAAACTTAAGAATGGAAGGTGTCTCCCACATTCAGGAAAAGTGCTGTGGTGTACAGTTGCAAGTTTACCTTTCTTAAAGTGTACAGCTGCCGAGTGTATCATGAGGCAGAAAAAGAGCTCTAAAAATTGATTTATAATATTTAATATTGTCTTTTTCTTTCTAGGTCTACTTAGCTGAAATGAGTGCAGATAACCAGACATGTTCCAAGAGGAATATTCATGGACGCAAGCTAAAGGACATCAGCAGGGTAACTGTGTACATCTGGAGTCATATTGTGCTTTTGGCCCTGCTGTTATTTGAGAATTATAGACTACATAATGCTTACGCTTTTCCTCTAAGAAGTACTGGTAGTTATTTCATGTGTTTGATTAAAGTTACTGAAGTACAGATACATCTTGTTAGCGATCAGAAACCAAATTTTCCAGTTAGTCTGTTAGATTTTTAGAGGTGCTTCATTTTTGTGTTTTGTTAGATGTCTGATCACTGGGAGGCAGCACCACGCCACATGATGCGCCTGGACATTCGTTCTCTGTTGCAGGATGCTGCTATCGAAGAGGTGAGAACCCCTGTGCTTGATAAAACTACAAATCACGTTAATGTGACTATATTGAAAATACAAAGCAGACAATGAAATTGTCACAGGAAGGCAGTTTTAGTTGGCACCGTAGAAAGCCAGAATCACAGTGTCAGGAAAGTGTACTCCATTACTCTTATCAATTACCCCGAAAATGAAGGTACAGTGTTACCTTTTATCACCTTTTTGAAGCTCAGAATTACACATCTTTGAGCAAGAGTTGAAGTCACTTTGCTCTTAGCAACTGTTGATTACCAATTAAAGAGATTAAAGAGAATCTTTGCACTCTTAGATGAAACTCAGCACTGAAGAAATTCAGATTACTGAGTTATTTAGATCATATTTTGAGAAAGTAGTTGGAGAAAGTAAAATAAGGAAATAAACTGATTTGAACTCAGTCTTTGTTTTGAGAAATACGAATGTGTAGCAGAGAATGAAGAAATAAATAACATGTAGCAGAAGGTTACAATTGCTGTAGAAGTATGCTGCCTTTTTAATCTGTTTGCAGTTTGCTGTGACATGCAGCTTTGGTGTGTCAGCTTACTGTATTGTTGTATTCTTTGGCAGTGGTGTCAGGAGCTCTGGGAATAAATTAGTGTGTTAGTTCTATGGTCTTTGTGAATGAACCATAGCTGCTTGTTGCTGTCAGAACAGCTCTTGACATGGCCGTAGAAACTGGTGAACTGCTGAAGTAGACAGAGGGTCTTTGCAGTTTATCATGATGATAGCAGGTTATTATTAAATCTCTAAATTCTTTGTACTGGAAAATAGTAATCTTAAAGAGGACAGCAAAAGGCTCCACTCTAAAGTAGGATCAGAGACCAGCAGATTGGGGTTTCCAAGGTTTTGCAAATTATGTAAAGAACTGTACATACTTGGAGAGTTTTATGTATTCCACAGTATATGCATGAGTCCCTCTTAGATCTGTGGAACCTGGAAAGTATTGCATTAGATGAGCAGGGTTAGATGTATGGCTTCAAGCATTCTTGTGTTTTGTTATGCTGCCCTCTGTGGTTGCTATTATTCTTTACTGTGATTTTAAAATACGTAAAAGATAAAGGCTCAGTAGAGATGTTCTATACAGAGAGAGCCATTCCAGTGATATGTAAAGGGCAAGTTTAAAAACTTTTTCTGAGGTTGCAAGTTTTGAAATTTGATTGTGTGGGAAACAAGAGAAGTATCTTGCTCTTACAGCTACTGGTAACACAAGGAATGCATGTAAAGGAAGGGAATGAACAATTTCTGCTTTTCCCCAGAAAATCTTTGCAAAGATTATTCTTTGTCACACTGTTGCTAGAAGGGAACCTGCTTCTGAGGAAAGCCAGAATAGACACAGTATTGGTATATATTGCATCATCATACCTTCAAAGATGAATTCTTTCTTTTCAATTTGAATTTGGAGTCTTCTACTTACTCTGTTAAAAAGAAAATACTTAAAAGCCAGGCAGTGCATTGTAAGTCTGTGCATATGCTTTGGAACAGGTGGAGATGGAGGATTTTGATGCAAATATTGAAGACCAGAAAGAAGAAGTCAAGAAGGACACAGCAGAGGAGGAAGAAAGTGAACTGGTAGGAGACACATCAGCCATCTCTAACAAATTGTTCATTAATGTGTCTGAGGGAGAATCTCAGTCTTACAAGTGCCAACCCATTGCTGTTCTTAGCACTGCGATCTTAACACACATATTTCTAGTAGTTTTTTACTTAAACATTTCTATGAGAACTTTTAATGATAAATCATATTATTTCTTCCTAATTTATTTCTAAGAATATGTGAGTATGTGCCACAAACAGTATTGTCAGTGGAGCATGGTAACATGCCTTTTAGAGACATTTTAAATTGCAGTACACTATAGTGCTGTCTTCCAGATAATCTAAGAATTACAGTATGTAGAGGGATGAGAACAATGGGCTAAGATTTATTTAGCTTATTTCCTTTCACGTGTCAAAAGAACTATCCTCAACTGTCACAGTATATGACAACAGTTACGAAGACTGCTTTTTCTGCCATGGTTGACTGACTTTGTTTGTCAGGTGGTATTTCCAAGGTGAGGCATTAGGTGTCTTGGATAAATAAAGGTTATAGAATTGCCCTGAGGACTGGCTTTTTTGAGTATGTATTTAAAAGGCTACAAAAGGCTTCCTGCTGTAACTTCTTGGTATGTGTTGGAGCTGCAACTGGTCAGTGCATGATGAATTGAACGTCTCAAATCTTGGTTCCCACAACCAAGCAGTTAAAGTTCAATAAACAGGAAGTAACCAAAAATGTCTGAGATCAGCAAAGTGCTTTTCCTTGGTGGAAATTTACTATTCCTCAGGAGTGGCAGTTTAGAAAGGAGCTGAAATACAGAATTTAAAAAAGCTTAGGAAAAGTGGATTCTAATAAACATCTGGTTTTTGCAACATGACTCATTTATTCTCTTTACTAAATTATTCTTTGGCGCAGAGTATGAGATTGCATAAAGTGTGGTTAGAACATTTCAAAGACGCATCCATGTTTACAAGAACATGGCTGCTAGTCTCATTTCCATGAGCTATAGCTAAAAGAGAAAGTTGTCTTTAGCTTTTCAGACACCTGTGCATAAATACTTGTGTGTATGTGTGTGTTTATGGCTTCATGGGAGTGTCCTAATGTACAGCACATGTAACAATAGGCCTTTTCTTTATGACACAAAGAGAAAGCTTGGTGGTGAAAACTACGCAAATTATTAAATAACTAAAAGTAATCTGCATATAAGAATGTATTCTATTCAGATTCACAAGATATGAAGAATAGCAAAGCATTATCTGCTGTATGTAATCTCTGGAATTCAGTCAGGTGGCTAATCTCAAAGAATTATGTCAGACAGAAAGGTGGAACAGGACACTCTATCTGGTATCTCTTGTCTTTTTGAGAGCATTTGGATAGGGTTCTGCAATTCATTTTGCTGCATTTAATCCTGTGGGAAAAGGGAGGTCTGAAGCTCCTGCCTTTCGGCAGATATCCTTGAAATACCCAACTGTCTTGTACCAAAGGATAAAGTCTGAATCTTTGCTTATCCTATTTGAGGACTGGGATATTGTATAGATTCAGCACACAATAGGCCATTTCACACCATCAAAGTCACTGTTCTTGCTATTATCAACTCCCATATGATTGTAGCATTCAGACAATTCTGCTTTTCTGTGCTTGATGGTATGAATTATTGATACATTTAACTTAGTGTTCTCAGCAGTGTATCACATATCGCTTTGTTTAATGCAGGCTTTTAGTTGTGGTGTAAACTTTCTGAGCAAACTTTCAGGTGCAACTTGGTTTAAAAATATTAATATATGTATATAAATGAAGTTTATTTATTTGTTACAAGGAAATATTGCAGCACAAACTGTCCTGGTTTGCATTAATTACAGATTTGATTAAAAACAAGAAAATCCAGAGATCTGATAACCTCAAATCACTGGTATATGCTTGATAGAAAAAAGGTCATTCAAGGATTTTGGAAGAGCAGTGCTGAACATAATCGAATGCAGTGTGGCTCTCTGGAATTTACTGGAATACTCTAATTTAGTAACACATAGTATTAACAAATACACGTATATTTTTACCACAATAGAAGCAACCTATAAATAAAGCAGGAAAGAAGTTAGTGTAATAAAACTTGTTTGTGGATTGTTTGTTTTCTTCTTGAAATCTTCTAGAGCAGTTCTTTTCCCTCTCTATTAAAAAACATTCTAAAAATAATGAAATTCTCACAGGGCTTCCATTCACTACACTGAGCTTTTTTATGTGTTTGCACAGGAACATAAGTACTGTTATACCAAATCTGAACAACTGAAATGAGGGTTGCTTAGTAATAATTTACTTGTCAAAAAATATAAAAAGAACAGAAAACAAGAAGCTAAATAAATAAATATCTTTTTGCCAAATTTATTATCATTATACTCATTTACAAAGTGTAAACTTGCTGAAGATCATTACACATGGTGGCATTATTTGTAGGGAAAATTGTTTTAAAATAATCACTGAGATAAGAGTACTATTTTAAAATGAAAGTTAATACTTAAATCCTAGTGACTCAGCAGATACTCTCATTTAAATGAAAAAAGAAATTGTTTAATTATGGATTAACCACTTATACATGAATTCAGTGTGTCCCTTCAAAAGGAGTAATTGAAGCTTGTGTGTAGTAAATCTGGGAATGTGTTCATAAAAGCTTATGGTAACATTTTTATTTGTGTTTGTAAAGCTTTGAATATTCTTTATGCCTGAAAGTTGTGTTGCAGTAACTCTGCCACCTGGGATAATACAATACAGTAACTGTGCACACAGTGCCTTTGCTGTCTGCTAGACTCATTCTGGAGTTGTGTTTGCAGAGGGCAACACTCTTGTAATGATTTGCAAGGGCTGCTAAAATCACTGAATGGGAAGTGGATGCAGAAGTTCTGAAATACCAAGTAACTGGTCTCCTTCATCTGATAATGAGAATTGTGCCTTACAAAAAGAAATACCTTAAACTCCCATTATAATGCTGTTTCCAGTTCAAAAGTGATATGCATGTGTGTCTCTCTCTAATCCTCCGAGCTTCTTTCTGTGTATGATTTAGGGTTACATTCCGAAAAGCAAATGGGAGATGGACACTTCTGAGGCAAAGCTAGGTGGGTATTTATTTTTTCCTGTTTCTTACAGTTGGTATCTAATGATGTTTGCAAGACCTGAATTTTCGTTTTTACTGTGCCTCCTTGCAAAGACAAATAAATGTGTTGATTTCATACATGTGTCTGAAACTGCAAAAACATCTATACAGAAAAGGAATTTATCTTCTGCCAGAGGCAAGAGACTTTACTACTTTATAATCATCGCTGTTTTATATACTCATTAATTGTTCCATCTGTTCAAGGAAAGTACTTTCTCTTAAAATTTTTAAAAAGCAGCATTTATATTCTTCATCTTCTCCGTGTTTATTGTTTTTATATAAGCAAAGAGTCAACTTGCATTGCACTGTACCTTTTTCATATTGCATACCTTTTCTCAAGCCTAAGTGTCATCAATAACTTCTTACATTCTTGGAGACATGTCTCATAGCTGAACTGTATTGATAATATTACTCAGTTTCCAAAATTGGCATCTGTGAGGACAAAGTAGTGGCGTGCTTTGAAGTTGGTTCTGAATGTTTAGGTGTCAGTGTATCTTTTCAACATCTTAGGTATTGAAAAGTTAAAAGTTCATTATACTGTGCAGTTCCAGGAGAGCAATGGAATTCTTCTTAGTAGTATGCAAAATGGACTTCCCATGAGCACAAGGGCACGATTTTTGCTGCACTTTTTGTTCTGATTAGTGCTGATATTAGGATTCTGTCCAAGTCAAAAGCAACTTTCAGGCAGAAATGCATGCACCTCGGCTATGGTGAAAGAAATATTCATGGAAAGGGGTTTCTGGTCATTATGATCAGTTTTATCGTGGTTTTTTTTTACTAAACAGTAAAGGTTCTAAGTGAAGATTTTTATCTAGACAGTCTGCTCAGAACTGCTACTTTTGTATCGTGTCTCTGAGAAGTAACAAATACCTGAATGGGACACAGCATGTGTTAACATTTTGAGGTTTGCATCTGCATGTGTGGTACGGACCTATGCATCATTACTTTTGAATAATCAAAATCACAACTGCACCATAGAAATAGCATTAGAAGGTCTGGCTTACATAAAGCAGCCTTTCATCTTTTGCTGTTAAGGGCTCACTTACACCATCTCTTCTGCTGCTGTGCTCTTTTTAAAGTCATATAAATAGTTGTGGATTATATTGATGATGTGACACCTGCAGTAGAAGCAGAGGCACCTTGTACTCAATGATTTTGACATATCAAACAGCTAGGCCATTAGGCAATTAAGTCTGGATTGCTCTGTGTTTTTGTTATAAGCAATTATTTCTTTAATATTGTAAAATTATTTCTTTAGTTTGTGCTAAGTAATGGCGTTGCGTTTCCTTCCATAATGAATATTCCATAATGTAAAACACAGGATTTTTATATGGTCTCCACTTAAATGTAAAATGGGGAGCAAGCAGCAGAATAACTTTTATGCTGAAGTAAGTTACTTGCAAGGCTGTTGCAATAATCCTTTAACAGTCAAACTTCATGTCAACAAGAGTCAAACCGGATGTGAGCATGCTGCAAGCAGCAGATACAGATGCTGAGAAGGGCTTTCTGTTAAATCTGTATTCACGATTTTACTTTTATAACTACTCTCTAGATTCAGTTTTATATATATGCAGGGCTATAGATTAAAAGTAAATTCTGACAGAACTTAGGCTTAAAAAAAGCCAGGCATTCCTATGTAAGGAATGCAGTTTCTTTGAAAAATTGCTCTGCCAGGGCAGACAATTTTTAGCTCAAGGTATACATTCTGAGTAAGAATTACTATATTTAATTCACAATAAGACTTCATTGTAGCTGACCAATTATAATTATTTCTGGAAAGGCATGTAAATTGTGGTATGCATTTGTTACTCCAAAATTGAGTTATTTCTTGGGAGCTGGCCTGCGCATTAGGTTTACTGCATTAGTCCCAGAGGACACACACTTGCAGAATGATGTAAGTGCAGACTCCAAAAACGATGCTCTGAGTCTTGTTTTGCTTTTTTGTTTTCTTTCTGAGTAGATGTTGTTACAGGAAAGCACAGTAAGATATTGCTGATTGTAATAAACCTCAGAAAGTGTCTGAAAAGTTTGAGTTCTTTAGCTGCAAACACTGACTTGTGAGAATCGACAAACATATGCCCCAGAGCTCTTGCTTTAGCACAGATTTACTTTACTCTTGCATTCCTCTTCACTGTGTGTGTGATTTATCATTTCCTTACATGCTGTGCACAGCCACAGTTTTATTCTAAAAGTCTATTCATGGGTCTTCTCAGTGCATAGTGCACACAGGTTTGTATATTGAAATTTAAAGTAATGGACTCTCATTTTTAAAATTTGAGTATAATGTCTAGTGCAATGCTCTGTTTCAAGATGCGGCTTAGAGTTAAGTTCTACAAACTTTCAGGAATGGAAAAATAAGCTCTGGTGTAGCTGAAACTTTGATACCGTTGTAAAATTTGCTCTAGAATACAATCAGGATTCTACATAAAACTTTGTGGGTTTTGTATAAGAAGGGCAAAATTTAACTAATTGATTTATTTAGTTTTTGAAGGAGCTAATTAAATTAGTTACTTTCAGGTGTTACTTTTAAAATTCTAAAGGTGAGTTTTTAAACTTTGTGGGTTTTCAGAAAATGCTGCGTTGTTGTTTTTAAAACATGAAATGATAAAATGATGTTCAATAGCTTAACACTAAATAATTATCTGCCATAAATAATCACAAGCACCAGTGTTACAAAATGACACCTTGTCTCATTTTCAGAAAAGAATATTCTGAAATTATCCTTTGTGGCAGGTTTTTGACATTTGCATAGTGTCTACTGCTTGACACATGTACGTTGAATCATAATAATATGGTTGGAAGCAGACCCCTCTGGAAAAGCAATCCAACTTCAAACATGGAAGGAGATAACATTTTAAAATAAATTCTGTGTAGCAGTAACAAGAAGGGACAGAGGGGAACTGCATGTTCAGAACAGCTTCTGAGCTCCTCTACTGATGTTTGAGCGTTACACATTTCTTGGCAATGTTTTCGGTTGTTCTGTGTGCAGCAGGAGTGGGAGACTGAACTTACTTTCACATTGGTAATAAGGTGAGCTTGCATCATAGCATGTTGTCTGCTGACAGGAATATGTTTGTCTACAGGTATTTGCCAACAGAGAGCTCCTCAATTTTCACTTCATGTTCCCTAAATGCTCTTCAATAAGTTTGTTGATCTCCTTTTCAATGTTATTTTTTTCTGGAAATGCTTAATGCCACAAATTATCTACATTGATTGAAAATAATACTGAGAAACAGTGTGAGTACATTATGTCCTGGAGTAACAGAGGAATATTGTATAAATCAATTTTGTCTTCTAGAGAGAGTTTCGCCATTCTGTGGAGATCGAGCATCAAATTTGGCAGATTTAACTTAGAGCAAAAGAAGAACGTTAATTAAATCATGTAACAGATACAAATATTCTGAACATTTTTCTTAAGTGTTGGCTATTTCAAGAAGCAGGGGCATTATAATGTTTTATTAGAATAAATTCTATATCTGTTCCAGGGAAATGGGGCAAAGGTGGAGTCTTTAAAAAGTTTTGAGCTGTATGAGGGAGAAATAACTTCATTAGTTTATTTAAATTATACTAGCATGTCTGCAGTACCATTGCCTCACAATATTTCCATTGTTACTCTTCTCTCTCCCATATTAAGTAAAAAAACTCTTCTCTGTACTGAGCTTCTTTGAGTACATGCCTTTGAATATCATCTTCTGATATCCAGAAAATAATATTGCCTTGTATTTGGTCCATTTCTGAGGCCTTTTTTGGGTGAATTTAATTACAACAGTGACTTCTGAAACAATATTTCTAACAGCACCGGGAATGGTTTACTGAATGTAATTGCCAATTTTAGTGTTCCTTTTACACATACTTGAATCGTTGGCTTATAAATTGGTAGCTTACATTGACAGAAGTAATGGAGTTTCCTTTGACTTGTAAAGCCGGTTTTCCTTTTCATGCTTTGTTGTTCATAATCTTACAATGAATGTTTCATCTCCTTTCCAAAGACAGTTTGCCATATAGTTTCAAGAAGGTGTTGTTTTCTTTACTGAAAATGAGTGTCTAAAAAGGAACAAAATTTTAGAACCTAGGAACGGAATTGTTTCTCCTCATGCTGTATCAGTTCAATGAGAAAAAGAAGAAAATGAGGACTGTTGGACAAACGTTCTGCTCAAGTATTCATGACTGACCTCTTACACCATGAAAAAAAAGATTCTGAGATATTTTCTCCCAATCCTGGAAGACTATTTAAGTGGTTTGCCTTATGGGGAGAGAAAAAGAAAGGGCAGGATCAGGCTTTCCAAGGAGCTTTTTGTTTAGCAGAAACAGTGTCTCAAAAACATGTCTTTGATGCATTAAATTTTATAATTGCCACTTGTTCCCTGATACTGCATGTATGCCATGTTTGACACAGTATTGATCCCCAAATTTGGGAAAAGTGCTCCAGCTTTAGTATTGTGTTCAAATACAGAAAGATGATCTGTGGTTCCTAGCTATTGCTGGCTATATTGTACCTGTAAGGACAGACTCCATATAGGTCCGGAAGAGCAAACTTTTTCTCCCTCATATAGATAACAACACTGAGTGTTATTGCCACACAGTTAACATGAAAGATCAATAAAACTTGAAAACTGTGTTGAGTCTTCTCTAGTTTATTTCAACTCTCATCATTCTATCTCTCAAGACAAGCTGGATGTACAAATTCTGCTGCTCATTCTTTTGAAGTTTTCCACTCTCGTCTTGTTTGTGTGAATAGTAGAAAAAATAATCTCCCATAACGCTGAGGCTCTGTGTTTGTTCTCAGACAAACTGGATGGTTTGCGGACTGGCACTAAAAGAAAACGTGACTGGGAAGCAATTGCCAGCAGAATGGAAGATTATCTGCAGCTTCCAGATGACTATGATACACGTGCTTCTGAACCTGGAAAGAAAAGGGTAATAAATTTTCAAATGACTTGCTGTCTATATATAACCCTTTAATGGTCTCTGTGAAAAAGAGTTTATATCAAGTCATTCAATAGCTATGAATATGGGAATTTCACTGACTCACTTCTCCTTTTGCTATTCCATTAGATTCTGTAAGATATTATTCTAGCAAGTAGGGTCTTCCAGAGGTAAACGTATTAATTATAATAAAGCTAGGAATTGTAGATAATACAGATTAACTATGCATGACATGGTTTATAGATTGAGAATGGAATTTTGTCCATTTCTTGCTAGAGGAGACGATGTACTATGTCAGAGCAATTAGAGTCCTTTTTTTATGCTGTATGTTTTGTGATGAGATACTGTGATATACAACAAAGATTGCAAGACTAGGTGATGGTTTTATTAAGATATTTTTGTTCAGTTTTTGTGAAAAGTAGACAGAAGCAGTACACTGTTCCCACATTCAAAAAGGTTTGTCTCAGGAAAGTATCAGTTATTTAGGTTTTACATCAATTATGTTTTGTAGATGTTACTTGCATAAAGCTTGGGACATGGTGTATAACTTTGTATGTAGTTCTGTTCTGAACATAAAATGCTACATGTTTTAATTCTATTGTGAAAAAAAGGAGGAAATCGTAGAGGGAGACAGAAGAGAGGTAATAGAAAGAAGTAATACTATTTTTTTCTCCAAAAGAGAAAGACCAGCTTTTGCCACTAGAAGTAATTTGAATTAACTGTTGGTGTTCGGGTATTGTTTTGCTCTGTAATGTCAAATAGAAAACTAGTAGTACTGGACAGTGTGCCTGAGAGAAATGGAGATACTTAAGGCATTGGCAGAGGAGATGATGGTGGAAGAAGGCTGACATTGCATATGAGTAGGGATGTCAGGGGAAATCCAGGTAGGCTGCGGATAGGGAGGTGCAGGTGGAGAGTTGGTAAGGCTACGTCCCCCAGTAATGCACTGGCCTGAATGAGACTAATCAGTATGTCAAGGAAGAGCTCCTTCACTTACTGTTTTCTCTTGTCCTGCAATGGTGTCCAACTGAGTTTCTGGTCTGTAAACTTTCCTCATTGTACCTCTCACTCCCTCCTTCCGGTTTCTCTCCCTCCCATTGGTGTCTCATTTTGTGGATGTCACTGTGTATGATTGAATAGGATAAATGCAAGGGATCTGCGTTACCATGAAGAGGTGCAATGCAGATATGGAGACGTAAAGCCGGGGAAATAACATATATATGAAAAAGTTACTTAGTGTAAAGATGTAGTGGAAAGATTTAAATAGAAATGTATCACAGAAAATAGAGAAGAAAACTGTCCTTCATTCATTTATTCATTGCTGAGTTGCTCTTTAACACTGTCTTTCTGTAGTTTCATAATCATCTTCTAGATGTTTCCATTGAAAGACAGATTTCACAGAAAATTAAGACGGTAAATGAGTCTTGGATAATTCTTCCTGCAGAAGGCATTGTTTTGAACAGAGACATAATTGTAGTAGTTACACTTCAACTCTCAGAACTAATAGCACTGAAATGGAAAAAGCTTATCATCTATACCTTTCTTCTGCTTCATAGAACACCTGGTATATTCAGTTAAAAATAATGTAACATGTAGTTTCCCTCTTTACCTATCAGAAAAAAACATGCTTAACCTGTGTGAAGGAAAATTAGTAGAAATAAGTATTCTTGTATTCTTACTTGCAGTGGAAAGCCTAGACTTATTTCAGGATTTCTTGAAAGACTTTTGTACTGATAGGATGTTCTTCTTAGGTGCGATGGGCAGATCTAGAAGAAAAAAAAGATGCAGACAGGAAAAGGGCCATCGGTTTTGTTGTTGGACAAACAGACTGGGAGAAGATAACAGATGAAAGTGGTCACCTTGCAGAGAGAGCCCTCAACCGCACCAAGTATATATGAAAAAGTGGTTAAGTGGATTTTTGTGCCTTTAAGGTAAATATTCAGTCTTTCTGTGTGTTTAAAGCCTTGATGTTTTTCAAGAGTTGAGGTTGCAGTTCACACCATTGTTAGAGTTCTCCCAGACAAGGCTATTTGGTTTGGAACCTTGTATAATAGGTGTCAGCTGGGCCTGTTAACATGCACCATTCTGTACAGCACCTGACAATTAAATGGAGAAGGATTGTCAGCTATCAAATCTCCTAATCATATTAAAAGGAAGCTTATGGTTCATTAAGAGTAGTTTAGCTGTTTGCCTAGTGCTGTTGAGTTCAGATTTTGCTTACTATATCTTAGTTCTAACTATGTTAATTGCTGGTTTACTTGACATAACAAACTTTTCCTTTCTTTACAGGCCATTTGCTCTGAGGAGAAGTGAACCAAGGTGTCATGAGCATCTTGCATGGGTCATGTCACTCCCACCATCACAGTTTTTCTTTGTTACTTTAGTTTCAGCAATTTTCTTGAGATACTGGCAGATAACCACTGCCCTCAGAAAACTCATTGAATCCCACTGCTCCTAAGTGAGAAAGACCGTTTACTTTTTAATATTTTTGGAGGGGAGGGAGGGGGAGGGTAAGTAGTTTTAGCTGCTCTTTGTGGGATAAAGTGGAAGGATTAGACAGATGTTACCTCCACTGTACCATCACAGAATGTTTATCACCTTTGCTCTGTGGACGTTCTCGTTTTATACTGTATGTACCTTGTAGCTTATTGTATTAGGAAGCAGAACAATAAATTTCACTATAAACTCAGTGTTCTTGGTGGACCATGTAGTATGGTTTTTGTTTGATGTTTTAAATGTGGTCTGTGTTCACATGTTAGTACTCAGAACCATCCTTACCTGGAAGATGTACTGTGCTCATATTCTGGAATGTGTCCTGTCTTCTAGGTTTTTCACCTTTCTTCTTCTCATAGACAGGTCTGTTAAGACCCCAGGTCTTGCTGGCCTTCAGGAGTTCATGTTCCTGGAAAGCAGGAGTATCATTATTTTTTGGATCCTAGTTTCTCAATTGTGTAAATTTTTCATTACTACGTGAGTATGAATTCTGTTGGGTGGCTCCTTAATTTTCAAGGTAGCAGTGTATGAAAAACCTGTCTTTAATGCACAACATGAAAACAGGTACTACAGAGTTCTCTGAAGGGCAGCCTAGAAAATTTGTTTTGGTCCTATTATATCTTTTAGTCAACACTGATCCCCATCAGGGTATTGCATTCCATTCCTAAGTCTACTGTCTCATAGAGATACGTCATTAAAAGAAGTAACAGAGACCAGAAGTGATACCCTTCTATTGCTTTAATACATGCATTAAGCTTGCTAAAAAAAAGATAAATGAATAACAGTCTACGCTATTAAAAGTGGTACAGATTCTTCACAGATGCTGGAATATTGCTTCTGCAGAGTATCAGGTTTGCTGATGAAAACTTTCTTTTGTCCTCCCAGGTTTCAAAGCAGATGCTTTGCATTAACAATGTTGTAACCAGGCAAGAGGTTTAAATCTGAAAATAAGTGCTGTTTTAATAATGAATTGAATTTTTTCTCCTATCTTTTTGAGGCAAGAAAATGAAGTTGTGAATTTTCCTTCTCTGTTGAGTGATTACATTGTGGTTTGCATGTAGGTTGGTAAATCAGCTAGTTCTGGTGTGGTGGTAGTTCAGGCTGTTAAGGGAGAGCATGGTTGTAACAGATGGGTTTGTTTGCCATTCTAATGTTTTGATTTATTGACTGCTTCTCTGCCTTCTCTGTGGTGCATGATAAAAGTTCTTTAGTAAACAAGAGGAATAGCTGAATTTGTGTTATGCCCTGAATATGTTTAATACTAGAAAACTGAGCTCCCTGCATGCAGCATTATTAAAATAGAAGGTATTAAATACTCATTTTCTGTGTACGTGAACTTTACATAGCATATATACTCCTCAAAATGTTGCTAAGTACTCTTTGAATTGTGGCGGAGAATTGTTGACAAAGGGAAACTAATAGTTAACAAGAAAGCAATACTGTGCATTGCTGTGGAAATCAGGTGAGCATCACTTTGGAGAAGTTTCTCTCAGGTATGTATAAAATGGGTTTCAGTCTATACTCAGTTTTCCGTAACAAAACTGGAGTTCTTGTGGTATGCTGTCGTTATGCGTTGATGCTGTTTCTTGTCTCTTAAGAACTGGTAGTGATTTTGTCTGTATTTTTGCTAATACAACTGTACCAGATCCTTTTCTAACATTTTTCTTTCCAGACTAAAGAGTTTTTCTGGAGCATTGAAACGGATAGTGTGTGACAGAAGTTATAATATTGTTTATTGGTTTTACCAATTTTGAAATTATTTTAGCAGGTAATATCAAGAGGTTATGTCACACTGTTTATTCTGTGGTGCATGTAGAACTAAACGGAAATGAGCAGAGAATATACTTGAAATTATACTTTACTCTGATTAGAACAGACAGAAAATAAATCAATCTTGAAGTTTAAGGCAAGATGCAGTTGTGAAAATGTACCATTGTAGACTGTTGTCACACTGTTTGATCAGAAAAGGTTTAAGGGCTTGTGTTTTGTTGTTTTCCTGAAGTTCAGAACTTTTCCCCTTCTTTAGTACAGAAATATCAATATATCCATAATCTTTACCATTTGTTTCATTTGGTTTCAATGTTTAGCAGATCAGTCTTCAACTTCTTAATGGGAAGTGGCTCTGAAAGAAAATATCTTATGCCAGAACTACAACCTATAGCTGATTCTACATATTATAGACCTTCAGTGACTGAAGAAATCAAGGAAAAAGAAAAAAAAAATCATCATTGCTGCTGGTAGAAGTGAGAATAGCTAGCTAGTCCCTTGCTTGGCTCATAACCAGAGGTTGGTGATCAGTGATTTTGCTTTTGGACTTTTGGAAAGTCCTTCAGTACAGAATCTATTGTCTTGATCCTGCTTTAGTTCTTATTCATTTGCTTGCTGATATGGTCAGTAGAACTTTTCACAGCACTGGGCAGAAAGAATACCAACTTTCATTGATAACTAAATAGGAAGATATGCATCTAGCACTCTCATGTAATGATCTATCTTTAACCCTGCATGCAATTGTGCTATTTCTGTGCAGTGCATCACATTGAAATGCATCACATTGAAAAATTCAGCTCTGAAAAACGCATCAGCTGCTGCAGAATGGAGTTGCCACCTTTTCAGCGAAGTTGACTGTTAAAACAGTATTTTCTGTGAATTACAGATTCTTTTGACACTTCAGTTTTTCTCAAGTTCATTTGTTTTTTTAATATTGAAGCTCTCCTGTCCCATGATAGAAGTGCATGTGGTTTTTGCAAGGGAATGTGCAACATGCTGGGCTATGTGAATAGAGCACAGCTGTCACCTTCAGTTATCTTGTGTTTTACTGTAAGATTGCTCATTAAGTGTGATGGTCTGACTGTGATAAGAAAGAGTGAAATAATAGCTGAGAGTATTAGATCAGTTCTAGAAATTTGGTTTTCTGTTTCCTTGAATGTTTACGTCAACATGGATAAATAACTTACCTTGCATTATTAGTTCCCAGTCTTTAAGGGAAGAATTGGTCTTGGTATAAGTTAGTTTTACTTTTCACACATCAGGTTGGGTTTGGCATTTTTTGGCCTTTGCTTCAGTCATCTTTGATAACCCTGTCCATTAGTTTTTCCTTGCCTGTCTGTTGATACATAAAATACATCTCTGCTCTTGTCTCATTGTAAGGTGTTTTAACTGTTTTCTGAAGCCCTTTAATCTCTCAGCAACCATTTAGGTCACCATGGAGATACTGACTAGGATTTCAGTAGTGGCTTTTCTGAAAGGGTTGGATTGGAAAGGTAGAGTTGTGACATTACACTGAAACAGATATGTTAACCTATCTCCAAAAAGCCCGCATCTAATCCAGCTGTATAGTTAAAAATTACCATAGAATTGTAAGTTGCAAGTCACAGTAGAAAGTATGATTCCTGCAGAAGAATAAACTGTAGGTAGTGTGCTTTTAAATAAGAGAGAAGAACATGACCTCACCAGCCAAAATCAGTTTTTCCCAATTTGAGATTTCAACATCATCAGAACACTCTGAGAATCCTTTTCAAAGGAATAAAGTAATTCTGCCTGTGGGGCAGCTTGTTGCCACCTAAACAAATTTACTGTTGCCAGAAGAAAAAATACTTCGTTTATTTATATAATGTGGCTGTCACAGTGAATCATTTTATGTGTTTAGTATACAATTTCCCTTAGCAGGTTGTGCCATCTTTATTATTCATGTTGCTGGCTGCCACAAAATTTTGGAAACCCCCATAATACTGGACAGACCTTGGGATTTGAAGAAAACTTGGTTGAGCTGGGTTTGGAAGTAAGTTGTGCTTTTTTGTTACGAAGTTCCTACTGTCTCTGTCAGCATGCAGCTAGCTAACTGTGAGCTGACTGGACTGAAACCCAGGAACTCTCCTGTGAGTATTACAATTCACCACATGTGGACTGGAAAGGAGAAGCAGTACTGAGTTTTCTTTGTTTGTGGAATTTTCACATGGCCTGAATCCTCAGGAAGCCAAATAATCATGGGCACATGGTTCTTACTGTTATCTCTCTCTTCACTATTTAATGTTTCCCAGATTACTTCTGGAAAACGAGTTCTAAATTTTGAACTTGTGGTCCACTGACAATTTGGGATCAAACTGCAGCAGGACAACTTGCATACTGTGAGATAAAATATTTGAGGAGTGGAGGTCACGATCTCAGTTGAGATCTGTACACTTGGAGCATCAACTATTCTTAAACTGTGGTTATACTTAGTTTTCTTGTCATAGTAGAAATGAGAAGAGAAACAACAGAAGTTTCATAGAATTTAAAATATGAATGGCACATTTCTGGTTTGAGTCTCCAGGGCAATCATCTTTATTCTCTCATAAAACTTGAATCAAAATTGTTTTCTCTTCTGCTCATCCATTTCTACATGCATGAGTCAGAATTCTTCAGCCAGCTAAGGGATTGTTTACTCCAAGGAACTCCTCTAATTTCTGCTCAAGATGAATCACTTACTTCTTCATGGTAAAACGGTTTTGTTTTATTCTTACCTGTGGAGTGTTCCGGCAATTGTGATGTCTCTTCCAAATTTGCATGGTACGAGACCTGCAGCCTGGAGCCTTAAGTCTTCCTCATGCGTGTAGATTGGAAGATCAGTTATGACAGTATTCCATTCAGGTGAATTAGCACCTTCTAGCTGATTAATACTGTTTGGTAGCAGAATGTGCTCTTATTCAGGATGTTGCTTAATTCAGGTAAGCTTAAGTACTGTTACCAAACAAAGACACAGTAAGTTACTGCAAATGGAGAAGCAAAAGTGTTTTGAAGTTGCTTATAGTTTCTATCTTGTGTTAGGTTTCTAGTCAGGAGGCTCTGGACTCTTTGGATTGTAGGATTTAATATTTCAATATGCAAAACCAAAGACATAAGACTGTCTTGGTGGAAATGGCAGAGTTTTGGTTTTTCCTAATATTTTTCTGCCTCGTGGAGCTCTCAGATTGAGTCTTTTTGGGAGGAGAGGCCTCTGCCTACAGCTTGTTCTCTGGAGTGTGTCATTCAATTGTTTCTCCATACTGTTTCCCTTGTATGTGTGTACAGGGACAACTTCCATTTCTATAGCTGGTCAAGATGCATGTGTATGAATGGATGTTCAGCTTCACACAAGAAATTCCCAATGCTTTTGATTAGGATGCCATCTGAACTGTCTGCTACGATCAGTATATTCCTATATGAAGTTACTGTGTTTGAACAGTTAATACTCTCAGGAATACATGAAGACTGCAAGGTTGTCATCACTTCACCAATTCCTGTGATGCTGCTGTCTTTGGAGAGAAATTATAACTGCAGTGGTCTTTGGGGGGG
>VZRN01005907.1:1446239-1466512 GCA_013397935.1 Dasyornis broadbenti | reverse complement strand
AATACCAAACCCAAATAAAGCAAAAGAAACAGAAAAAAGGGAGTTCAGTTAGTTTTACTCTAATTTTTGGACCTGGAGTCTGTCTTGTCTGGGTAGAATGTGCTGGCAGCTCCACTGTCCAAGATACCTGCTTTAGCTACTGGCTGTGTATATGTTTATGAAGGAGAATCATAAATTAATCCCCACCATTTTTTGCCTGCACGTCGAAAGTGTAGTTGAGCAAGCTGAGTTACAAACCAATTTAAAGAAGCCTTTTAAGAGTTACATGTAAACTGAAACATTACCAAAAAAAAAAAAAAAGTCTTTCAAATCTTAAATTTTTTTCTGTTTAAATCTTGTAGGATGTTAATTCTCTGTGATTAACACAGAACGGGAACAGAGCTGCAAGTCTTCCTGGCTTCAGGGTGTAAATAGCCTTTAACTGCAAAAAAACCTAAATATTTCTATTGAAAACTACTTTAGTGGTGACATACACTGTATGTGGATGACAAGGTATCTTAAGCAGCAGTTTTTTGTGGTTTTTAAATTCTGTTTAGGTAAGTCTGATGCAAATAGTAATAAAAGTTTTGTTTGTCTGCTGTTGCTGACCCAGGTACAAGCCTTTGCATATATGTGGCTTCTGGTTTTTTGAGAAGACTTACTATTTGAAGGACAGAAAACACAATCTTGCTGACAAATACCTACATTGTTTCAATATATTCATCTGTGGAAGCACAAAACTCTTGTGCAAGCCATGAGTCTTCACTGCTATACTTTGAGGTGTTTTTTTTTCCATTTCCACTGAACTACAGTTGCCAAATTCTTTTCTTTAAAGAAGACGTGGACAGATCAACTAGTCTGGTAGCAGATCTCATACTCTTCAGTTAGTCACACAGAAATCAAGACTGTTCAGGTATGACAACCAGATGGCACTAAAG
Organism: Dasyornis broadbenti; assembly: GCA_013397935.1. NCBI lineage: Eukaryota > Metazoa > Chordata > Aves > Passeriformes > Dasyornithidae > Dasyornis > Dasyornis broadbenti. Next base: position 1,465,595 of record VZRN01005907.1, on the reverse strand, counting down.
CATTGAATTCATGTTAGGATTAAATTGGAGGAAAAAAGCCTGATACTGATTTCACAATAATTTGATTTTTGTAGTTTCATATTGCGTGATACAGTTATAAACCAATAACTTCATGAAGGAAAGTGACCGCTTTTCTATGAAAAAAAAATCAGTGGATTAACATTGCACTCTTGTGTGGACTATCACTTGCAATCCACAGTCAAGATTTTGTGCTCCACTGAACCTAGAGGCTGTATAAACATGGAACAAGATCTTTCTTCTGCTTTAAGGAGAGGCATCAAAATAAAATGGTCGTATATATCCTCCTAAAAAGCTTGACAACTGCTAACTTCTGATGGAAAATGGGATTTAACTTGCTAATAGCTGCTTTTGGAGTGTAAAGTCTTTAAATATAGTGTAGTAAGAAATAATGCTTCTGAAGCTTTCCAGGGTTTCTAATTGCATCTTTTATGGGTTGTTTTTTCTTTGTCTTCTTGGTGTGAAGAAAAATATGGATAAATATCCAAGTCAAAACACTAAGGATATTTCTTGCAGAAGAACCTGCTAACTTTACTCTAGCTAAGAAGTCTCAGAACTTCAGCTTGATCAGAGGCACTGCCGAGAACTGTCACAATGAAACAAACTTGTAGCTCTAATGTGAACTGTTCAAATAGGTTTCCACAATGTACAATACAATTGCTACACAGTTTGCAGGAGGTACTTTATAGTTAGGGAGGAATGTGAATACTCTTTTCCAAGAAGTTTGCAATCTACATGTTCCTTTATTAAGAATATATCTCCTTTCCCTTCTCCCAGTAAACAGAGAAAGTCCACTGTAAGGCTGAAGGGATGGCCCTGAAGTTAACTTGGGTATAAACTTCCTCATTTTTACTTCAAAGCCTTTCTGTTGTAGTCTCATTGCAGTATATATGGTTCAGATGTAGCCTGAGAAGAATATTCAGTTACCCTTTAAGAAATTCTTCTAGTAATCTTTTGGAAGAGACACTAAATAGGTGAGTACGCTGCATTGCTAGCAGTATGCTAACAATGCATGTCTATTATGTTCTACTTGAAGGCAAAGTTGAAGCAAAATAAAAATCTAACTCAAAAGCTAAATTTACTTCAGTAAAACCAGAAATGACTGTTTGACTTTGGTTCAGTTTTGGGGAACTGTTGAGACCTCTGACCTTCAGTGATAAATATTTCTTCATCACCTTCCTTATCAGTTGTATCCAGTACTGGCTTGTAGAAGGTTGTCTGAGTCCTGCAGACTTCGATCCTTCTGTTTTTCCTCAGCTAGACTTAGCAATGTGCTATGGTGAAGGAAAGGACTTTCTGGAAGTTAAAACTGGCACAATTGATGTTTTGCTTATGCTAAAATGCTGACCGTATCATGTCATTTTGCACTCTGCTTTGATAGTTTTTTGGATTGTACATATAAGTAATTTTATTTGAAAAGCTACAGTTGTCCAGACAATTTCTTTCTCAAAGGCAATTCTTCACTACATCCTCTGATGCAGCAGCAGCCAGTGCAGTCAGAGTTTTGGAGATGTGTTCCTCAAAAGTGTCTGTTACTGCTGAACAATCTCATACAGATTGTCTTTCTCAAGGAATATTGCAACATTTCTCTTCATTCAGACTTTCTTCTTAGCATATGAACTTTTTGGTATTAAGTTCTGCAAACAGAAAAGATGGGTGCTGTGTTCTTGTGTATGGACAGTTGTTTATCATTCCTAGTGAAACAAAACTTCAGAAATACTACTTAAAAGTCTGCATAAGGTCCAGGGTTAGTAATGAGGTGACTACATTCTTGCAGGAGTGTAATTTTATTTATGTTTCTCATCTGGGTGTTTTTATTTAGAGAGTGATTGATTTCAAATGTCATTGCCTTGGCAAATACTCTTCTTGCAGCAGTTCCTTATCAGTCTTTTTATCTACACGAATGCTTTAGGTTAAAACTGGTATTTTAGCTCCTCTGGTGTAGGAGGATTGGCTTTCTAGAAGACAAATGTATAGCTTGTCTCCTGTAGTATGCATTGGTTTTCCTTTTCTGGACAATTGGGGCATTTCGTTTTGTCTTAGCTTGTCCTTGTCTATGTGCCCTGAGATGAGGGACATTTTTTTTCAACAGTGAAAGCTACTTGGTAGCCTTGAGATACAGGAGAGACAATTAAAGAACTTCTGTCTTGTGATAATTAACCTATTTGGGCATCATTTTTAAATGGATTTTCTAGCACAGGTCATGAACAAATGTGTAATGCACCTCATGTGTATATTATATAAAACTTAAATGTGCAATGCTGAAATTGGTTTCCTTTACATTCAGTTCTCCAGCTGGATTAGTCCTATCCGGCAGAGATTTAAGACCTGTACGTGGCCTTCTGCACTGCTATTTTTCAAGTTTCAGACTTTGCTGTATTTTTTTTTTCTCAATGTTAGTGTCAAGTTGCATACACCTGGCAAGTGTAGTTCAGTGTAGCTGAATGTACCCATGGAGTCTGTATGTAGTGGAAACATTATTAACTTTCTGCAATGTGTAGGTTGCTTCTTTTTTTTGACTAGTTTCACTGTTCCCCACCTTTGATACACAAGCAATAATGGAAGTAATGAGTTTAAAGTTATTAATGTTATTAAAATATTTTACAAACATGCATCTGGTTGGCATCTTTCCTGGCAAAAAGGGTATAATTAGCAGCAAAATCAAGACTGGACAATATTCTAGGGAATTTTGAAAGTGTAAGGGGTCTTATTTTGTGAAAAAATAAGAGTTGGAATTCAGTATTCAGTGTCAGATTCCTCTTTTTTTGCTGATTGTCTAACTGTGATAAAAGATAAAGATTTTAAGAAGAGGATAATATGTAAAATACTGCTTTTGCAATTAGGCACCACTTTTTTTTCACTTACATTGTTACCAACTGATACTTTTTTGTTTGCTGTGTTTTTTTGCTGATGTCATTGTCACAGAATTTGGTTTATTTTAAGAGCAGTTTTGCTTTTGGAAGTAGCAGTCTATCTCAGGAGTCACTGACATGTTGCCCTTGAACCCTGTGCACACAGGGGTTCTGTCCTGTGCCCAGGATGCATCTGAGCCAAGCTCTGAACAGTTGATGTGGAGCAGATAAGCACTGTTACCTGAGCAGGAATGGCACAGAGATGCATGTCTTCAGGGATGCTTCTCAGAAATCACCTTGTAACTCCTCATAGACTAATTAAGTGGATGTTTGTCTAGGGGTTTATCCTAACAAGTCAGTGCTCTTCCATTTTGCATTTGGGGGAATGCTGCATCTTCATGTGGGATAGTGGATGAATCTTTTGTAATGTGGAACTGTGTATAGTGTGGATTCATGTGCTGAGGCACACTGAATATTTGAAGCCATACTACAGTGGTATGTATTGATAACATAACTGTGTGCTCAAGCTTAACAGTGCAGAACTGAGTTGTCATGGTACGACACTTTCCCAATGCTACAATTCTGTTTACATGTCTTATGGGGGAAAGCAGACATTGGAGAGGCACCTGCATAAATCCTCCCTATTAATTCTCAGTGCTCCTTTATTTGTACTAGGATTTAGAGCTATCATATGTAGATTTTTCCCATGTAGGACCTGATTTTTTTGTAATGTCTTATTTACCTTGTCATTACTCCATTACTTTACAGATTTCTATTTTACACCTGCATGATATCTGAGTTACATCTACAGTACTTGCATTTCTCTATCCTCTCTACCTTCCTCTTTCCCAGCTTTCTTAATTATTATTTTGTATGTCTGGGATTTCCGTCTCGACTTCAGCTTCCAGTGTGGTAAAGGTGGTATGTTTTGGGTGTGGACTTTAAATTCTATGGTTTATTTCCAGTGGAAAAAGCCACTGAATGCTTGCAAACATATGGCCATTCAATAATATACTGAATAAAGACAATTGAACTCACCCCAGAAGGCTTATAGGAGCAGCTTTGGGAGATAGTGAACTCTGTTTTGCAAACTGCTGAAGCAGCAAGATCCTTGGTCATGACTATGTCTCAGGGATGATGCAAGGGATAGTAAACTTTTCTGAAAAGGCCTTTGGGACACTGCACACTGCTTTCAGGTGATGTCATTGCTGTACTCCCAAGGAACGCCTCCCACACTGTTTCCAGTATTGTTTACAATGAGGAGCTGATCTGCAAAGGACTGCTACTGCCACTAATTGCAAAAGAACATCCTCTGCAGAAAAAAAACAGTTGGATGGCCCTGAGGCTGGTGGTTGGCTGTGGCTGACATAATAGGCCATACAGTAATATTAAGAGAGGTAAGATCCTGTGGTGGTAACTGTGAGTTTTACTGACTGATTGAGGCCTTCATACTCATTATCTGTCAGGTTAGAGTATTCCCACAGAAATGTTGGCCTGTGATTCATGACACAGTCAAAAGCTAAACGTACTTTTGCATTGCCAGTAAATTTGGGGGCAAATGGTCGCAGATGGTGATGTGGTGTTCAGAGTATATCAATACCATTATACTTGTTATCAGGGAATGGGATAGTCATTGGTGTTGCCAAGTGTGCAAAGGAAAGAAATTGCTATTTTTTTGCTTGAAATACTCAAAGCAGTTTTATAGAAACAACCTTACAGCAGCTCAGGAGAAAGATGATTCTGTAATTTTGTCTTAGCTATTCAAGATTTCACATGGCAACAGTTTGTTCTGCACCTAACAGATGCTCTGTGCCACTGCAATTTTTTCCTCAGTAGCTGCTCAAGAAACACTGGTCCACAGATAATTCCTCCTTGTATGAGGTGGCCTTTTCTAAAAAAATGATGTGCAGTCATCTTTGTGAGTAAGCCCAGGATCTGCAAGGATTTTGTTTCACTGGTCAGTGTGACTGTTCAAATGCAGAAAATGTTGCCAGCAGCATCCTAGTTACATTGCAGGTTGGAAGATGCTTACACAAGCAAATCATACAGTGTTAATGGACATGTCTCCAGTTAAGTGCCGACATATGGGTGAGTATAGTATTGTCACTTCTTTACATTTCAATAAATAATCAAAGCTCCATGAAGTTCTTGAAACAGAACATTTGTCACCAGATCAAACACTCCCACCTTGACCTGGTTTGTTACAACTTTGTTGCAACCAAGAATCTGTGCCATGAATGCTTTCATTGACTGGATCATTACTGAGATGGTGTTTCTTACTTCCTGATGCTTCCAGTTCCTGCAAAAATTGCCCTGGTCTGTTGGATAACATTGCTTATTAAAAGGTAGTCAGAAATGGAGGTGAGATTGCTTTGAAGCTCAGGGATTAGATAGCTGCAGAATAAATGGTTTGTTTGAAGTCATGGAACAAAACACAGTGAAGCTATGACTGCAACAGTGACTGCAGGTGCTGTACTGGAGCTTGTGTTCTACCCAGAGGTTGTTTGAAGAGTCCACTGCCTGCATGGTGTTCCATGGTCAGAAGGAAATGCCATTGTATGGGCACGGCCTTCCGCAAAAGAAACAACAAACCAAAAAAATCTCTGGGCTCACAGCTGCAGCCTGGGACATTGCGAAACGTGAACAGATGATAATTCTGCTTTATAATGGTTGCCCAAGAGGGACAAGCACTGTGGCTTTTAAAAATACCACTTTACAGCATTACCTTTTTGTAACTGTAGGTATTATTCCAGAAGTGTTTTGTCAAAAAACAGCCTTGTAATTGTTTTTATTTGAACACAGGTTGCATTACCAGTCATAGGGACTCAGTAGATGCAAAGATGCATAGGATTGGCCTCACTTTTCTCTTTAGCATGAATTCTTGGTGGTTTTTAATGTTCTCCTTATGGTTACTGTTTCTAACAGACCTGGAAACTAGAAAAGAAAGACAGTTACTTAAGCTGTTGAATATTTTGTGCTTGCTCTCTGAAAACCAAATGAGGAGAAGTTTTATATTGAGATGTATAGATATGTCTATATGCATACATGTTGTCGGGTATTCAGCTTCTTTCTTTTTAAATAATACAAAGTATTTTTTATAATTTCTTTGTGTAAAGCTATGGATGACACAAATGTGCTTTGGGAAATCCAGTAAAATATCTTCCTTGAAGGTCCAAGTTTTTTCCTCTATTTGTATTTTTAATATTCTCAGCTTTTCACTTCACCACTTATTTTTAGCTGCTTATTTTCCAGATTGATGCTGTTGAGTACAGAGTGGCACTTTTAAAAATTATCCTTTTAAATCTAGTAGGACAACTAGACAGCAAGCAATAAACACCAAGAGGAAAGCTGTCACCTTCAGCTCATGCCAGTTGGACTTTATGCTGTGTCATTAAGAGTTTCTTAGTAGGTAATCTGTAGTGTCTGTTTTATTGGATCAGCAAAAACAAGAACAGTGTTTAACCCTTGTACATAAAATGAAAATTACCCTATGAACTTTTGATTAAAAGCCTAGTGGTAAAAACACAACTAAATTTGGGAAGCCTGTAGAAATACTGCAGAAGATGGTGATAGGTGGGCCTGCTTGCTGTAAAAATGCTAAAAGCCATCTCAAATGGAGAAAATAAGAAATTTTCTCAAATTTTAGATTTCTCTAATGTTTGTATGTTACCAGAAAGAAAGAAAAATGTTGATCATGGGCCTTAGTGACATGGGACTTCCCCTACCACTTGGCAGCCTGCACAGTTAGATGAGAAGGAAATTGTGTATGGATATGAACTGTATCCTCACACGTGTTGAGTACTGACCTAAATCTGCTTTTCCTTGAGATCTTTCCATAGCACTCCCTGGCTTTACTTTAATAGCCATTCTCAAGCATTCTCTATCAGGCCTGTTTTTAAAAATGGTTTTATTGGTTTGCTGTTTATGTATGCATGCACACGTGTGCTTTTTCTCCAGCAGCCTACCTGTCATCTTCTCCCACCCCAGCCATCCCCCCTCTAAGACAAGCACCAGCCCCTGGGGTTTCGGTGGTGGAGACAGCTTCCAGCAGAGGCTGACTGTGTTCTCACTCCTCTGATCAAGGATACACAAAGTATCTCCCTCAAAAGCCCCTGAGCTACATGATGGCCTTCCTGTCATAGAGCACCTGTCTGTACTGTCTTGTCTGGACTGAGCTCCCAATCTCCCATTTCCACTGTGCTCATCTCTCCACCTGAACTTTTGTGCTTGCACCTGAGCTGCTACTGCAGGCTGGTGAGACATGGCACCCTGGAAGTGGAGGTGCAGCCCTGTCTGTGTGGCTCCATTCCCACTGTCTTATCAAAAGAGGGCTTTTCATTGAGTAAGTCAAGGGAGAGCAGCTCACCTGGCTGCTGCTATGAAGCTGGCACCTGGCACAACCCCAGTTCCCATTTCCTGGTCCATGGTTCACACTAATAAAATACTTCTTAGTGTGCAAAGGGAAAAGGCTTTTGCTATCAGCTAGACATGATCTGTCCTGGGTGACCCCACAGCCTGTTTTATCCTTGAGGCTGCTCTCCACAGTCTCTCTGTGCATCTCTTCACCTTCTCCCAGAGTGTGCTGGGTGTGCAGCACAGGGCAGCTCTGTGCACAAGAGGAAGAGCTGTCTTCTCCAGATGAAAAGTGATGTCCAATCTCTCAAATGTGGTAATCTGTCCTTCCAATGCATATAATGGGACAGCAAATACTGGGTTTTCATGAACATGGACCACTGGCTCACCAAGGAGTGTAGAGCTGCCCTGATGCCAAATAAGCATTTGAGATGTGTGTTTAAAGGAAGGACCCTTTCAAGAACATTTGTTTGAGCTGGGAACTTCTAGGGCTGATTCAGTCGCTGTAGACAGGTCCAAGTCATTAAAAAAAGAAAAAGAAAACCAAATGTGTTTTATTGTCAGTTTTCCCCAAGCTCTTTTGGCACACAGGACAAACATTCACTAGGAACTTCTTCAAGCTCTTATTAGCTATACATGAGTAATAAGGGCTCTTATGGTAAGTATTAACATAAAGGAGTACATAAGTTGCCAGCTTAGTCAGTGCATTCACATCTCCCTCTTTCAGTAGCTGCAGCCTGGAGGCAGGAATCGGTGATTCTAAATATTTAGCAGCCTTTGGTGCTGTGTAGCTGTGTGGACTGGGTGTGTTGTTGTGGATGGGCTATGAATGCGATTGGAAATGTAAAAGGATAGTCCCGAGGAATTGTTCCCAGAGGAGATAGTTATGGGTGCCTGTGGGCATTTTTCATATACCGCAGAAGTTTGGATAGAGGGAAGGAAAAGTTTTTTTATTTAAAGATGAAACTCAGTCAGCAGTAGTGACTGCACTATCCAAATTGCTTCCTTGGGTAGTTAGTGGGAAATGGTGAAGCAAGAGCTCACCCAAGCCTGGGAGTCATGACCATAGTCTGTGTGGGCAGCAGCTCTCCCTTCTCCCCCCAGCCCTCCAAGCAGACCTGCTTTGACAGTAGAATTCCCTCTGTGATGGGCACCCATTAGGCTTTGAAAACTAGCTGCTGTCTTGGGTATAGCTAGAATGTAAGTGAAATTACACACCATACTCTGCACAGCACAAGCAGTGAAACCGTAATTTCATAGAATATGCTGAGTTGGAAAGGACTTATCGGGATCATTACATTCAACTCCTGTCTCTGCACAGGACAACCCTAGAGTCACACCATGTGTCTGAGAGCATTGTTCAAATAATTCTTTAACTCTGTCAAGCTTGGTGCTGTGACCACTTCCCTGGGGAACCTGTTCCAGTGCCCAACCACCCTCTGAATGAAAAACCTTTCATTGATATCTAAACTGAACTTCTCCTGACTCAGCTTTATGCCATTTCCTTGAGTACTGTCACTGGTCACCAGAGAGAAGAAATCAGTGCCTGCCTCTCAGCTTTGCCTGCTGAGGATATTGAAGACACATCCAGGGTTGCCTCATCCCAGGTGCAGAATCCAGCACTTGCCCTTGTTCAGCTTCAAACAGTTGGTGATTGCCCATCTCTGATTTGTCATGGTCTCTCTGCAGGACCTCTCTGTCCTCAAGGGAGTTGGCATTGGCAAGTTTACATAGTATTCCTTCAAGTCCTGAGTCTGAGTCATTAATGCAGGTGTTGAAGAGAACGGGGCCTAAGATGGAGCCCTGCAGAACCCCACTAGTGACTGGACAGTGTGGAATTCACACCCTATTTCCCTTATGCTTCAGGCTCCATTGCCCCTAGAGTAAGTCCAGCTCTCCCCACCTCCCATCAGATGTACTGCCTTCACCATATCAGTACTTCTATGACCTAAATAGGAGGGAAGGCAGTGTGAGTTCCTTCTTTCTCAGCTGGCTGCTGCTTTCCAAGGCTTTCACAGGAGCACAAGGCTTTCATTCAGCTCATTTGACTTCAGCAGCAGAGTTGTGCCTGCCTGAGTGCAACCTCCTTTCTTCCAAACAGACAAGTGGCCCTGGAGGAGGCAGCTTCACCCCATGCTCCCCAGACAGGATCTCTGCTTGCAGAAGGACCATAGGGTGACATAAAGGTGGGTAGATTCTATTTCTGCATCTCTGACACTTATGTGTTCTCTGTCACACTTGGCTGAAGGTAGACAGGGATTAAAAAGCTGCCAGAGAAGATGCCAGCCAATGCAAGTACCCTGTGATCTTGGGTCCTTTGCAGAGTCTCTTGTCCTGCTGTGGGGTTTGGCGGGAGTGGGTAGGCTTTGGGCTTTTTTGGGTTTTGTGAGCTTTTTTTGTGTTGTTTGTATTGTTTTGGTTCTTTTGGGGTTTTTTGTTGGGGGGGTTGTTGGGAGGGATTGTTTTTTGGTTTTCTGGGGACTTGGGGGGTTACTCTTTGTTTTTTGGTTTTGTTTTGGGGTTTTTTTTCTTTGGTTTGGTTTGGGTCTTGTTAGGTGGAAAATCTATGTGGGCAGAATTGAACCCATGGATACAAATAGTGAGGCCTCATCACAGGCAAAGGATAACTGATGCCAGATGTTGTTTGTTGTGGTCATACTGGCCCATATTTCACAAAAATCCATGTAATACTTAGCTCTCTAGTTTCCCACATGCACGTAATTATATGGCAACCGCTGGAGCAAAAATACTGCTGCAAATACTTGGTCCAGTCCTGTTCAATGTTTTCATAAATGATCAGGTTGTAGAGTCTCTTGTTCCTTGGAGATACTTAAAACCCCTCTGACATGGTCCTGGGCAACCAGCACTTAGTGCCCCTGCTTGAGCAGGGGATTGGACAAGATGACCTTCAGACATCCCCTACAACCTCAGCCACTGCATGACTGTGATTTGGGGCACCGCCTTGTCCTCAGTCGTCCGCTTGCTGCTTTACTGGCACTCATGAACTCGCATGTTACCACAGGAAGCAAGAAACTGCTACCCCCACTAGGAACTCTGTGGAAAAAGGCTTTGTTTCAGCAGGATGCCTCCATTTAACCTGTACCTTATGTTTCTTCATTATTTAGCTATGGGCAGATGAATTTACTGACCCTTCCCTGAGCCAGGCCATCATTTCCCTTTCCAGCAGCTTTGGTTTTGCCTACCCAAAGCATTACTTAAGCTCTGACGTCGTTATTGCCTGCAGGAATGGCACAGTGCCATTCATGGTACCAGCAGCAGAACGTATCAGATGTTGTACATTTGAGTCCAGCTCCTTTAAGCTTTGGGATATGACTCTGTCTGCCTCCAGCCCCCCTCACCGTCCTGATCTTCACAAGTTGCACTTCAGAGCAGACTGACATGAGGCATTGCAGTGAGGAGGCAGGTTTAAAGGAGTGGATGTTTAGTGGGAGCTGCTTGACCCCACAGAGATGATGGCAGAACTGCCCTTTTGCTGCAGTGTCCTTTTTCCCAACAAAAAGCAAGAAATTCCCAGCATAACTTTAGAACAGAAGTTATCAAGTAAGTCTATAGGGATGTAAAGGGGTAACATAAACGATGTGTTTATTTAAAAGGGGATCAAGTAAACTTGGTCTTGGGGTTGTAAAACATACAAACTTTGAGAAATAAACATACAAACAGAAGCAGGAAATCTGGGTGGCCACACTCATGTCCTGATGTTACCACATGCTTCCTTACCCTGCAGATGCACTGGCTGTGGATCACCCCATACACTCATCTGATGCTGGAACTGTGATTTTCCTCTTATGAGTCACTTGTGGAGCTCTAGTACCAGCTGACACCTTAGAGCACACCCAAAATCCTCTTGGCCTTCTCCCAATCTTCTTCTCCCTGAGGGTTTTACATGGGTATGTTGTTGCTCATCACTGCCCTCCCAGTGCCCTCCTGCCATGCCTCTGTCAGGACCTTCCTCCCCTTCACAGCCTTTTCCTCTCCACTGCCACCTCTGTCAGGATTAGAGAGCCCTTAACACAAAATTCTTCACCATGCTCCATCAGGTAGAAAAGCCACCACTGAGTCATGGTCACAGGGTAAAGAAACCTCCTTGAGTTTACAACTCTTATGGCAATGGGGCTGTAGATGTCAGGGCCCAGCTCTTCCCCAGCTTGTGTTAAACCCACAGGGACTGTTGGATCCCAAATAACACGCTCCTCGTTCAGCAAGGGCAGGTTGCAGAACAGAGATGTTTGGGGCAGTTTTACCAGCAGGAACACAGTATGAAGGGACACAGGATGGTGTGTAGCATGGAGCTGTCCTCCCAGGTGATGGGCTGATGAAGGCTGTTCGGAGTGCCCAGCAGTGCTGGCTGTACATGGTGTGCTCCTCCAGCATCCCAGATAACACTGCTGGGGAGCACACACCTGCTTGGCTACAGCATGCAGCTGCCTGGGGGGTCTTGTCTAACAGCACAGGGGAGGCAGAGGAGCGTGTTATTTCTGTTGGCTACAACAAACACTGTTTTTACATATCGCAGACATGGACAGCTATCCCCATGGGGTGCTTGAAATGCTGGAATTCACTGGCTGTTTTCTTTGGACACTGGTGTGTTGTATCTGGACAGAAACTGAGTCATTCTGTTGGACTGGGCACATCTGCTGGTCTGCTGCGCCAAGGAAACTTTGCCCACTACTAGGACCTCTGCCTGTTTTATAAACAGCAAGGCTGTTTGCCCTGGTTTGTGACCTCTAGAGGAGAAATGAAGGCAGCTCAACCAGGGTCATGGGGAGTGCTGGGGTGGGGCAACTTCTCAGGCTCCAGCCTGCTGGCTTCATTGCTGTCCCTCCCTTCTGAGGGTCCCCACCAGCTCTGAGCAGCAGAATAAAATACACAGCATAAAATTGCAGCACATAAGGCAAGTGATAGGCCTCACCCAAGAAGCTGTCTTACAGAGAGGGCATGGCCCTCAAAGAGAGAATACCCCAAATAACCGATGCTGTACAGAGTGCCCATGAGGTGCTTAGCACATGGTGACTGCACACAGGACCCAGGGCTGCTTTCACAGAGACTTAGCTGTGGAGCAGTTCCTGGGAGCAGCCAGCAGCTTTGAACCCTTCTGGGATGTCACTGTCCAGTTTGGAAATGATTTTATAAATGGGTTTCTTCCAGGAGGGGTCGACATCCTTGCCTGCCCTGACGGCGCTGAAGAACTCCTGCAGTGTCAGGCTGGCCACCTCCAGGAATCGCCCTGGCACCTGCAGCAAGACAGGCATCAGCCAAAGACACCACCATGTCCCTGGTTCCTCATTATGCCCCAAACTCCACCACTCCTTTCCTCCAGATCCCCCTCCTCACCTCGAAGTCATTCCCCTTGTTATAGTGCATGTTGAGGGCACGGAAAAGCTCCGAGTCCCGGGAGACCTGGAGGGTGCAAGCATCCACAACACCCTCCAGCAGGGCCTGCCGGGCAAACTTCTCCACCTGGATGTAGTAAAATTCACGGAAGTTGCTGAACCACTTGATGAGCTGGGAGGTGATGCAGCGGCTGAACTGGTAGGGGGAGAGCCAGAGGATGGTGTTACGTCAGCTTGGATCCTCCCTACCCATGAGCCCCCGCAAACCCAGCCATATGCTGCTGGACTGGCCCAAACCCAGCCCTGCCCCAAGGCTGCAAAAGCAGCAGCTGGAGTCATGATATGGGGGTGCCGTGGTGCTCTCCACACTGAGATTCAGATCCCAGCTGCCCTCCCGTGGGGAGGCACATTCATGAAGTGCTTTAATGTGAATACCTCAATTGCACAGAGTGCAGACCTGACAGACCAGTCTGCCACAGCCCTGTGCACCTGCTCCAGGGCAGCCCATGCTGAAATGGGTGCTGTCCCCCATCTCCTGTCAGCAAGGCAGGGGGACACAAGAGCAGTCCTTTCCTTGTGGTTCCCCAGGAAGGCAGGCTAGGTGTCACACCACATGGGAGCTCTGCCCAGCACCAGCTCTGACTGCTGCTGTTTTACCTGCACGTCGAGGAAGTAGGTCTTCAGCAGAGTGGAGCTGGGGTAGCGGGTGAAGAAAAACATCAGCTTGGCCTTCTTCAGGTGCCCGGGGGTCAGTGCCTCCTGCATCTGCCTTGAGGTCAAGGAAAACCTACACATAGCAAACCCTGAGCTCAGCATGTCCCTGAGCACCAGCCCTGACACACACATGTGCCCAGTGCCCACGATAACCCCTCACCATGGCCTGTCAGTGGAGCAGAGGGGGTTCATCCCTGGCTGGACAGACACTGGTTTTTCCCTTCAGCATCCCTGAGGAAGCTAATGCTCCCCACAGCACTTCACAGTCTGGTGAGAACTGGAACCTCCATGAGACACCTGTTCATGGCTTAGGATGACAGGACCCCCAGTATGGTCTAAGAGCAGGCTTGGTAGCTCCTGATGTACCCACAGCTACACTACAGCATCTAACTAACCCTGAGGAGCAGCAGTGCTTCTCCATGGCTTAGGACTCCTTTCCTGCCCATGCCTTTTTATCCCCCTATGGAGCAGCAGGGATCTTGGCCTTGTGGAGAAGAGCAGGGGCAGTGCCAAGCTGTGGCTCCAGAGGACAAGGGGAGTGCATTTCCCAGGGACCTCTAGCTGCCCCCAAAGGATATATGGGTCAAGGCAAAGGGCGCTCCATCCATCGCAGCTGGCAGCTCACTGCGGCCATCCCTGCCAGCTGGCACTAGTGTCAGGCTCCCCATGTTGGCAGGGCTCAGGCGCAGGGGATGGTGCTGCTGCTGTCTCACAATCGATGACCTCAGTTTAATAGTTCCCCAGTGCAAGTTGAGGGGCTCTGGACAATCCCTCTCCAGAGCAGATGGGCTTTCATGAGAGTCGCTGCCCCAGAGGCTGTGCTGGCCATAGCCCAACAGCTGGCTCAGCAGCTGGCTGTCCTGGACAGGGGTGGCTGAGCCCAGTGAATAACCCATGCTGGGTATCTGAGAGGATTTTCTGACCCCCTTTGAACTGAAGGAGCTAGCATAAGAGCCCAGGCTCTTCCCCAAAGCTCCTGGCATGACCTCAGCCTGGAGTGAGCCCAGTGAGCCTGGTGCATTCATGTGAGATGGCTTAACAAGTGGCTTTCTGCATTTCCCACCAGCAGAATACTGTCTCCTGACATCTGGCCCCAGCACCAAAAGGCTCTGGTGCTGCTTCTGGATGTGGCTCTCTGCCTTTGGCCAGACAGTCTTCAGGACAGAGTCCACAACCTGGGATGTCACCACAGCCAGCTCGTGCTTCAGTGCCTGTGAGAGGACCCTCACTGCTGAGGGCAGGCCACCTGTGTCACCTCTTTCCTCAGCCTCCTCCAGCCCATGCACCTCCAGGACGCTCCTCCTGAGAGGCACTTTGTGTGGGTTGCTGGTGGCAGTGGCACTGTCCTTGTACAATCTGTCTCCAGGCTTTCCAGGCAGGGGCTGCACTTTCTCAGAATCTTCCTGCATTTGGGCAGCATCCTCAGAGTCACAGACCTGGTAGAACTTCTCCTGAAGCCACCTCAGCTGCTGCTCTAAAAAGCAGAGCTGCTCTTTCAGCTGCTGGCAGCCCTTGGCATGGGAGCTGCCTCCTGTGGGAGCCACTCGTCCAGCTGCCCCCACACCCTGCTGGGGCATCTTTGGCTTCCTCTTGCTCTCCTGGGACATCTCACCGCCCCTCTCCCCCTCATGCCTAAAAGCTGCCTTCAGGCTCGTGTCAAATGCCTGAGGGTTTGGTGGGAGGCTCATGCTCTGGATGATGCTCTCCACCCTGGCCCGCTTGGCTCGTAAGTGCTGCTCAGAGAGCTGGTCCCCATCACCAGCACAGGGCACGGGAGCCAGGGTATGGGTCCTGGGGCAAGCCTGGGCTTGCACTTCTTCTCCAGGACGTGCAGTACATTTGTAGTCATGAGGCAGGGCCACTGCCTGGGAGGAAGGGAAAGGGATGGTGGGATCCAGGTTCCTGCCAACCACTGTGTGGCTGAGGAGCTGTGGTATCAGGGTTGCACTGGGGGAAGGCAAGAGAGAGTCAGTCTTGAAATAGGGCTCCAATTTCATCCCCTGGCCATGCCCTGAAGTGGCACAGTCTCTGTCCTGCTCAAAGCCAGTCCTGCTGTCCATTGTATCTTCTTCCTGCCTGGACAAACTGGCAGGCTTCCCAGATGTTTGATGTTTCAGCCTGGTCATGGTGTGGAACTGGAGAAAGAGCAAGAAGCAGGACCTCATGCAGCAGTTTCAAGCACATGGCCAGAAATTTTTCCTCCCAGGTTTCCATGGCATCCCTGGTCCCCTGCAAAAACTATTTCACCGTGGAATGACCCAGGCATAAAACTCCAGGTGCTGCAAAACCTGTGAGCAGACTCTAAGGTGTCACACGACAGCAGCAACATCCTGGGCACTACCACAGCTCCCACCTACCAGCCAGGCATTCATCATGCCCAGAGTACATTTCACCTTCTTTGGGCCCTGGGTGTGGCTGGTAGCACAAACTTCCCACTCCACCAGCTGCATCTGCACCAGAGACATTTGGGGAAATTGCCCTCTGGGCTTGTGGACTTGGGCACGAGGGCAGTGAGCACCAGGCAGAGCCCTCTGCCACTTACACCTGGGCAAAGGGGTGGGTTTGCGTGCTTCTGAGTGCTGGCAGAGCACAGAACAGCAGCTGCATCCCTGGTGAAGATATTCATGGCACACAGCAGGCTAGGCCACAGGTGCTGCTGGATTCTGCTGGCCCCAGCACCCAGCAGAGCCCCCAGGGTGCAGGGATGGGTGGCAGCACTTGGGTGCTGGGTCAGCACAAACAGGCTGGTGGAAGGGGGCACAGAGAGGGTAAAAGTGCAATGTGACCTGCTGTGAGTGGGACACACTGAGATGTCCAGGCTAACACAACACGGGGTTCCTAAGTGCTTGGCAAAACACTGAATAAAAGAAATGAGGATGGGGATTATCAGGGAAGAGAAAAAATCCTGAGCCAGCAGCCCCAGGCTTAAAATTGTCATGCTGACTCCAAGCCCTCCACTCATTCCCTCGCTTGGACAGCTTTGCAAAAGAAGATGCAAAACATTGTATCCTGGGCAATTACACAGTAACTGTCCCTGTGGGATGCTTCTTCCATATCCACATTAATTAGCAGTAGCTTTGCCCCACTAAATTAGGACAGTTCTTGTCTTTTCCAGACACATTTAAAGTCTGAGATTCTTTTGCTATTCCCAGAAATGCCTGATCGTTTTCAACACCATCAGTCTCCTGTCCCTGTAACTCCAGGCAGTGTAGAAAATGGGTTTCTTCTCAGTATTTTTTAGCAGATTGCCTTTCTTCAAACATCCCTGAATTCTGGGCAGGTGTCTGGGAGAGCTCTACCTTTTGCAGAGGTCTAGTCTTGACAAACCAAATATTTTCTGGATTATCTGACACCACTTGTTGACCTCCTGTGTTGTCTCCCCACCCCTCCTGACCTTTAGGATTTCATTCTCCTAACAGTCTGCTGTGGGGTCTTTCAAACCACTCAGTTTATCCAGAGCCAACACAAGGCCGGGGTGCCAGCAGCTCTCAACATCATTCCTTGCCCTTGTGTTACAAGCTTCACCATTGCCTGCACCTGCCTCTTAGACTGCCATCTGCTTCCAACGAAGTCCCACAGCAAACACCTTGCAGTCATAGATTACATCCACCCTTAATCTTTTCTGCAATGATGTGGACACAAGACAGCCAGTCCTGTAACCTCACTCCTTTTTTTACAGAAACACCTTCTTTTGACACTTTTTTACAATTTTTCACATCTGCTGTGCTCAAGAGCCAAGGCTTCCCAGCCCCCTGGAACCTGGGTGATACACCCCTTGTAAGAAGATCAACTCAGAGCTGGCAAGGTGACCTCCACTTGCTTAAGGTTTCCAGCACCACCATCTTTCTTCTGGAGATTTGGAGGGAGGGAGCAGAGCCCGTGGTCCCAGGCCATGGCAGCTCGCTGTGGGTGACCCTGGCTCCCCATTACAGCGTTCCCGGCACCATAGGACCAGGAGGTGCTGCCCTAAGCAAACTCCTCCTGCTGATGCAGCTCTTTCCCCACCAAGTTAGCAGGTGCGTGCTTCGGTTCCTACTTTTACTACCAGTTTTCACTAGTGCCACCTTCCAGAACACTAAAAAGCAGCCGAGACGCCTCTTACCTGAAGAAAAAGACAGGAATGAAATGAAGATGCTCAGAAGAGAAGGCCAGTGTGCCTTCTCCTAAACTGGAGCCACCCCACATGGGCTCCTCAGGTGCTCCTCGATGGGACAGCCATGCACGGAGTAGCCTGCCGTCCCTCCAGCACTGCAATTCCCCCCAGAACCTTCCCCAGCCACCGCATCCCTCTGGCCTGCGGCCGCAGTCCCCGACTGCTGCCACCCATGGCTCGCAGCTCCCGGGGCACGGGGAGCGCGGTACCCGCGGGCGGGCCCCGGGAATGAGGGATGCTGCAGAAACAGCGCCAGCGCGTCCTCTCGCTGCGCTCAGGGCTTTTAAAGAGGGAGTGGGGAGGACGGAGGCAGCCAACCAGCTGGGAACGACTTCTGAATATGCAGATGGACATCCAGGAGGTCAGGTCTAACATCAGCGTCCAGCTGCCTTCCCTGCTGTCTCCCACAATCATAGCCCCTGGAGTCAGACAGGCAAGGGCTGTCATGTACCGAGCTGCTGACTGCTCAAGTGGGCAGAGGCCCGGAAGAGCAATTTTCCCCTAGAATTTGGCCTGGAAACCCCATTCAGGACCCAGGATGGTGAACTCTTGGTGAGATGATGCAAATACACCAGGCTGACAAGCAGTGCCACAGGCAAGGAAGGAGCTGGCCCACATGCCACCAGTTACCTATCTGCCATAGAAAGTGCCCAGGCATTTCCAACATCCCCCACCATGGAGGCATGGAGGCATTTTGGCTGGCCTGGAGGTCTGCAATGTAGGAACATGGCCAGGAAATGGGGCAACACAGGAAAAGCAGTAACACAGAGTCCCTTGCCTGTCGCAGGGTGCTTTAGCTGAGCACATCCCGACCTTGGCCCCCGGACAAACCTACCTGCCCCAGCAGCACATATGGTTGTCAGACAGTTCTCATGCAGGAGCAGTGGGTGGGTGAATAAAGTCTAGCCATGAATGCCACTCCTGGGGCTTTATCTGCTTTGCCTCCACATGCTTACTGAGCATGGCAATGTTTAGTTTATTCATTGGGTAGGCAGGAGGCCGTGGTTAAAAGCAGTTGATATCAGGTAGTCAATATTATTCAAAGATATTAACCTTCGAAAGACAGATCGCAGAGAAATCCCTGGCAGAGAACCTTTCTGGCTTGGCTACCTTTTATTAGAACAGTCAGCTCATCCTCCAAGCCCTGTTGATTTTTATTCAACCTCTTTCCTTTGAAAATGATCTTATATTTTGAAGCTTGCAGTTTACCATTCATACATTATTAAACAGTGGCTAAATTAAGCACATGCATATAACCCAGACTTGGCTCCTTGAGAGATGCCTGTGTGCCAGATAGCCCTTTATAACTTCCCCAGGCTAATTCTCAGGACCTGTAAATAGGTTCCTTGGGTTTTCTCCCACCTGTGATTCCCCGCCTGGAAGCAGGCAGAAAACAGAAGCTAGGTGGGGGCTCCTCAAACGTTTTCAGCGTACAGAGCACACCTGAAGAACAGGGCTTACTTATAGACTTACTTTCCTGTTTGCCACGGTAAGATGACCTCATTGCCCATTTCTAACCATGCCACATCCCACTGGATGGTGCTTGTGGCAATATCATTCCACACGAGCTTGGCCCCACGGTTTGCCAAGGTGAGCCAGAAAATCATGGGTACAGCTGCTCTGCAGCAATGTGGAGCTGCTTCAAAAAAGAGCGTCATGAAACGGCACTCTTTGTAATACACAGGGTTATTTATTACACATATACATATATTATTACATATTTTAACATCTATATATACATAGAGATGTGTTTATATAAATACACGTAATACATAGGTATTTTATATATGTGTGATCTATACATAATAATATGTACTATAACATATACTATATTACATATAATACATTAATCCATATATTATTACATTTATGGGAATACGTAGGAATATTATTACTACGCTCCCGTCCCCTGGCT